>VZTE01002528.1:516785-575973 GCA_013397775.1 Eulacestoma nigropectus
AGGAAAGGAAAGTAGGAAAGGCAAGAGAAGGCAAGGAGAAAGGGAAGGAGAAAGTCAAGGATTTATCAGGCTCCCAGGATTCTTTTTACCACTGTATTGGCCACTCCATAAACCATTTACCCCACCATCATCACAAGAAGAATCCCAGTTTTGAATGAGCCCAAATGTCTTGCTGGTCTGTCTCCAAGAGTAGCATTAAGTAGATGATGGAGGAAGTGCATAAAAGAAAGACAAGTGTACAGTATCATCTTATATGACTCTCCAAGCTTCTCATGTTGTCACCTCAGCACCTTCCTAGGCTGGATGTCGTTTCTACATCCTTGGTTACATTTACTGTATCCTTCTACCCTGAATTTTCAGTCATCCCTTGAGCCCACCTGAGCTCCTACCTACCATACCATCCTTTGGTCAGGTGCTCTATGTTGTAAAGAGCCACTTTCTCTCTTTTGAGCCATGACTTCTGTCATTTTATAGACCACTTCTATACTCTCCCCAGGCACCTCTTTTCTACACCAAAGAATGCTGGATTGTTAAGAAATTCTCATCCTTTGTGACAAGAGATGCATACTTTTAAGTATTGAGTAGCCTACGTGTCTGGGAATGGTGTTCATCCATGTAAATGCTCCTCAGCTACTTGTGGAAGTTCATCACTTTTGCCCTCTGACTCCAGGATGTTTATATTCCATTTCCTTGACCCAGTGTGCATGCTTAGAATTGGTTTATAAGTATCTGTGTTTGCTTCTAAAGCCTTACCGAATAATAAATACACCTAGAGTTTTCTAGCAGGCAAATAGCTCTGTTCTGTGGTTTCAGTGTAAATTGACTTTATTTACAATTAAGAATTTAATGCTTGAAAATAAACAATCTCACCAACAATTTCCGGGAAACAGATTATGGCTCTGATACTCATGAGCCACATTAACTCACTATCAGCAGTTTCTCATATGCACAGGCAGATTAATTTGACACTTTATAGAAAGATAATATCCCCAAAATCACATCATTACAGTCTCACAGAATAACATTCTGACTGAGGACAAAATTTATGCCCTGTTCGAGTGGTGAGTCTCCCGGTTGAAGGAGAGCTACATCCAAATGTAGAACGGCTGAATTTGACTCTTCTTGCCTGCAAGCAGCAAACTGGACTCCACACCAGTCCTGCTGTGCTTGCCAACACCTCCCCAGGCAAAAAGCTTTTTAGCATCAAGAAGTACTGAGTTGCAAAATTTTGTCTTACTGTATTTTCTTTTAGTAAGCTAAGTAATTGCACGTAGTAGTCTAATCAGATTCTTGGCAAGCACAGAATTATCTGTTCCATTTATACACTACACCTTAGATGACACATTTTTATATAGCTTTAGAAACAACTGAAAGCTTTGGAATCATTCCAAGTATTATCTGATTCACCCAGTTATATTCATCAAGATTTGTTTCTACACTTCTCTCACAAAGGCTATCTCTCAACTAGTTTCGAAAACTACTCAGATGATGTCTGGCACTGTCACCATCCTGGCTGCATGGCATTTGCAGATAAGTCTTCGATAGTACCTCAGAGACACCTCAAAGAGAATGCCATCTGCACCATATGATACTTGCCTCTTTATACAGTAAAAATAGTGATGGTCTTAAAAATACTCATTACTGTCTTTTTCAACATAGCCTTGACATCAAGAGAGGTGTGTAGGATGGGATGCAGCTGCAGGTACCCACCATGCTGCTGTTACAGGCGACATTTTCCAACCTGCCATTGCTCACAGAGGGTCGCTGCATGGTCTGGGACCATTATAACTGCAAACCATCCAGACAACTGGGAGGTTCAGCCTTAGCTTAGCAAACTGTAGACCATGAACTACAATATCACTACAGCGCTGCTACTCAAGACAGAAGTCTGCTGCAAAAGCAGGTGGATTTGCAGCAATATCTAGTCTAAGCAGTTGGATTTATCATCCTATACTGAGAGAAAAATTTCCAAAAATCCCCAATGTGCCAGAACAACCCTGAATATTTGCAGTCTTTCCGTCATAGTGTTGCAAATCCCAACCAGCTGTGAAGAAGGTTCCAGCAGCTTCCCCAGACATGCAAAGCCCAGAACTAGCCACAGGTAAGCAGATATCACTCCTTCACTGTGGTCCTGTTGGATAAATGGGTCCACCCTTACTTTAGGGAGCACAGCTCAGTTAGGCACACCCTCCAGCTGAGTCAGACCTTCCACAGACTGCAATAGGTTCCACTATTCTTCCCAGGCTACAGATGGCTTTAACCCTTCCTTTACCGAAAATGTGCCAGTTTGCCTTTGGTCTTTACTTGCATAGAATTTGTAGGGAGACACTGAAAGAGTTAAACCCTGACTCTGAAAAACAAAAGCTGTAGACATGGGACTCTTTAAGTATAACTTACGCTTAAGCATTGAGAATCGTCACTATGTTGGCAGACAAGTGCAGAAGACATAAATGGATAATCACATCTGTCCAAACTCCATTCCCTTTTGATCAGTAGGGTTTTCTTCCTTCGGTGTCACAGCACAAACCAATTCATTTTTATGAGGTCTATTTATGCAACTTCTGCATTATTTTCCAATTACATCAGATTATAGCATGATTTCCTTGAAAATCCTGCCAATTACTCCTATGCTTGTGTGGTTACCTGAATGCAGATTAGATCTTCATCATCATACAAATGAAAGATCACCCTGACAGACTGCCCAGGATGAATAACACAATTAACAAATTAGTATAAAATATCAAATTAAAAGTCATATCTGCAGCTACTGATGCAATTAAATGAAACACACGAATTAGAATGTATCTTGGTTTGTTACAAAATTTCACCCCATTAACTTTTGAATCTCAGCCACTAAATATATTAGAAAAATTGCTTTCCTAGTATGGAAGTAGAAATTTCCAATTGAGAACACTGTTTCTTATTAAAATACGACTATCAAATATATCTTCCTTGCATGTCTATACTAACTTGTCTTTGCTATCTCTGTAGGGGCACTATAGTTCTCTACATACACATGAACTCATGCATACTTGTACTTAATCAAAACAGCCTTAGTAGTATGAGCTTACAAGCATATAGTTACTTTCTTTGGGCCTTTTTTGCCTGTTAAGAATGCACTTTTACACAAACAGAAAAGCAGCAGAAATGGGATTTGCAACACACTGGAAATAGCCAGTCTACCATCAATACAGTCCAAATCAATCCTCCTTGAAAGAAAAGAAAAATATTAATGAATTAGATGGTTCACAAATTCAAAACACTCAGTTCCCCATATTTCCACAGCTGCAATGTCAACATTAGCTGTTAATGAACAAATATCCTCGTGTCATCATTATCTTGCTCAGTTTTCACTTCTCCATGAGCCAACTTTAGTCTCAGGCCTGGAAGTGGTGCATGAGTCACTCTGCACTTTCCAGGGCTAGTTGCATTCATAAAACTGCAAACTTAAGAGTGAGATCTAAGTAGCCTGCACCAAAATCTGAGGTCTGTCCTCAACGATGCAGGGAAACCTTCAAGGAGGACCTTGAACGTAGCTCCTGTGCTGTAGCAATGCGGCAACAAAAGTCTAACAGGAGGAAACCCATCTCCATTACCTTATCTGGTAGACTCTAGAGGTCCTCCAGTTCCCCAACAGAGACATTCTGTCATGCACATACTAGCCATGAAGCCCAGAAAAAGGGATAGGCCAATGAAGAAGGTGTGCTGAGAAGGCCTGGATGGGGACCCCAGAAACTATAGAAACATACAGTGGAGTCCTACAGAGCAAATTCTGGTCCTTCAACAAAATCAGATGTCTTGAGAAAATGGAAATGATGTGCAATAAGTGAAATAATGGAAAAAATCCTCCTTGCCCCTACCCACAACCTCCCCTCACCCCAAATATAGCCAATTTAATGATTTCACAATACTTTGTGGTATTTCAATATTTTCTTGGTGTTGCTTTTGAAAAGAATTCAAGTATATCACTCATCACAACTATGTACTGATTTAGCAGAAAATCAACACAGAGTCTCACTAAACTTCAACTTCCCCATACAGACAAGCCGTGGGACACCAGAATTTGTCTTGTACCCTTGGTGGAATTAATTATTAAATAATTTAATAAAAAGTTAAAGTTTAAAAGTTGAGACTTTTAAAGAATTGAACAGCAGTGGAGAAGTGCAAATGTTTCCCCCAAAACTGTAGACTGGAAAGAAAAAGTAGAGGTAGTAAATGGAAGCACAACCTACTCCTTATTCTTTTTTTCCCTTTACTTCTGGCATGGGCCAGGGTGGCTGCAAAATCACCGTGTGATGAAGGACCTTGCTCTTCTAACCTGACACGCAAGCAAGAAGCAGGCAGAGGTGGAAGAGATGGGCTGCTCCTGAGTCAGTTCCACTGTGTGAATTTGAAATCTTGCCTCTCTTACCCTTTACTGTATTTCTGGATTTTTTGCTGTATACATGGAGTAGGAATCTTGTCAACTTCTGTCCCAAGGTCTCCATTTCAGATACATACTCCTGTTTTCAGAGACTGGTGATTGGATTCCAGGATATTTTTGCTGGACTGAGCTTGGATGTGCTTTTGTCACCTCATGTAAAAAGGCAACAAATAAACTGAAGTCTTTCAACACTCTTCAAAATATGTTTGTGTGTTATTTTGCATATTCATGTTTTTGTAAGTATCAACCAAACAGTAAAGTGTGCATTATTTACAGAGCAGATGCACTGAGATCCTTTAGCACAAACTGCAGGTGTAGATCACACCTCACCAGGAAGAGTGGTGCCACCTTTTCAGTAACTAAGCTGATTAGTGTTAATTCTGATAGAAATTTGGGGTGTATCTCTTAGGAATTAGACTGAGACCAGTCACAGTGTTTGCCATATAGACCACAGAGTTGACAGCAGCAATGACAGGCAGCTTTCAAGAAGGACCTTTTGCCAGCCTGAGTCTGTGCTGGGCCAGCACATCTGCAGTGTATCTCCAGTGAGCACCGAGAGCAGGTGTCTGATCCTGAACACAGTTCCCAGGCTGAGAGCTGCCCTAGACCAGACATCTATCAGCTGTTTTCGCAGCAGCTCAATTCAAGGTTACGCAGCTGTGCTGTATCAAAGCTGACCTTGAATGTATCCTCCTAGGGTGAAAAAAATCACTATTTTTCTATAGAGGCTACATTCATTTTCCCAGACCGCAGGAGAAGAGCTCTCAAACAACAGAAAAACAAAACAAAACAAAACAAAACAAAACATGGCAATGTAAAAAAAATTGTGGTTTAAAACCTCTTTTTCTGCTTGTGCTCTTTGTTAAGGATAATACAGATAGCCTGTGACACATGAGCAGCATGGAAACTGACATGGAAGATGTCTTCTGAGCTCAAAACAGTGGATAGTATAGCCTCTCAGGATTTAAGCAGCAAGTATCTGGATAACTTCTAAGAGCTAGTGCTGTCCTGTATCCAGATTGTCTGAATGTATCTTGAAACATCAGGGCACAGAGAAGGTTGGAAAGAGGAGGTAAAAACATGGGATAGATGAAGACAGGGCATTATGGCACACAGTTGCTGCGTCTTTTGGAGCAGTGCACAATGAAGAGTGCATGAGCATTGGGGGAAGATCCAGCACAGGATTAACAGGTTCAAAGTGGGGGCTGTTAAGATCAGTTTAAAATGAAGTTTGTATCAGCAAAGTAACAGAGCCATTTCTACAGTGGCCCTTCTAACAACCATTGGGAATATTAACATGCACTATCACTCATTGTCAGCCCACGTGCTTAAAAAAATGTTCCTTACGAGAGCTTTACCAGTAGACTCTAAGTTACCTTGCTGCGAGTTTTCAAGTTCTGATTACCAAGTTTCTCCAAACTATGGAGAAATTCCACCCTTGTAGAAGATGGACATGCTTATGAATGTTCGCCCTGTCACTAAAACAACGTGTTCTGTGTAGGACACAGTTGCAGCAAACTCTCTGTGCCCTGCATCACTTCCTGTGCTCTGATTCACAAGTCTCTTGGTTTTGTGAGATCCTGAGTACAGGGGTTTTGGGTACTGGTACTTGTCTCAGATGGTCTGATGTAAGATGATGGCTCAATGTAAATCAGTGGAAGTCAAGTTCCTATTTACAAAATTTTTATATTTATTTACATGTGGAATTTGAGTTTTTAAATATTATGGGCTTGTCCCCTTTGAAAAGGGATTTAAAAGTAGAGTTATTTAAAATCTGAATTTGCACATTTTCTAGCCCATAACCAAGACGGAACAGTTAGTACCTTCCAGATTTGGGGAGTCTCTAAGGCTGAAGTGGCACAGCCCTCCATTAAGTCTTCTGAGAGGGCAGTGCAACACCGGAAAAATTAATGGCTGCTGTATTTACAAGGGTCCACACATAGCAACCTCAGCAGGGGAACAAATTTCACCCTTGAGATCAACTCTGTTGTGAATGAAAGCAGTTTCCAGAATCAGTGCTGGATAGGACCACAAGTCCAGGCTCCTACGGTCACAGACAAAAATGTAAAAGAGTTCTTTAGTCCAGAAGGGTCCCCACAAACCACAAAATACTTCCCAACACTCTATAACAAGCCTACAACCTATGGTGCAAAAGACCAAAAGCCACAAAGACTCCAGTGTGGCACAGGAAGAGGGAAGGAAAGCTCCAGCTGACCACTACCACCTTTGGCCTTGACAAAAGCAATGCCCCTGGGAGAGGAATATTTTTTTAATTTGTCTTTGGTAGTGCCTTTTTGATCTGACAATTGTTAGCAAAAAAAAAAATCCAGTTGTGCTGTAAAACACGCCCAAATAATATATTTAATTAGGAAGAGAAACTAGAGAGCCATGAGTCCCTAAAACTATCTGCCTTCTCAGTCAGTTTTAACTGCTGCTCTGTTGCTTCCTGCAGGAGCTGTGTGTTAGTGAACACTAATTACTAAACAGGTTATACTGAAGTGTCCTTCCCTGTAAGCAGCAACTGAAAGCAGCAATCCTCAGCCTTCTCTACCAACTGCATTTGTGAGAATCAACCAGAAAAATGTATTCAAGACACAAACCTGTGATTTTCCTTTTTCTATTTTAAAGCTCTCAGTATTGGAGTGAAGCTCAAATTTGGATTTTGCCCTCTCAAAATATCCTGTGAGCATCTACTTAGGTTGGTGGTTGGTTTGTTTCTGTGCTTCCGACATGATAGGTTATATTCATGGTCACATGTAAGCTAACACACATTTTTATTGCATTTGCAAAAGAAAGGCCACAACAACAGCAACAAAAGTTTCATTCCAGAGAGAAGTAGAGCCAGCTTAGACTTGGCAGGCAAATGTTGCTTTAAACATGGCTTGACAGACCTCCCAAAACATAACGAACATGGAATCAGAATATGCTGAATTGGGAATTTTGGTTTGTTGCAAAATTAGAGTGTATTATTTTCCCTTCATTGCAGTTTTGCTGTCTAGTATACAGACTATTTTCTTCAAAAACTCAGAATCCTGCTGTTCTCAGTAGGAGCTGCATATTATGGCAGTGCTGTTGGAAATCTTGCTTAGAATGACTGAAATGTTTTTGCAGGGTGTCAACTTCCAAGTCATCATTAATGTTTACAGTCTCAATAGCAGTTTGCATTGCTATAGTAACTCTTAAAGGAATGTTCCTAAAAGAAAACTAAAAGAAAAGGAAGCCACATTTTTACCGAGCACTCATAACATAGGTATTGTTCCTGGAACATTTCAGTAATTTATATTTTAAACAAATGCAACCTAAAGAAAAAGAGGGCCTCTGGAATTAGCAAATCATTTTTATATACTGCCAAGTGATGGGATGCGACAGAACTTGGATAGATGCCCTCTCTTAAAAAGTATAACCTCTGCTCTGATTGAAGTAAGTATGGGAAAGGGGCTAAGGAAAGTGAGGCTTCTTGTCGGCGATTTTTTTGTGTGTGTGGAATTCTGTGGCTATTAGTACAAAATACTATGTGTACCATGATTTTTCTGTTTACCTCTAGGCCAATTTATAGGAAACAAAGCTGTATTTTGAGTAATTAGTGCCATGCACTGCAGAGAGATCTTTGATATGGTGGTTTATGCCCTATAACGTCAATTCCTCAGCATGAGCTAGAGTATATGCAGCAATCATTTTCCCAAGAAGAAGCAAATTGTGTTAACTCCATACACTTTTATAGTTGGTTTTATGTAAATTTGAATTTGTTCTATGTTGTTCCAATACTTTACAGTATCAGAATCCAAATTTCTTTCATAGAGCAGTAACCTAGTAATCTGCATTTACTAGGAAAATCCTGAATCCATTTTGCAAACAATTTGTCTTCTAATAATGACAGTATGTTCTTATCTTCCAGACTGCTTGGAATGCTGCAGCTGGAGAGAGGCAATAAGATTTGAATGTTCTCAGATTTATCAAACCATAAGCATTTTATAACATTGCAAATATTTCTCAATTTTTTTGTATTGGTTATGACAAAAGGAAGCACAAAATCTAATTTGACTTGTAAAAATATCAAACTCTGAAAAGCAGCAAGAGAAAGCTTTTTAGAAGAAAAATTTTGCAAACAGGAAGTTTACAGGAATGAGAAAAGTCCAAGAAGTAAGAGTCATATCCTAATGCTGATCTTACAAGTACCCTACAAACTTTATTCAGTTTGAACTTACTAAATGGCTTTTTCCTAACTTTCCTGCTAGTCTGAGTAAAGGAAAGACAAACTGATGTGGTCAGGGCCACAAACTGAGCATCAAAACTCCAAGACCTCAGTTGCCTAAGATAAAAACATTTCTGACTAAACAGGAATCATCTTAGTCTGTTAAAGCTCACTACCCTGAAGATAAGTCAGACTTTCAACAGCTAAAATCATTGTTTTTCTCTCAGAGGCAAAGCACCAAAAGCTGAGCCTCTATTTTCTTGTACAGATTAGGAACATGTAATAGGAGTTTGCATAATGATCCTCTGTGTCCCTTTCTGTTAACTAAAACCAAAAATATTAACTCTGGGTGAAATACAAAAAAATTTTGATTGCAATAAGGATGAGTCAACCTGAAGAAAATATTATTAGCCGCACTTCGCAAATTTAGGATAAATGAAATGACCCATAGCTGGGAAGGGATGAGTCAGTTTAGACAGTCCCCAAATGTGCCCCTGTCATTGAACTGGAGATGTGTCAGCTCACAAACGCTGGTAAAAAGCTCACATTGGATGGGCTGACGCCAGAGACTGACAAATTAAAAAAGAACAAAAAAGGAAGAGGCAGCAGTTTCTCTGTATTTCTCATGATGTGCTACTTACAAGGTAGAAAAGGAAGATCCTAAAATAAGAGTTGACAGTTAGACATTATGGCTACTAAGAAGAAGCTATTCTAGAAAATTAGGATCAAGGACAACTGGACAATCCTAGCTGAAGATGTAATTCCAGAGATTTAGAGAAACAAGAACCAGGCAACAAGCAAAGGTAATATGTACTGCCTTATGTGAAATGTGCAGGGATAGTTCTAAGGAATGCTGAGAAACAAATGAAGTGAGAAGAAAAGCTTAATGAAAAGTAAAGGGCAGAGGATTGATCCTTCTAAATAGACCACATATCACACTACCAACATCTAAATACCATAAACATACTGTTAATTTTATAGAAGCTATCACCTCTGTTACCTTGACGATGTTAAATGGGATTAAAAGTCTAGAAGAACAAAATTTACCTTGGGCACTGTTATAAAACAAGGGAAAACCTTTGCTCATCAGGTTAATTTCAGTACTTTTATGGGAGATCTTGAGCTCTAATTTTATTTTGAATGTGAAGTTGCTCTGTAGCATAAACTACACTTCTGAACCCCACTTTATTTAACCTCAGTCAACAAAAGCAATTTACTTAAAAAGGGTTTTGTGAATACATAATAGAAATGTTATGTTCTATGTTGAGATGGAATTGGAGGTTCACAAAAAATACCCCAAATATATTTCACTATGTTACATGTTTCTAACTTAGAGGAAAAAGGTGCGTGGTGTACGAGAAAGAAGATAAGCAGACTTAAAAAATTGTTTAAATCATAACTTTCCACAGGTATGCATTGCATATTTTCACCCAAAAATGTTTTTGAAAGTATTTATGCCACCTCTTGAGTATTCTTATAGAAATATACCAGGGCTGGCCTTTCGGAGCACTTTGCTACTCTAGGATGTACTGACTGAATCAGAATGACTGAACCTACACAGTAAACACCATTTGAGGAAGATTTCTGAAAGTACATGAACACAGAAAGGCTATAACCAAAGTAGCTTCTGTATAAACAATAGAAGAAAGAACCGTGTGTGTTTCTTCTTTTGGATGACTGATCCCAGCAGTGTTGTTTCCTGGCCTTGACTATTTATGAGTTAACACAGAAATATTGTCACAGTCTCACTTAGATAAAGCTGACACCTTTCAGGCACTAGTTTGTACTTGTTTGGGCTCCTTAGCTACTTACTCGTTTACTCGGACAAATTCAAAGATGAAGCTTAGTTCCTGGAATTTCAGATAAATTTGTTTTTTCTCAGATTCCCTTCTGCTCAACCTATGTACTTTATAACTGAAAAGACAATCTTTGAAAATGCAACAGAACCCATTTTGGCAGGGATGTCTACACCTGATTATGTTACATCAAATAAGATCCTGTGGATTTTAATATATTTTTCTAGATTTGCTTAGATCTAAATTGTGTATAGTGCCTTATTTATGCAACTTTACATTACAAATCACGAGGGTCGAGGACAAGCTTTTACACTGACACATACAGAGAGGGAATTGTGCAGAATACCAAAGACAGGTTTTGATTAACTGAAAAGAGTAAGACTAAGTTTGTAAGACTAACTTGTAAAACTATCTAGATGATTAAAAATCAAGGCATTTTAACCAGAATTTCCAAACATAGCTAAGAAAGTCAACTGTCAAACTCCATTTAACAGGCTAGGAATAATGGGCCAGACCCCAGAAGAGGCTCACATGTTTGGATGATAAATATTATGAAGCCCAAAAGTCAAGCACCAGCTGTGGACTCAAAAAACAGAGCTAGAATATGTAGCACACACAAATAGGAGCTACAGCACACCAGTGGGAAACACTGCCAAGAAGAATGGTCTGAAATTCTTCCTCTCTTCTGGACATAACACCTCTCCAGGGAAGAAGCACATTGTGGCCAAGATGCCTTCCTGAATGCAGGAATGTATGTGCACATGTACTGTCAACCAGGCCACAGATTCTGGCCACGTTTTTTCAAGGGAGAAAGAAGTCACCTCCCACTATTTACAGAGTAGCTTCAAAGTCAGAGAACATGGCTTAGGTATTGGCCTTTCTTGATCTTGATGGCTGCCAAACAAAATACTGTGTTTATTTATCTAACCTGGGTCGGGGTAGTGCACTCTTTCAAATGAGATAATATTGTCTACCAGTGTATTTTTTGCACAGACGAATTCATGATCTTGAGGACAAACACGGCTGCAGATGACAGGGAATAGGAAAAACTGCTGAACAACTCAGGGTGTCTCTTGTTTTGGAAGAGCTGGAGAGCTGCAGCACTATAATGGCAAGGCATGTGCTTCTAGTCCTAAAATTCCCCATCTTCTCCTCAAGTACTCCTGCCTGAAGCAAGGTAGACAGTAAACTAATATTGGTAATCATCCATCCTCAGCCACACATTAGTAGTCATCAGCTGAGTGAGCTGTTAACTTCACCTGTTAGCAAATACCACTGAAAGCAATCTAAATTAATTGGGTTTACCTCACTGGTTAAGGCACAGACTGAGAGGATTGTTTTACCTCATTTGAGTCTCAATAGCTCTTACATTTCTCCAATGCAATCACTTCTGAATGGCTGAACATATTAAATTTGTTTTACAATTTAAATCCCTGTGGCAGTCTAAGCATGAAACACCCAAATTTGGGCCTCAAGAAGCAAGCCTTTGATAAATAGTTATTCGAGTCTATCCTTGATTCTAGGATAAAATATTTTCAAGACAAGTTTGAGGTCTTTTGATGAACCAGCATTTGGGTATTGAAGTTATCAATGTGCATTTCCTGGAGATATGCCTAGAGCCGTACGAGAATGAACTATAGGTTGTAATTTCAGATTTTAGAACAGCAAGGATGCTTTTTGCTTCAGATATTCTGTGGACTTTATCTTTAACTGAATTTATAAAAAGAAGTGGTCAGCAAGTCCAAGTCACATGAGAAACTTGGCTGAGAAGTCCAAAGGCTGAAGTACAAATTCTTCCTTCATGTTTCCTTTGTCATACTTCGCCTTTTCCAGTTGTCAGCAGTGAAGCTTCACTGAAAATGTACTCTCTAGGGCAGTTTTCCATTAATTTTTTCCCCACATATTCCAAAGTGAGAATACTCTAGGGATAACATGAGCATCTGAACAACTACTTCATTCTTGTCAGCCTTTTTTTAACAGTAAGACACAAGTTTGCTAGTTCCCTTACATTCAGTCATTTATTGTGTGTCTGCAAAGTCTATAGCAGTGCAGAAAAGTGTACGGGAGCAAAAAGTTTACCTTATGGCAAATTCCAAGGAAGTATTTAAAGTTCAAATGAAATTCCAGCATTCAAAGTGGGAGGTTTAAGGAAAAAAAGTCCCAGGTCTGTCAGTGAAAAGTTTAATTATGGACAAGATGACACACACATAGTAAAGCACACAAAGGCAGAAACATCTCTGTGGAAGCACATTCCAATAAAATCTTAAAAGATTATTTTAATAATAAACCATGCATTCCTGAGCAAGCCATCGCAAGATTAGCTACCAGATTGCTTTGCTGCAAGGAGATTTTTCACAAACTGTTATTGATACCACTTTCAAGGCATTCATGAAAGCTGATGTCTTCCGAAGGTCTCTGCACTTCAGTGGGGTTTCTCGTGCTGGTACCCCAGTTTCCACCCAGACTGGAATCCTGGTGATCCTAATGACAAGCTGCGGTTTGGGTAGAATTAACATCCAGAAAGCTATAGAAAAACTCACTGAGGTGAAGGGTTCCAGCTGCAACTTCAAGATAATTTTAGACCTGCTGGAAAAACGGCTTGTGTTTGGGAAGTGCTGAGGCTGACACTGTTCTGTACAAAAAGCAGTTAACTTACACAAAAAAATCCTTATGTAGGGGCTGAGCTTATGCCAGCAGTAGTAAAATCACACACAAAAAAGTATAAGAAAAAAGTCATCATCCTGGGAAACACAGCACTCCCTCTCTACTATAATCTTTAAATGGTCAGTCTTAACAGTCATAACATAACAGCCATTGTGCATTTGATTCTGGTTTTGCTGTAGAGAATTAGAAATACTTTTACTTTTCATAAAGTGCAAAGTATGTCCTCATGCAGTGCAGTATACATGAAATAACTGAATTCCTGTGGGGCTTTCTGCCTGGATTCCTCCTGCATTCAGAAGGCAAGGCAAACCTATTACATATGTTTAATGTAACAGTTCTGAATTTTAGCATTTAGCACAACAATATGGGACATCAGGGGAGATGTTTGTAGTTACTTTACAAAAAAAAAAAAATAGTCCATTCATTCAAGTCTTGAGATTTTATTTTCTAAGAAAATTGTAATTTTTCAAGTTAGCTATTAACCACTTTCCATTTTAAAAAAAAAAGTTTTCCTATGATGTTGTTAGTGATGTCCCAAGTGCTGGTGCATATTGAAGGACCTCTTGCCATTTCTGTACTAGATGTAATTTCATTGCCCCTCAAAACAGCTCTTAAACTGCTTACTTTTAGCAAATGAAAAGCATTTTCCCCTCTTCCAAATTCAAGAACAAATAGTATAAATCATATTTGCAATCATTAGTGTGACTAGTCAAGGTACTTTGGTGAAGTGTGCCTGGGGCTTGTTGGGGGAAAACACAGATGATAATCCTGCTTATGCCAGCTCCAGGCTGGCCTGTTCCATAGAAGTTGCTTTGTTACCGCACCATGTTTAAACTAGGCACAATGTCAACCTTCATGTTGGGCAGCCTGCCTGACTCTCGTAAAGGAGGCTGAGCTAAGTATTATTCTTTAAAATACATACTGCCCCAGGACCAAGAAGCTCCAGTCCTGCTGGTGGGTGTTTAGCACAAGTTGTTCAAAACAATGTACGGTGCAGTGCCAGCTGTACAAAACCGACATTGTTAGACATGAATATAACTGTGTCCCAAGGAATTCAGATCTAATCCTGCAAATACCAAAGCGTGTGTAGCCAGAAACCTGTTAAGTGTAGCAAAAGCGTCCTTACACTAGGCATGCACTTCCTTCCGTTAACACTAGGCTCGTGTATAAAAAGGAGTTTCTTGTGTCCTTTTTGGTTAAAATTAGCTCTTCTCAAATGAAAGGCAGACACAGACAAGTGAGACACAACTATCAGCTCCTAGGCACCTCAGGCACAGGGAGGAATAGCACCTTTTTGCTATTCATGAAAAAAAGAATACCATGCCTTATCTGGAAATGCGTTTTATCATTTAGTAGCTTTGGATGAGGATGATTGCCAAATGCACCCACCAGTTTTGAGCCTTGAACTTCCCGGTGGTAAAATACGTTTGTGTTAAATATTTCCCTCTTTTGAACACTTTGAAACATCTATCAAATTTTTTCTTTTTTTTTTCTTAATTGGATATTGGTGTAGAGCAAAATGCACAGTTTTGAACAGAAATAGTTTGCACAGTTCTGAAAAAACAAAAGATAGCTAACCTTGAAGAGAAAAAAAAACCTATTCTGCTACAAGGACAAAAATATGATTTTTTATCAGAAGTGCTTTCATACAAGGTGGAAAACAGCTGTACTACTCTGGGAAAAAAAGCATGGTAGGTGTTTGATGAGTGGGGAGTACAAAGGTCAGGTCTGGATGTGACCTATAAACTGAATTGCACTGACCCAATATTTCAGTTCAGCTGGTCACAGATTGGGGGAGATAGAGGATGGAGAGCATTACCCAGGTATTTGGGTTTGCTGGTTTAGGAAACAAAAAATAAAAAATTAAAAATTAAAAATTAAACAAACAAACAAACAAACAAAACAAAACAAAGCAAAACAAAACAAAACAAAGCAACAACAACCCAAAAACAAACAAACAAAAAAAAGCTGCTTGTTTGGGCTTGGAATTTTTAACACCATCACCGTACCCACGTTCATGCAGGCTCATGAAAGGGACCCGTTTTCTAGAAGAGCGTGCCGAGCCCATTGCTGCCTGAGAGAGAGAAATACCTGTGCCCTGCGATTTGTGGGCGCCACACGATTCCGTGCCCCCGCAGGATCCACCTGTCTCCCACCCCAGTTCCCTCCCCGCGTGTCCCCCGTGGGGCTCCGACCCCCCGTGAGAGGCTGTCCGGGCCACAGCTCCCTCCCGCCCCCGCAGCAGCGCCCGGAGCGGCTGCTCACAAGGGGTTAAAGTTGTGAGCACGGACACGTTGAGGGGGAGTAGCCAAGACCAAGCAGCAAAAACATCACAGCGCATTCCTGGGTAGTCCTCAGCTGCCAGCATCTGATTAAAACCATATCGCTCGCTGTGAGTGGCTAACTAATCTGAAGGCGAGAGTGCAACAGAATATTTAACCGGGGCCCCGGTCCCAGCCAGGCTACGGGCTGCGGTCATCGGATCATGCACGGAGCGGCACGGATCTAGCCTGTAAGGAGCTTTGCGAGCGGGGCTCGGCTCTCGCGCAGCCGGGGAGGGGGTGATGCGGGGGTGAAGGAGCTGTCACCGGGGGAAAGAGCTTTATCCGCCACGACGTGACAGTCGGTGCCTGTGGCGGGGCGCGGGGGACCCCTGTGGGGTGGGCGCAGACACGGGCGGGGCGCCGGAGGGGCTGTGTGTGCTGGGCCGGGGCTCGGCTCGGCGCTGCTCCCGCAGCCGCGGGCGAGAGGCGCCGCGGGGGCCGCGCTGCGCCGGGAGGCGGCGGCGCCGGGGTGGCCCCGGTCCCGCGGGGGTCTCGGCGCTGCCCGAGCGGGGCTGTGGGGAACGTGTCCCGGCTGAGGTGGGCTGGAAGCTGCCCGCATCCTGCTCCCGGCTCCGGCGAGGCGGACGACCGGGGGAGCCTGAGAGCAAAGCAATATAAACGCGCGTTTTCGGTTTTGCGTGTGGAGAGGATGGGGTTAAATCATTAAATAGATTAACTATATGAACACTAATTTTCCTATGTCCTATAACTAATTAGTTATAATAAATAACTAATATGAAAGAATCTCTCTAATAGCAGAGAGAATGATTGGCACAGCTTAGGATGCTGTGAAGCAGGAGTAGGGTTTTGTTCTGGTTTTGGATGAAGTATTCTTGTGAGCACTCCTCTGTCTGCCAGTGAATTTCTGCGTGCTATTTCGGTCTGGGGTAAACTGGGATGGCTGTAGATGTTGACGATTATCTGGAATTGTCTTCTACCTTGACAGAGGAACTGACTTGTCAGGTGATGATATATAAAGTCTAATGTCCATCATATGGTGACACTTAATGTTGGGATGGTGCCAGTGCAGTGAGCAGTAAGATAATGCAGGTGTTGCCAATATAGCCACACTTCTTCAGCTGGACTTCTCTGTAACAGAGCTTTTACCCCTCAAAAATGTTGAGGCTGATTACTCGAAAGCTTACTACAAATTCACTAGTAAGGCTGATGATTTTATTGATTTGACAGTCAGGAATTTTTAAAGTCTTTTCTTAATTAACCTAGTTTGCCTTAAAAGGGTACATTTTTTTTCTTCAGAAGTCTTCTATAACTTCCATAAACAAGGCTGCCCAAAATTAACCAACTCTGAGAGCACGTAGGCTTAGCTTTGCACACTGTGTGCTAAAGAATGGGCATAGGTATGCTCTGAGATGGCAACACCTGTGTAAATAGACAAAATTAAAGATGCAGATGCAATTAGAGAAAATTAATTATGAAGCTGTGTATTCTAGTTTGCTATGAAGACTTGACAGGCAATGTTAAATTGAAAGTATGTTATTGTGTCTGATAATGACCTGCTAGGCATTTATAATGCTAGCAGGTCTTCAGGTCAGCTTCCACTAGGGCCTTCCAGGAGGCAGGTGAGGCTAACTGGAGACATGAATTGTAATCCAAAGAAAATCTTTCCAGCTGAGGATTGTCTGAGGAAGTCATCCACCACATCTGTTCAAAGAATCACTGCAGTAGCATCCAGCCCAATGTGTCTTGAGGCATAATCGGCTTTTCAAAATTCCCTAGATGGTGAGATGATGTGGTCAAGTCTGAAGCAGAAATTTTTATTAATAGTAAGCTTGCACTGGAAGGAGGACAACCAAATGGTAGCAACGGTGAGGATGAGAGTGCTAAATGAATGTCAGGTGAGTGATCAGAACAGAGGCTTAACTAGCAGACTTCATAATTTGGTGCATAGGAAAGCTCAGTGTAAAAGGAAGTGAATTCTGAGTCCCTCAAGACTTATGTATCTGGCATCAGTTTCTTTTTGTGAAGGTAACAATGATTGTCTAATATATCATATACCTTCTACAATGCTGCTAAGTATGTCTATATAGGTGCAGTACAAAATCTATTTTCTCATTGAGAAGGGTATTACTTGTTAAACTACCTGCACACTGCAGATCAGTAGCTGCTATGGATATACTTCTTATGCTTCTTGCTTAAGACCTTTATCTCACAAGCAGATATGAGAAGAAACACTCTAAGCAGGTGAATATAAGGTATGGAAAGGATAGGTTTTTGTCTCTGTGGGAAAGTAAATAAATGTACTTAATGTCAAGAAAGGGTGAATCCAGTGTGGATGCTTAAAAATCAAAGGAGAAAAGCCATAGCTTGAGATATGATGTAAAAGTGCAGCAATATACTGTAGTTGTTGAGTACTGTTGCCAAACCTGCTGATTTTTCTCTCATATTGGTGCTCTCCTTTCCTAGTAAACCTCTCACTTTTAGGAAATTTGTGTGATCAGCTGGGTTAACCCTGTTCTTGGGAATGCTTGTGGACTTAATTTAGCAAGGATAGCAATATGTGACCACTACAGAAGCATGAATTTGCCTGTACAAAGCAATAAATTCCACATCTAGAGAAAGCTAGCTTGATCTGGAAATGGTGCTGATGCAAATTCTGCTTGCTGGCTAGATTCTGTTAAAAGAAATGATGAAGAAGCATGAAGGTAACTTGTAATCTGCAGGGATTTTGGAGAAGAAGCTTAGATCTTGCATGTAGACTAATGGGTTCTTAGTAAAATCAAGATGATACCACAAGAGTGGTACCACAGGGGATTGCTAAGAGGTCTTAATGAGTTTCTGCTGTGAACCATAAACAAGCATAAGGCACTACTCACTACCTCAGCATGGACTCCACAGAAGTACAACTTGGGGTTGTGTTAAAGAGATCAAATAGAATAAGGTGTCTAAGGATTGTAACTGAGAAGAAAAACTGGCATTAGAAACCTGATTCTGAGGCTGTGCCTGGGTTCAAGGGTCTCAGGGTTGTAAAGATGCTGGATGAAGCACAGTGTCAGGCCTAGTCAATAAACAAGAGGTACTAGTTTCAACAGGATTACCTTGTTTATAAAAGGTGGGCAGTTGGCTGCTGAACAAAGCATCTTTTCCCATGCAAGTTTTCTCAACCCTGGCTGATGGAGACATAGACCATCCTAGTCTCCCCTCATCTGAAAGACTGTGCCTTGCATATGCTCTGGACTGCTTGAGGATGCAGTGTCTCAGCTGAAATGCCCTGCTGATTTTTACCCCTAATTATCTGTATGGTTTTTAAATTAGTTTTAAAAGTTTTTAATACAGCTTCAGAGCTGGTGCATGTCCCTTTAAATCTAAAAGCTCAGACATTACAGGGCCAGTTAAGGACAGATTATTGGCCTTGGAGGTTAATTTCCTGCTGTTCTGCTGTTCGTGTTGCATCCTTAAGCAGTAAAACGAGGATTATCTCTTGACCAGAAAAAGTAGGTCTAAGAGACAAGGTAATGGACCTTCACCTTCACAGTAGGAGGCTTCATGACAGTGTCAGCTAGGAAGCTGTGCGTCCAGCAAAGTCTATTCAAATCCTAATGCTGCTGTGCCACACAACTTTAATATACCTGCCCCATGGCGAAAATGCCTATGGATGAAACTTTCCTCTTAGGAGGGGAAAAAAGAAGCTGGGAGTACTAAGAATGTAGTTTTAACATTTCAACCTGTTTTTCTACCTTACAGATCTCTTCTGTGCCCTGTCAGAACACGGTCATTTGTGCTTTGAGGCAAGGCACAAAGGTCACTGTATGAGTAAGGACTAGTTTTCTAGTAGCTTGAACCACAGATCTGTCTGCAAACAACGGCTACCCTGGTTGATGGAAGGTAAACTCTAGATTTGATGCTTCTCCTTGTATGCTTCTGAGAGGTGGGGGCATCCCCATAATATGCTATCAAGATCATGATAGAGATGGCAAGTTAGAGACAACCTGGTGAAGATTACTTTATAGTCTGGATTCAGGAACAATAGTGTAAACTTCCTCTAATATGTGTAACTACAATTCCTGATAGGGAAACACTGTAGAACAGTCATCTATGAAACTTTACTAGCTGTCCAGTAGGACATCTGCTGTGGGAGCTGTAGTGGAACTCTGAAAATCTTGGTTAATCCTTTCTAACCTCTGGTATAGATCTTTCTGTACTACCTTTTTGAATTTGAGTCTTGTGTAGTTATTCATTGCCTTTTTTGCTGCATATACAAGGAGAGCTGGGGGCCTTGGTAATAACTAATCTTAATGGCAAGAGTAACCCTTATATTAAGCAATATGCTTCATAATACCTAACAAGACTGGAGCTGCTGTAGAAGAGCCTACAGCAAGTAGGCTCTGGGAGCAGAATTTTCATCAGTCTTCTCAGAATACATAATCAACATAATTTGCATCTCTTACAAGAGGCAGTATGGAGTGACTCCTGTGACAGTAACTGCTACAACAATTTGTATATTGAAAGGCACAGTGTCTGGGGGGGTAGGTGGAATGTTCTTCAATTACTGCTGAAATGAATGTTTAATGATAGGCTTTTGGCTGCTCATGGGATAACCAGGCTGGGTAAGCAAACTGCAGTACCCAACAACATGGCCAGGATTACATGGGTTTAGGCTGTGTGAATGCAAGAATAATACAGGAAAATCCTATTTCTCATACAGATAAATTTGTGAACCGGTAGAAAACACAGTTCAGTGTAAGCTGTGAAGAACATATGCAATCTCTCTCGGTACAGCTTGCACATACCCAAACTGCAAAGAAGGATAAATGTTCCAGCAGCGGACAGTTAACTGTATGCAGCTGAAATAACCTATGATAACAGCTTCAATATGTGTCAAGTTCCTGCTCTGAGAAGGAGGGGTGAAAAGCATGGTTATTGGCAAGAGTCCTTCACTATACTAACAAGCAAGAAGATGAGAAACAGGCCCTCCAGGCAGGAGGGCCTTAGGAGTACAGTTGGAAATGAAGTGTTTGATTTGTTGCTCAGTTCAAATTCAGTTGCATCTGAGTAAACACTAGCTGCTTTGAATAACAACTGCTTTGCTTCCTTGTTGTTTGGTACATCCCGTGAGTCTCAACAACTGACATAATATACTGGTTGAGCTGTAGGCACTGCAGCCATATTGCTTGGGATTCCCCATCCTGTGGGCAGGTGATGCTTTCCTTAGCAATAATTAGAGCAGACAGTGAGCTCTGGCTTAGATACCACTAATTTATGAGGCTTCAGAACTGGAAACTGTAGAGGTATAGAGGAGTGGTCCCTTAGCAGGTTGCAAAACATGCTGTCTTTCTTGAAGGCTGATAGGAAGAAAATTCTTGTGGAAATATGAATATAAAGTCTAATAAGTCTATTACCAAAGCAATAGCTCTCTATCAGGAAAGGTATCCCAGTATGCCCTTTCAATTTCTTTCTAAAGGAAGAATCTGGAGTTCAGATGTTGGTATTGCCGGTACTAAAAGTGAAGGGATTTCTTAATTCAAGAAATTCACTAATAGGCTAGCATAGCTGATGAACAGAGATTGGAAAGGCTGCTCTCAAGACTTGTTGCAACATGCTGTCTTATTCCTGGAACAAGTCATAATTTGAGGTGGCCTAGCTAGATATCTGAACACTACCTTTTGATACTGAAGTTCCTGGCTGAAAAATAACTCTATCTAATAGACTATGACAGTGCTAGTTTCCTTCATTTTATGATCAAGTTTTCAGGGAACCAGACACCACTAGCTCACTAAATGCTTTTCACTCATTATTTTATATTGTTCCAAGTTATTAATCAGGTACAGCTTATTTAAACTGGTCACTCCTTCTCTTGAGCCTCCTGTTTTAATCTTCCTGCAGAAGGTATATTTATTTCCATGACAAGTGGAAGAAAAATCCAAAATAAAGCTACTGTGGTAGCTGGGTTGACAAGTGACTAATTATATTACCAGAAATCATGTGCTTAAAAGGATAGTAGAATGTCAAAAAGTACCAATCCAATTGCACCACTTGAACTGTGTGACCTGTTCAGTCCCAGATGCTAACTTAGTGATATTCTTTTGGCTGTGATTCAAGTGTGTAGAAAACACTTTCGAGAACTAAGTTTGAATTTCTGTGTTCTTGCTAAAAACCAAGAGGTTCAGAGGAGACTGATGTGATGAGAACAGACTGTTCTGTTCAACTGATGAAACAGCAGTTGGCAAGTTGGCTAACGGTGAGATGTCTGCGGGGTTTCACAGGCATGATCCTGCACCAGCAATGGTAGGTGCCAACATCTGTAGCTGACACAGCTCATTAGTGTATTAAGATTATCTACTTTGTAGTTGGTACTAGGGAACTGAGCAGCATGAGGGAGGTATTCCCTGATGTGTCTAACTCTGTACTTCTATCCTACTAGTAGATGAAGGTCACCCTTCCATATTTCTCATTACTGGTTATATATGATGGAGACAGCTGGACTATGTTCCACATCCTGCAGTATGTAAGTACTGTTGTAGTTTATTCCCAGCTGGTATACCCATTGATAGAGGAAGTCCTTGGCATAAGTCTGCCTTTAATAACTCAACAAAGTGTCAATCCACCTGTTGATAAGAAGATAAAACATCAAACAGGGCTTAAAAAGCAAGCTGCACAGAAGAAGTTCCCAAAAATCAAACCCTGTTATTCTAGAAATACTTGGTCCAGGTAAGGCGCCTGGTTTAACTAAAGTCATGATATCAAGCAAATAATCTCTTGAACACAAATCATATTTCTACAATCTACAGCTTAAGCAGGACAGTAAACCAGGTTTTTGAAGTGAGTGATGTGTGCATTGCTAATCTAGACTTTACTGAATTTTGGGAATGACAGATAGCTGCACTTGCCAGGCAATGTAGTTTAAAATCCTTTTCAGTTTTCTCTCTTACAAGACCAACCACAGGACCTTTGGTTAGACTCTTCAGTATAAAAGTATGTATTCAGTCATCATTCTGACAAGTAATGCTGCTCTTGCATTCCAGACATGGCTAAAACTGAAGGTGAATACTTCCCAAGCTGTCTATGAACTTTCTTCTACCACTTGCCTTCAAGCAGTTGCTTGTTACATATATAAGTGTGAACACATCATATATAACCTACCTGTAGGTAAGGCTATTACTTCTCATGGATAATAGTTGCTGGATATGCTGGTTTGTAACAGAATGGTTTGATTGTTTTAACAAAGAAAACAGACCAATGTCAGTGCTTGCATCAGAACCAGCATCTGGAATGTTACATCTAAATCATTATAATCTCTTGTCACATTACAGAAGGTTTATTCAACTTGAACTCTTTAGACACTGTCAGATACCAGAGCAATGGGTGTTCTAGTAATGAAAGAAAACATTTAAGATTATATTTTATTTGACTCCTCAGCATGAATGATCCTGTTTAAAAGGCAAAATTCTGATTAGCACTTTTTTATTTATTAATGCATGCCTAGGGCTTCTCAAGGCTACAACCATTGAAGCAGGAATTGAGCAGAAAATGTGATAATCATATGGGGAGTTGTTAGATGTAAATGTCAGTCAGCCCTACAGGGGCTCACACAAATGCAGCATTATACTCCTGATATGAGCAGAAGGCTGCCAGTCAAGATAATTTACTGATAACAGACTATCTGGCTTTACAACTTTGACTCTTGTAGTCATTGTGTAAATTGCTGTTTAGCTTTTATACTACTTTCTTAGCTTGAAAACTAAAGTCTTAAATTCACTAATACAACTTTCTAACCAGAAGAACCTGGCCAACTCTTCAAGAACAGTGGGGGAGGAAACAACCTGCCTCAGATGCATGTTCAGCAGTTGAACTATTGCTGTGCTTCCTGTTACTACTTCATCCTAACAGGCCATATTTCACTTGGCAGTAAAAGCTTCTCTTGTCCTCTCCTGGCCTTGCAGATTCTAATTCAAGGTTAATATTTACGTGCAATAGCTGTTTAAGCTGAATCATGTACTTGTAGGGACAAAGAAGGAGCATAGGCTGTGAGGATGACAAAGTATTAGGCTGCTGAGCAGATGTTTAGCTTATCTGCCTCTGACTTTTTGGGTGTCCCTAACCTCTTCTAAGATAATCTCTCATCAACTTTGAGACATTTATCTTTGTCTGCTAAGGGGGGAAAAGCCTGTTTGTTGGTGAGGATTCTGTTCAGTGCTTAATCCCATGACAGACTACAGCCACAGTGAAGATTCTCAATTCACTTGTGCACAGGACAAAAACATAATCATTAAGGGTACCTATCATGTTGCCACCCCTTGCTCAAACAAAAGATATCTGTAAGAGCATCTCTAAGGGAAACTAAATGTTGCTCAACAAAATTGTTCAGCGTGTTCTTCCAAGTCTTGCTAAGAAACAGGTATTTCAGGGATGAGTAGTCATTACTGATAGCCCTCCCTGTAGAGAGTTCAGAGAAGACACCAAGAACACAGTATGCCAAAAGTTAAGAGACTGACTTTCCTAAGGCAAATGTGCAGAAATGAGTTACAATGCTTGAATGGTAAGTAGTCTGACTTGAGACAGTAGGTAGCAAGTTGTACTTCAAGGACTGTGTGTTGAGGGCCTGACATGGTGTTTGTCTGAGGAGTCATCGGTATCTATCTGCTCTTCACAGGATAGCCCCTAAAGGAAAGGAAGAAGATACTACTAGTGGTCTCTTTACGAGCCCTTTCTGGAGTGAATTGAAAAGTGGGTGAGCAAAATGTGTGTGTTATGTATCTAGTGATACAGGCAGAGTTTGGTGCATTTCTCCCAAAGTGGCAGCATCTCTAAATCCGTAGTCTGAAGATTTTTGAAACAGTGCATTTAGCACAGCAGTGAAGATGGGCTGTACAACTGCATAGTGAGTAATTAGGGTGTGGTGATATCAATGGACCCATCTACACGGACAAGATTCAAACTGCTTTAAACTAAGGGCTGACATAGTTGCTGAGGGAATGATCTTGTTCTTTACTATGCCAGAATATCTGAAAGCACGACTGTCCTTGCACCCTTGCATAAAAGCACATGCATCTCTAACCCTGACATCCTTGCTGGCTGACTGTTTCGAAAGGAACTCAAAATCAAAGTGTAAGAGAACAATTCTAGCCTCGTTTCCTTACATCTGCAGCTAGAGTAAGGAAATTCTAGGAGGCTGAGTACTGTGAAAGGAACCCTCCAAGCAACAAACAGATTTCAACTTTATTTTAGTTACTTGCATGTAAAGCACACCAGCATTTTCCACTAACACAAAATTAAGTATGATGAAGACCTTGCAGAGCTTTAGCTTGAGTGTAAAGCACAGAATCCATATTTAGTTCTGGTTGAGACTCTTTTATATTGAGCAGAATAGATGCTGCTAGCTCAAGCTACATGTTGCCCTCCACCCCAGCGAAACTTTAAGGCAAAACCTGATGCAATTTTGTGCTAGACATGTGGCTTAACTCAGGTATCAAGAAGTAGTTATTTAAAATATGAACAGGTATTAAGGTTGCCTTTGTCTGTCATTGCATTCTTAGTTTCACTAATTCTCTTGTTTCTGAGGTGATTCTCAAAGACACCAAGTTCTCCAAAGGTATGATAAATAACCATCATGTACTGTGAAATCTCACCAGGGGAAACGAGTTTTGCCAGGTCTCAAATATGAGAGTGGGTCCTGTACATTGGCCATAAGGCCCTCACTAACCTAGAATTGCATTGCTAACACTAAGAATGAGCTTCTTCATAGTAAGATGGGGTATTTGCAAAGGTTCAGCCAGACTTGTATGCATTCCTTCCCATCTTCCTCCACTGTGGGGTTTTTTTGCTGTCTGATCCCATAAAAATAAGTGGTCTGACTTCCATACAATGGAGGCAGATGGCAATGATGACCAGAGATGCCTTGAGTTTAAAGATGGCAGCTGTACATATAGATACTGACCATTTTACTGTTGCCAAAGTGAGGTCTTGCTTGTGCATATTTGCTCCTTCTTAAGTTATTTACTTTTTATTGCCTCTTAATTTTACTTCAACACGTGATACAAGTTCTGTAACACCAGAGCTGGGTTTACCTATACTAATAAAGGAAGAAGGATTACTGACAGAGAGGACTCAGTGCCTTGAGGTTCTTGTTTCTTCTTTCCAGCATGGAACTGGGCAGAATGTCCTAAAACTATAATTTAGCTTCTTGAGAGCAAGTCTTCCTTTCCTCTTCTGGGCCTTTTCCTTGTATTTTCTCAACAATAATCTTCCATATAGGGATGGGTGTTTAACTAATGATCCAACCTTAACTCTTTCCTTGGTCATTGTTTCTGAAGGACTTGATAAATCTAGGGAGGGGCTCCTTATGCTTATGTCTAAAAGCTATCTCCACCAAAAACTATACTATCAGGCAGAGTAGCTTAGGTACTCTAAAAGTAGAATTCTGTTGACTTCGTTTTATCTAATTAAAATGTGGATTTCAACAGGCATAATCTGTTTTAGCACTGTTGCAAGTATCCTGCAAAATCCCTGTTGGCTTAATAGTTTTCCCCTTGATCTTTTGTCAGAATGGACACACAAGCCATTCTTTTAGTGGTAACATTTCTTAAATAACCATGGTTTGCTAAACAAACTCTTTCTCTGACATCTATTTCTACTCAGAACCACTTGAAACTTTCACAGCAACACCTTTGTTGCCTTGCATCAAATGTTCCCCAACTGTGGCTAGATAAGTTGCTTACAGAGGAGAACAGGTATAGCTGACAGTTTTTTCCCATTTGAGCACTCTTATCTCTGCTGAATTACTCAACCAATGCTAAATGCAGTTCACAAACCATTTGGTAAACAGCTAGATCTAATTTTGCTTAGATTAGCAGCTAGTTCCCTAAAGGCCTTCCTCCTGGTTAAATGGAAATGGAGGCTTTCAGAGTGAAATTTTCTCTTTTAAGATCTAGGATTTTGTGTTCATCCTAGGTTAAGAATCAGTTAAGAACTGATATCCATTACTCAGTTAGTGGCAACTGGTTGAGTCAGTTTAGCTATTGACTTAGCACTAAATTGAGGGAAGAAGGGAAGGCAGGAGTGAGAGCAAAACCCTGAAAGTAAATTTCAAGTAATGTGTAGAGCATCAGCTATTACTAAGGCAAATGAGG
Organism: Eulacestoma nigropectus; assembly: GCA_013397775.1. Lineage (NCBI taxonomy): Eukaryota > Metazoa > Chordata > Aves > Passeriformes > Eulacestoma > Eulacestoma nigropectus. The sequence continues at coordinate 543,269 of VZTE01002528.1, forward strand.
AATTTGGCTATGGAGAATAACAAACTTCTAATGCAAGGGGTTATGCAATGCTTCAGCACTTGTATCTACATACACAATATGTCTCAAATTCTGGATAAAAGGGTTGGCTTTATCTGTGGCAGCTTGCCTGGATATAGGGGGAATTAGAGGGGAGCCAAATTATTTAATCACCTAAACAATTTCTTGACTTCATTTGTTATTCTAAAATTTGAGGAGCTAACTGCAGCCATTGCAATATCCTAGATGGAAGATTGGTAGAATGGTTTCTATAGCAGATGTGAACGTCCAGTTCTTTCTAGCTGGGTACTGATCTTCATAACGCTATAAAGCCGTTCTGCGTACCTCTTCTTGGTAAGAGTGAATGCTTCAGCTGTGTTGGAACAAAACATGGTGACTGTAGATTATTTTTAAATTTGTGTCTCAGAAGCAAAAGTGTCACATGGCATATAGTTAAGTCCTAAGCATCTACAGTTTCTTGTCAGCTTGCAGGCTTTTTGGAAATCTGAACGTTACTTGATTACTGTTAAGACAAGCGTGTGGGGGGTTTGGCTTGAGGTTCTGTTGTGTTTTTACTGGAACAGCCTGTCTGCAGCCTAAGGAAATTATTTGGTTTTACCTGTTCGATGGTAGAACCTCAAACTTTTGCTGGTTATAGAAACATGAAAAATATCTGCTGATGTCTTTTGGGTGTTTTGGTGTCATCTTCATGGGTGTTTGGAACAGATCCCAGCAAATGCTTCTTGCATTTTTTTCTATTCTACTTTAGAGATGCAGCTGGCAGTGCTGAATGAGAATAGAGCAAAATATCTGAGGTTCTATAAATAGCCTTAAAAGGCAAAAAAAGCTAAAGATTAACAGATTAAAACGTGTTGGTGCAAGTACAGCCCATTGATGTAGATCAGTGTGACCTACTGTTTAGGTATTACTGAGGTGAGGGTTCATCTCCTGCTGGCCATAATTTCATGCTCTCTGTAGCCCAACTCTTGAGTCAGACTCGCCATATGATCACTCCTTACGCTTTCAGGCTTTATCAGGCCTCAGTGTTCAGCGGAACTGACATGGACTAACAGCTCCAATAAGGATGTTTCTTCTTCAAGGTAAAATAATATATCCATCTTCTAACAATTATTTGGATTTTTAAGCCTACAGCAAACGTAACTGGCCACCATCCCATCATGTCTACTGAAGCTGAAACTACTGCTACCAACAGCCCGCCTGAACAACAGGCTCCACCAAAGCCACAATCTTCAAAGAAGGAAAAAAAGAAAGGTAAGAAATGCTTGCCACTTAAAGAGCTCCTTTATTCCGTGTCCTGAATATTTTGCATTTGCCTAAATTAAGATCACCCTCCCACTACTGTTAAAATAACTGAGTTTTCCAGCTGACTAGAAGAGTAAATATGCCAGTATAATAAACTTAACCAGAAGGTAGGCTTTTAGTTTGAAAGTGGTTTTTTTTCCTAGCCTTAAGGTCTAAAGCTCTCAGTTCCACTTGTTATACAAGTCATTTGCTGAGCCTGACAAGTTAGCAAGAGCCCAGAGAAGAGATAGCCTCCTGAGGTGGCCAGAGTCTGGACCGTCATGGTAGCTGTTAGTCTGAACTCTAACCTGACTCCTCCCTACCCTCCAGAGAAGGAGTTTTGTGCTGGTTACAGATTTTAGCCCAGGGAACCTAGAAAATTCATTCCATGAGAATTATTGAATATCAGATAATAGATTTTTTGACAGATTAGATCATCTTAACATGATTACCGCATACAAAAATACATACCTAGGTACATACTTGGACAGTGTTGAGCATGCAGAGAAGAAAAGCAAGCACTTCCTAGTAGCAGGAACAGCAGAAATAACAAATTAGCTAAAATCCCAAATGATTAGAAGGTCAAGAGTACCAGGAACCGTCGTAGAAATGATGGTGCTGATAGCAGGTTCTGGTATGGGAACCGAGAGATTATTTCTGCACAGCAAGAAGAGATCTGCCCACATCAGAATGTGGGGATAACACCTAAAGGCTTAATTGAATGCCTTGTATGGCTATGAGAAGTACCATTTCTGCATGGTGTTTTTTCTTAGTACCTATATTTACTTGGCTGTTGCTTATCAATATTTTAGTCTTTTATGTGGTGATCAACCATTCTGAAGCCTCCAGATCTTAAGCACTGGGCTCCACTCTTTGAACTGAGGCCACATTCTGTGAGTACTCTAACCCTAAAGGAGTAACTGTCTTGCAGTGCACATGGATTATTAGTCAGCTGTACACTAGGGACAGTTTTAATATGTACTTATATGGTATATATTTTTTTAAAGATAACAAATCAGCAATATAACCATTTCTATCTTAAAAAAACCAAACCAAACAAAAACCAAATCAACCAAAAAACAAACAAACAAAACCCAACTCAAACAAAAAAGTAACCTCAACAAACAGACCACCAAACCTTTTCTCTGTCTCCAGGGCCAGAAAAGACAGATGAATCCCTCTTGGCTAGATTCAAAGGTGATGGTGTAAAATACAAGGCTAAACTGATTGGCATAGATGATGTTCCCGAGGCAAGAGGAGACAAAATGAGTCAGGATTCAATGATGAAGCTGAAGGTAAGGGCTTGAGCTGTCATGTAAGGAACAATCTCTGGTTAGTCTTCAAAAGGCAAATCAAATAGTCACTTTGGTAAAATTTCAAATACAGCTTAATGGTTATGTAGCTGCTAACAGCACTGTCTAGATGGATGTTACTTCCTAAGCTGTAACCTCTGGCTCAAAGGACATTTCTCAAAAAGTTTAGGAACATTCATTTGTGTCTGTAGGCATCCAGTATGAAAGCTGGCAGTATGAATTTCATCATAAATTATGAGCTTGGGGTTTGGAAGGGAAAGGGGGGATTGCTGTGCAATTTAACACTGACCTCAAAGCACAAGTTGGCATCCTGTGTCAATGGTGACCCCAAGAGATACAGATAAACCAAAAAATAAATTAATCCCTGCAGTAACAAAGACTATTACTTCTGTAGTATAGAACACTCACATACCTTCAATCAGGCCAGAAAAGCAGGTGAAGATGCTGCTACTGCAGCAGTTTTGTGAACTAAAATCAGTTTTAAAGCTCTAAAACATTTACAGAGCAAACAGTCTAGTTCTGTGGTTATCACTTTATGCCTAAGCAGTCATATGTTACAAAGAAAAATTAAATTCCAACAGAAGTCTCATCAATACTTTGACATTCATTCTCTTTAGGGAATGGCAGCAGCAGCCCGTTCCCAGGGTCAACACAAACAGAAGATCTGGGTAAACATTTCCCTCTCTGGTATCAAGATAATAGACGAGAAAACTGGGGTAAGATATAACTTATTTTCTTAATGTGATTCTTAAAGCTAGTGGGGCACCTAGAAGTTAGACCAATCTGAACTAGATTCCTTCATGGCAGCATACCTCACTTCCACATATAAAAATTGGCTTGTGAAATGTTTGCAATGTTGAAGATTCCTGGCAAAAAGACAGCTACGTCATATCACGCTTAGTCAAAGGCTGACAAATCTGAGGTTTGGACTGAAGCTTTTTAACAGTCTCAGTCATTCTAACTACAGAGAATAGCAGCTATTATGTTTCCAGCAATTTAAACCAATAGTTATTTTTTCCCAATTCCAGGTCATAGAGCATGAGCATCCAGTAAACAAAATCTCCTTTATTGCTCGGGATGTAACAGACAATCGTGCCTTTGGCTATATATGTGGAGGAGAAGGCCAGCACCAATTTTTTGCCATAAAAACAGCCCAACAGGTATGGATCAGATACTTTTTTTCACGTGCTGTGAATAAGGCTGTTGTATAAACATTTTACATGTGATAAGGGTGTAGTGTTTTGTTGGTAATCCTACAAAATTCTTATGGGGAATACCAGCATGCATGGACAGACTTTATTGAAAGAAGGACAATAGGAATTAACTGTGTAAACACTGGCTTCTGACTTGTACAGTTTCTTTGTAGTCCAGAATAAAAGCACTCAAGTAGTCTTGGTTACTATGATTAACAATGCTTAACTTGTCTATGTACCATGAAAGTCATTAGTGAGATGAACAGAGCCATTATCACAGGCTTCCTACTGCGAGAGTACAAATTCTTAAGTAAATTAGCCAGAGCTTCACTCAAAATTAACAGGAATATAGAACTACTTTATTCTAGTTCGTGTGATGCTTTGCTTTGTGTAGCAGGGAAATCACTTATTTAATTGCAACAATGATACTGGGGCCTGTGAGTGGCAGGTCTGGTCCTCCTAGGACCTTCTAATTCTAGCTTGTGGGAGGGATTCTGATCCTTCTGTGATAGTTTCCACCCAGGCAGAAATCCTATGTGCAAGGTTAGCTTCTCTGAGGGGAATCTATATGTAAGCAATATTGGAAACAAGTTACTTAAAAATACTGCTGAGAATTGTGCAGCTTCACAAACAACCTGAAGTTAGGTATTTCTTATTTATCAGCTCATATTTATAATGATGTCATAATAGTCACTACAATGACTTGGTAAGCCCAGACTTCAAAGCTAGAAATTTCTTTTACACATTCCTGCCTGCCCTCCCGGCAGGGCAGCTTTGGACCCACTACGGGTGGGACTGAGGAGCTCCTTGTTGGAGCATGTTACTACTTCAGTAATAGCTATAAGACCCACTTCTAAGTTTTTTTAATTAGTTTGTCAGCATTCTGACCAACAGTTGTATTGGTTTCAGTGGAATTGTAGATTAAGTACAAAAGCCTTTTGTATGTACTCTGGAGTCTATTCCTTCATTTCACCACAGAGTGCTGCTTGCCAGTCTCTAAGCTCAGCCAGGCTTTAGACAGCTCTTGACTTGCTGCTGGTTGTTTTTGACATAAACTTGTCTAGCTCAGAAATAAGTACTTCTGCAGCTCTACTCTGCTGCAGCCGTACTCCTCGTTTAAGTTGGTAATTCTTGGAATGGCTCTTTCTGCAGCTGCATGTCTAAACCCTGTGATTAGGAGAGAGTGGTTATCAGGTGTAAATAGTGAGATCTGTTCAAAGGATTCTCTGCTTGAGCCAGTGGTAGTGGCTGAAGAGGGGGACTTGTCCGACTTTAGATGTTGACACACATGCTGTATGCCTGACACAAGCGTTCCAAAGCAGTTCCAAGCAGATAGCTGAACTAGCCATCATCTCAGCAAAAACACTCTTGTTAATGGATGTTCAGGGCATGTCATGCCTTTCTAATTCACATTAAACTGCCATCATGGCACAGATCCCATTTAAAACTGGTCTCTGCTTTACACATTTGAGGTGCCTTGCTCATTTGCTAATTGTATACTGTTTAAAATAAAAGTAGTATTATTTATAGAAGCTTTCTCCTGGTTCAGTGCTGAAGGTGGTAGAAAATAGACAAATGCAAAATGCTTTTCCTCTCAGGAGACTACCAGATGGCTTGGATAAATTTTGCACTTCTAGGACTTGCCATGCACTTAAGAAGTATTGCTACCAGCTTTTTAGCAAAAACATAGCAGGTTAGCACAAATTTGTGCACAGCCACTTTTCCTGCAGAGTTAACAACAGTTCTATGCTGGTTGTGTTCCATTCTCCTTGGATTCTGCATAAGCAGAATCTTTTATGAAGACTAAACAGGTCTTTAAACTCTTGCTTTTCCTGTTATCTCAACCTAAGTCTTGCACCATTTATGAATGTTTGTCTTGTTGCACAGATTGCAGCCACAGAAGTCTAGGTAAAAGTAGTACATGACCTAAAATCTACATTCTTTTCCAGGCCGAGCCTCTTGTTTCTGATCTTAAGGACCTCTTCCAACTAATATATAATATGAAGAAGAAGGAAGAAGAAGAAAAGAAAAAGGTGAGTAAAAATATAGAAACTGCATGACTCTGCATAAAGCTTGCTTCAACATTGGCTGAGTTTTGGGCTCTTGTAAGACTTGACACTGAGCTCTGCCGAAATCCAGGAACACTGGAAGCTACTGGTTGGCAGTAGTGCCAGATGTCTGATTGCCTAGGTCTGGTAAACTCCTCCAAAGTGAGAGACTTTTGATGTTCTACGTGATGTTTAGGTATTAAAAGTCTTCTTTTTTCTTTAGAGTGAAGAAGCAAGTAAGACTGAGGTAGGTTACTCCCACTCAGCTTCTCTTGATTAGGTATGCTGCTGCACCACACCTCACTGACTTTCTTTATGCTGCCAGCATTATGAAGGCAATGTCAGATGCCCAATTACATTGAAATGGAAATAAAAAGGGTCTATGGAACTAATACTGAGTAGTGATCTCTCTCATGCTTCCTGTTTCCATCACTTGCTTTCTAAAGCCTGCAAGTCCCTTGCTTAAGGCAAATTTTGAAATTCCAATTATTTCTGAAACTGTTATCCATCTATTACAGAATGGTGGTGAAGCACTGCCTGCTGATCAAGCTGACAAAATGAAACTGGTAGGTTAAATTTTAAAACTTTGTTGGTGCCATTAAAGAGCTCATAACTGACTGTCTCCACATCATGTAGGAAATGCAGTGCTTATAGATGTCTTTACAGTAAATCTGCATAATGCTTGATTCTTTTTCTTGTGAGAGCTCTAACAGATATCAATTCTTTCAATATTTCTGGCTTCAAGGGAGTTGACCAGATGGACTTGTTTGGGGATATGTCAACACCTCCTGATATGAGCAGTCCCACAGTAAGTAGAGTCTAGCTTAGCTTCCTTGGCTTTTTCTTTGGAATCAAATGTAGTCCTACTAATAAGTACAGGTTTTACTGAGACATCTGCCCAGCAGCCATCAGTGTACTAGTGGGGAAGGGCTATAGAAGTATCCACTTAATCACTAGGCGTCATTCTAGTATTTCATTCTACTGATGTCATTCTAGTAGCTCTAGCTCAAAATTTGGCCTAATTGCGCAAAAGTGTGCATAAACCTTGTCATAGCTCAGTATGACCGCAAAAAACCTATCATTTTAAATCTGGCACTATAAGCCACCATCAGCCATGACGCAATTGGTGCTGTCAACCCAGCCAGTGACCAAGTCTTACCCTTCTCCTGCATGCTTGGTGGAGAATTAGCATGTTAACTTCCACTGGCAAATAGTTCTCCAGTGTTACTCTGAAGCTGAGACTGCAACTTGACATCATATTAAGGCAGTGTTATTTCATAGCTTGTCAAAACTAAGGACTAGAACTTAAACACGGGCTTGACTCAAGTGAAAGCCTAGGTGTAATTTAGTTCTTACTGACTCTACAGTCACTAGGTTGAAGAACAAGTATCTGATATTTAACTATGGGATCTGGAAACAGATGTTTTAGTATCGAGTTTTAGAAACCAAGCAGCTTTAATTTGACTAGAGACAGCAGTGCTTGCCTGTGTGATTTTGAATATTTACTGGCATAATGTATTGGATACTAGGATCTCTTCTTTTGCAGCTATTTTCTTTGAGCTTTTTCACTGTGCACCAAAATCTACAAATAACTAACTTCATTTTTCTCTCTGAAAAAATAGGAAGCTAAAGAGATTCTGTTAGTGGATTTTAATTCTGAAATTGAGACCAAACAAACCTTTGCAAAAGAGGATCTCTTCTTGAATGGCATCACAGCCTCTCTTCCACAACCAAAGGCACAGACACCCTTCTTGCCTGAGAGTTCTTTCTCTACCAGTCTCAGCTTCTTTCCCACACCTAATCCAGACCCTTTCAGTGATGATCCTTTCACACAGCCAGCCCAATCTGCACCACCTTCATTTGATTCTCTAAAATCTGATCAGAAGAAAAGTCTGAGCACCTTGACACCAGTGAGTAATGGTGCTTCAAATGGTGAGATTGACTACTTTGATAAACAGTTTGACCAGATTTCTAGTAGAACTGGCAAACGAGAAGCACTAACAAGCCAGTGGCCACTTGAGAGTAAGTCACCTGCAGCAAGAATTCCCAATGTGATACCAGAGAGAGAACGGAATGGCTTTCTTGAAGTCCCAACAAACATGTTTGTGGAAGGTGCTTCCAAAGGAGTATCTCTGCAGAACGGAGTAAAGCTGGAATCTGAAAACAATATCCAATTCATGCCACATGAGTCTATAACAATTAGCCCACCACCACAGAGTACCAAGCCAGGAAGAGGAAGGAGATCTGTCAAGGTGAACAGTGTTCAAGTAATTTATAGTGATATGCATGATTTTACTTGGAGAAGCTGGGTGAAGGAAGCTTTTCTTTCTTATTACTGTATAACTGGCTACCTAGCTTCACAACACATCTACTTCTGCCTGCCCTGCTTACTCTAACCTCTCTGCAGCCATAGTACCTTCTAATATCTATGAATGCTTCATAGTAGCTATGGTCACTAAATTCTATACTCTCTTCTTTAACGCTGCCATACTCCTGTAAAGGTCTGGTAAGTATGCTGCAATGAATATTAACACTTGATATGATGCTAGAATCTGTTATGATAGCAGTATGCCCATTGACATATCGTTTCATAACAATAAGACACTAGTACTAGCTTACAGAAATCCAAGTGGTTTCTCAGGCACAGGGTGGTTCTGGATAAGATTTGTCTTGTACGCAAATTATGCAAAACTCTGCTGGCCTTGCCACAACCATAGGGGTTGCTGCAGACTAAGCAGTAGTGTTTAAAGGGGTGGGGTGCAGAGGGAAGCTCACTGTGTTAGCAAATAATTCAGCCATTTTAAGTCCTGCTCTTCTGCTGTTGACTTGTGACTGCTACATATTTTACCTCTTTAATGCCATGTATCTCCATAGGCATGAAAAAATGGGTGATGTCTGAAACTCTTATACTCCAAATGATACATCAAAACTGTCTCCTCTGCTTTAGATGAAAAAAAAATCTTCTAGCTCTGGACTAGGGAGCCCTGATCATGCTAGCATGTGGTCTGCCATGGCATCTCACAAATTTCTTTTTCTTTCTAGACTGCATCGAATGACTTATTCAGCTCAGACTTCTTTGTGCCATCTACGGAGAGCCTTAACTTGAGCTCAGGGGCACAAGCAGGAGCTCTGCCAGCTAGTCCACTGGACCTCTTCAAAACAAGTTCTACCACAGCATCTCCATTGGCTGGTCTAGGTTAGTTTACAGAAGTCAAGGTCTTGTTCCACTCCAAGATGCCTGTTAACACCAAAACACGGTCCTAGTTTTCCTTTATTTCCTGTGTAGTGCTATATCCTTTAATCCATGTGCTATTTGCCCTAAACTATTAAGTTCTGTGACTAGAGGGCTAAACTCTGCATCCTTAACTGGATCAGGTTTTTTTTGCTTTAACTTTGACAGCAGATTGCTCCCTCAGGCACACAAGGCTCAAGTGAGCCAGGAACAACTTGTGAGGTCAGGGTAACATTGCTGCACAATGTCTTAATAATCATTTAAACAGAAGTAACTATATGGCAAATCCACCTGTCACTTCTATGCTAGAACTAAATATGTTCCTCCTTCCCTTACAACAACCTCAATTTTGTCCTTGCAGCACTGAAATGCAGCAAAGTAAAAAATTAAACCCTTTCTCCCACCCCCTTTCACCCCAAATGGTTTGATTTGTAAGTGCAAACCAAGAGATTTTTGCAAACAGTACATAAAAATCTTTTGCTGGTAGCGTTTGTGGAATTGATACATCCCTGCTTTTGGTCTTCAGATGACTGAAGTGCTGTGTAACAACAATCTCCCCGCAGGTGGCTTGCCAGTAACTTCATCACCATGGACCCCACAGATAGTTTCCTTCACTCAGTCTACATCAGTTTTTCATGGGTCTATGATGCCTGGTCAGTCTCCAGGATTTACTCAACCACTTGCCTTTGGTACTCAAGCAATGTCAAGCTGGAACCAATCTGCATCTTTTGGTGCCACACCCACTCAGTCTTCTGGTCTCTGGTCACAGCCAGCACAAGTTCCATCTAGTTCTTGGGCACAGCCAACCGGTGCTGTAAATCCCTTCCAGAGCAGTGTGTTCACATCTCCAACACTACCAGCTCAGACAGCCTCTGCACTGCCCTCCATGTCAACAACAGCCAGCCCACCTCAGCCACCACCCAGAACTACACCACAGAAGGAGCTGTCCAAGAAAGAGAGTGATGCATTCATTGCTCTGGATCCACTTGGGGATAAAGAAATGAAGGATGTCAAGGAAATGTTCAAAGACTTCCAGCTGACAAAGCCACCTGCAGTACCAGCGAGGAGAGGAGAACAGCAAAGCCTTTCAGGTGCTTCTGGAGTTTTCAGTCTTTGCTTTAGTAGTAAAGTAGGCATTTCTAAAGATAGTACAGATCCTGATGAAATGGAAGCTAGCAAGCTGTCTGCCAAAATGACTGGTAACATTTTTGAGTTAATGGTTACTGAAATAGAGAGTTGAAGGGCTGTCTCAAGTAAATTGAAGACTTGATCGGCAGCAGTGGCTAAACACTGACACCTAGCGCCTAAATGACTTGACTAGAACGAGGTAAACTTAAGTCTGTACAACGTTAGAATTTCCATCCAGCTTAAGCTTAGTGAGGGACAAGCAGGAGTTAAAATGTGGCTCAAAGTCACTCCAAGAAACTTCCATGTAAGATTTTTGTGTTTCTAATTAGATGAAATGTGGTGTTGCTACACAGGCGGACCTAAGTTCTTGTTAAAGCTGTTAAGTGATTATAGTAGTATGTCTCTCTTTTTTAGAACCACCAAAGCCTGTTCCTCGACAAAGTGCACTGCCAGCTGATGGCCTGTTTGAAAGTCAAGATAAAACAGATCCTTTCAGTCTCTCATTGGTAAGTAGTAAAAAAACCCCAAACAAACATAAAGACAAACCAAAAACAAACAAAAAACCCCAACCACAAACAAAAAAAGAAGACTCCGCCAAAACCCCCAGATGACATCACCATCACAAAAAATCCATCAAAAACCTTTCTTTTTCCTTAATAACTGTGGTGCATATTTTTGAGCAGTAGCTTAGTTCTGGCTTTAGAGGCCATACAACTAAAACCCTTTGCATCTTTCAGGCTAACACGTAATCTAGTAGAGGGTATATGTTGCAAGAAGGCTAACAAAGAATTATTCCATTTGGCTTGGCTCCACAACCAGTTTCCCAAGCTGCAAAGACTAGCAGAAAGTTCTTTAGTATTAGTACTTTCTGCAAAAGAGTACCAAATAATGTAGCTGCAGAAATATTCCACTTTGGTTATATATAATCCTCTTTAGTGCAGACTGAGCACTGTAGATTGTGAAGCTCTCTAGCTGAACAAATGGGAGGTTCCACATTCAGGACCCTTTTGGGGAAAAAGTGGCTTCACCAGATCACTCCATTTGGGAGACAGCACTTGAAGCCCTCAGTGGAAATTCTGGACCAATTCCAGAGTGCTGACTTAAGACTTCTAGCATTTGACTAAAAGGTATCTTATCATGACTCCACTGGCTCCAAAGGAATGTTCAGTAGAAAACACAGTTTTCTAAAAAATATCTTGCCTTAGACTAGCATAACTGCTAACACAGCTGAGAGCCGCCTTCTTTTGTTGAAGCAGTATAGTAAATGCATATTTAGCAGGAGTTCTGAAGTATTCTTTCCAGGTGTTTGGAATAGGAACTAGCTCATAGAGCCATGCAGAGTAAATCTGGTGAAAACTGGAAATTGGCTAACAGCTTATCTCTCTTTCCTTAGAAGGAATCTCAAAAATCACCTTCTGGTCCTTTTGGTGATCATTTTGGCAACCCGTTTGCATAGATCAAGTAAGTCTTCCACTAATAAACCAACCTACTTCATCCTCCGAAATTTATTGAGGAAATGTTTGGTAAAGAGATAGCTAAAAAACTGCAGTAGCTTAACACTAATGGTCTCTGAAGTATGGCAAACAGTGCTTGAAAGAACTTCTGCTAGAGTACTTCTATCAGACTTGTACATAGCTGCATCCTGTCTAAGCCTAGCGAGCTTCACTTCCTTAGAAATAAAAGAAAGTTATTTCTTTATTCTTCCACAGATTTAAATCTCAAGCCCACAATAGATCTAGATTTCCTTTCCTTGAGGAAAATTAATGACTAAATATGTGCTGCAGAACTCAGAGGGGCTGACTTTAATACCTTCAGATATCTGTGAGAGTGTTAGCATAGAGTGCCCTGTATACAGCATACAGCTTTCTGAAGTTTAATCACCTCAACAAGTGCAGTTTTGGACTCTGGTAAATTGGAGCAAAACTAGAATAAAGCTGTTAAACTCTTACTCTGAATTTTAATCAAAAGCTGTAATAAGAGCTTTTGTTGCTAGAAACTAATGTAATTTAAAATTTCATACCATTGACTGGAAAGCATGATCTATTGATCCAGTAAATCTTCTTCTGTAACATCTGTAAGTCTTCCTCTGAAATACTGTCTAGCTTCTGACAGAAGACAAGTGTTGGTATTTATGGCTATAGTTTTGTTCTCAGTGGCTCTGTTTAAGCAATAAAGCCATAACTTAGAACCATCCTAACACTAATTCCTTTCCATCATACTAGGCATAACCAGAAAAGGACAAATGGAATAACTGGACCTCTTCTCAACGTGATTTTTCTACGTTTCACTGTGCTGTCTGCTATTCTTGCTATTGTTTCATGATGTCTGCAATCTAAAACATATCCAGGTGGATTGAAGCATGGACCCTCAAAGAACATGCTGTGAAGATGATAATTCAGGGCAAAGCAAATGGGGATATTGACTCACGCTGAAAACCCAAATTCAAATTGGTGGATGTTACCTTTACTTTAGTTCTTTGCACTCCTCTACAGAAAGGTTGGCAGCACTGAGTAATGTGTCTTGTACCATTTCCCTTTACATAGCACTTACTGTCCCAAAATAGAGGAACTTAATGTACCTAGGGAAGAGGTGTTGCCTTTGCATAAGGGTATTGAATTAGTAGCTAAAACTCCATACCTTAAACAACTAGGTCAATTGCCTGTTATGACAGGAGCAGCCAGTTGTAAAGTCAAGTGGAAGCTACTCAGTTCTAATTGGTGACTGGACAGATGACTTGGTCTCTTAGCCACAAAAATGTAATTATGTGTAGAGGAAAAGAATCTAATATTAGTCTATTTAACTAAAAGTAAAAGTATCATTCTGCCATAAATGTGTCATTAAGGGACTGCGGGGTCTGTAACAGCACTGCTGAAGCCCTGAGTACTAGAGGCCTACACTGTAAGCTGAAAAACTTCTTGCAGAACATTTAGGTAGTTGTGGACACTAACTGTTGTCTTGGTGCTAATGTGACGTTTTTCAGGGAGGGAAATCTACTAGGATTACTTTTCTATTAAGGTGGCTTGGCAGACAGATGGAACAAGCAGGTAAGGTTCTTGCTTATATCTCAGTGAATCCCTGACATGCTCAGTTTGAGTTGTCACATGGTGTGGTGGGGTATGTTTCCAGCATGTTAGAAAAGAAAACACCATAATGGCTTCACTCCATGCCTAGGCTCCTTGTGAACAGATGCACCACCTCTGTGCCATTAATACGAGGTAGTACTCCATCTCTTGAAAAGCATGCCTTTTCTCAAGAGCCTCTTTACTAACAGGTTTTTGAACAAGTTACAACTGCCTGTAACAGCATTCTTGGCCAGTGGTGATGATTGATGTGTCAGAAGTTTTTCTGTTAATGCTAAGTATAAACTTGAAATGTTATTGTTAAATCAAATGCCTAAGCTGTTGCTAAACTGGAGAGCTAAGAAAGTCAACTTGAATACAGTCTTAGTAGCTAATTCAGCCAGTCATGCAATTAGTCTTGTATACAAACTTCTCTTGCACTTTCTGTAATGCAAAAAAAAATTTAAAAAAATGAAATCACAAATTTAAGTATTTGTCTGAAACTGGAAATGTAGAAACTTATTGATGTTACACTGTTATATAAAACTGTAGTATCTGTTACTTAATGACATTAAAAAGAAGCAACTCTTCATACCAAATGACATCAGTGTGGCTGCTGATTCTGTCCTCTCTAACTCAATCTTGTAGTCTAGTTGACATTAGGAGTTCAAAGCCTGCCTCATTCCTCACAGGTTCTGTAGCTGCCTGATGGCAAAGTGTCTTTCTGTAACTTCTTGCATTGGACCTGTTGAAAAATGCTGTGCCATTTTAAAAAATAAAATTTCCAACTGATTTAAAAACTGTCACTAGAACTTTGTCCCTTTGGCTGCTCAGCCTGAGCTTGTTGCTGCTAAAGATGCTTTCTTGCTTCTTTCTGCAGGACCATGGGAGCTGGGTACTTAAATTGCATTGCACTCACAAGTTTCAATAATTCAGCTTGTGTATTCCAGCTTTGCAGGAGATCTAAACAGATGCTGGGAAATCTCAATTAGAACATGTTCTCATGTTTGGAAGAAATTATATAACTCCTTTAACAGACATGGCTAAAGAAACCAACAAATCCATTAGTAAGCTGCTGGTTTAGACTATTCTGCTTATTTCTAATGTTGTTTGATGGTTAAGGGATAAAAACCACTAATTGCAAGGGATTTGTTATCCAGCCCAAAATATAGGTAAAGAGCTTTACAGAGTCACAGTCTGGTGGGTTTTTTTTTAATCTTCTTGACTGCCTGGCACTATGTAATTTATTATTAAAACTAAGAGGACAATTGACTGTCTTAATGCCCATATGAAGGAATATATTTACCAGCATTTGAGTTAAGGATTTAAATCACTGTTGGTCAGTCTTAGATTTTGAAATGGCCATCAGGATGATCACTCAGAGCTTGTTAGCAGGATCTCTTACAAGCTGACCAAAGATGCTTGCTGGGTCTGCTAGCTAACTTTGAATAGCTATTTACTCAGACTCTCTGTCTTAAAGAACCATGAACTGTGATAGCAGCTATGATGAAACAATACAATATTACAAGTGTCTGTGTCTTGCATCCTTGCCTAATAAATGAATTTATTGTCACTGGACTCATCAAGCTGGACTGAGGCTGCAGCAGATGAAAGTTCCTTTAAATGAAATAATCCCAAATCAAGGCTTGAATGGGGGGAAAAATTTTCCTGTCTTACTTTACACACTTCCTTCACCCTACCACAAAAAGCAGAGAACAGAAAAAAAATAAAAATACTTTTATTGCTTTTTTTCAATTACCCATGGTAATTTGGAATATGTTTATCCTGGGTGATTATTTTAAGATTGCATCCAGATATGTAATTCTTAACACTTAAACAGCAGGTTATTTATGAGTGACTTCTGTCTTGTGACTGTGTCCGGCACATGATGCCTTAAATCTGGATTACAGCAAACTACTGAAAAGGAATGCCCTTCTAAAGAGCTGGCTTGTGGTTTGGGTTTTTTGTGACAGAGTGAAAGCTAGATGAGTTTTAGTCTCATTCAAACCCACAAAAAATAGTGTGTTGTTCTTTTATATTGGCTGGAGGAGGAATAAAAAGAGAATCTTGGGACTTTAGTCCTCCAGTACTCCAAATGAGGATTCCAAAGCCGTTATACACTGAACTTGCTGTTGTAAACAGCTCTGCTTTAGGAACTATTTGTTCTTTACATGAGTCACTGTTATGACAGCTTTTTTACTAGGCAGTTAATGGTTCTCTTAATTAAATACATAATGTCTTTCCTATATTCAAAAGGTATTGTTAAACAAAATTGGTTTATTTTTAACCTTGCAAGTGCTTCACAGTATTTCCCCATCCAGGGAAAAAGGGGAATTTTCTGAAAAGTGGACTTTAGACCACTTACAGTAAGGCAGCTCTGGCCAGTTACTGGCATTCTTTACTATACACTGCTTTCTGTTTGTTCTCTTGGTAATAAATAACAGAAGAAATAAATAAATTACAAATTCAGTCACTACAATTCCAGTCTATTCACCTACAAAATGAGAATCATGCATGTTGTCCTGCAGCTTCTAGCCATACTATGCAATGCAGAGATGGTTGCCTCACTTTGGGGGGAAAGCAGAAGGTAAGTGTTCTTTGTCTTCTGCAGCTGTCCCCACTGTTTTGTTTCTCTAACACAGAGCTTAAGCACCCAGTGTGGACATTTCTAATGGTACCTTGCTCAGATATCCTACAAAAAAAGAAAACTACTTCTTGCTGTATTTTGAGGAGTCAGATAGCAATGGTTTATCCGTTTATTTTGGATATATGTGACACAAAAAAGGTGACTGACAGTAATTGAAGCCATATTTTTGGAGGCAGGTAAAGCTCAGGTACCTTTTTTCTGTTGATGCTGAGTGTGAAAGTACGTAGTCTCAATCTACTTCTTTCTGAAGATGCACAATTTCATGCTGACAGTACTTCTCCGAATATTTAAAGTCTCTTAGACTGCCTATTTCTAATCTTAGGAAATACAGCCTTTGTGTTTTCACTGCAAGTATCACTAGGAGGAGAGCGAAGGCCTAGTCCCTGGCAAATGATCGTGTGAAAACAACTAAAGAGCTACTCTACCAGAAATATCTATGTGTCATTTACAAGAATGGTCAAAACTAAGTGATGAAAAAATGTGAGCCTTAGAATAGGTACATGTTGAAGCCAGCCCACAGGAAGCCACGACATTAATAAGAAGACAGAAGCACCTCCCCCACACTAACAGACTGACAAAGTTGGGGCTGTTCAGCCTGGAGAAGAGAAGGTTGTGTGGAGACCTCATAGTCTCCAGACCTTCCAGTATCTGAAGCAGGGAACCTGGAGATGTACTCTTCATCAGGAACTATAGTGATAGGATGAGGAGTAATGAGTGCTCTCTGAACAAGGGGAAATTTAGGTTAGGCATTAGGAAGGAGTTCTTTACTTTGGGTGTGGTGAGACACTGGAGCAGGTTGCCCTGGAAGGCTGTGGATTACCAGCCCTGGGAGTGTTCAAAGCCAGGTTCGGTAAGACTTTGAGCAACCTGGTCTAGTGGGAGGCACTCCTGCACATGGCAGGGGGGTAGGGACAAGATGATCTTGAAAGTCTCAGCTGTGCATAGGGACACTTTTCACTAGGCCAGGTTGCTCAGAGCTCCATCCAGCCTGGCTTTAAACACTTCCATGGATGGAGCATCCACAACTCCTCTGGGCAAGCTGTGCCAATGCCTCACTACCCTCACAACAAAGAATTTCATCCTAATATCTAATGTAAACCTACTCTCTTTTAATCTGTTCCCCCTTATCCACTCCACACTCTGGTAAAAAGCCCCTCTGCATCTTTCTTGTAGGCTCCCTAAAGGTATGGGATGGCTGCAGTGAAGTCATCCCTAAGCTGCCTCTTCTCCAAGATGAACAATCCCAATTCCCTCACCCTTTCCTCACAGGAGAGGTGCTCCATCCCTCTCATCATCTTAGTGGCTTCCCCTGGACTCTCTGACAACTCCATGTCTTTCCTGTTCAGAGGACCCCAGAGCTGGATGCAGGGCTCCAGGTGGGTCTCACCAGAGCGGAGCAGAGGGGCAGAATCCCCTCCTTCCCCTGCTGCCCACGGGGCTCTGGATGCAGCCCAGGACACGTTTGGCTCTCTGGGCTGTGAGTGCCATGGCTGGGGCATGTCCAGCCTCTCACCCACCAGCACCCCCAAGTCCTTCTGGGCAGGGCTGCTCTCAGTCTGTTCATCCCCAGCCTGTGCTGATACCATGGGTTGTCCCTACCCAGGTGCAGCATCAGTACTCAGTCTTGTTAAACCTCATCAGATTCCTGTGGGTCACTTCTTGAGTTTGTCCAGGTCCCTCTGGATGGCATCCCATCCTTCAGGTGTGTCAACCGCACTGCTCAGTTTGGTGTGATCTGCAAATTTGCTGAAAGTGCACTCAATTCCTTCGTCTATGTCATTAATGAAGATATTAAATAACATTAGTCCCAGTACAAACCCCTGAGGGACACCACTTGTCACTGATGTCCACTGGGACTCCGAATCATTGACCATTAACCTCTGGATGTGACCATCCATCCACTTTTTCATCCATCTATCAGTATAGAATTGAATCCATCACTCTCCAATTCAGAGAGAAGAATGTTGTGGGAGACCACGTCAAAGGCTGTACAGAAGTCCAGATAAATGACATCTGCAGCCCTTGTCTTGTCCTTTGATGGAGTCATTCCACCATACGTTGGTCAGGCCCTTGCTCCTTGTGTTTTGGTGGTCATTATTACTTTAACATTCAGATCCAATTAAAACACAGGTTTAGTATGTTCAGTTAAAAACCGTCCAGACAGAAGACATGATTGTTAGAGAGAATCCATAGCAGGCAACATTGGCCAGCAGCTTGGCTCCCCAGCATGCCAAAGGTTATGCAGCTTGAAGATGGTGCTAGCAGCTACAGTTGGCAAAGTTATGCTCTCATGTGATGCTATCGTGTCTTCAAATTCAAGGCAGAGATGCCTTATTTCTTCTTATTTCAGTGATAATTATCAAATCAAGACTTTTTTTGAGTCATCCTTTTTGTAACTGATGAAGTCAACAGCCCTCTACTCTGAAATATGACTCAACAGCAAATCACCAGAGCTATGTGGCCTGAGGGTGTATAGAGCGTGCAATCCAAGACAAGGTGCAAAGGGTTCTGTGTACTGATTGTGAAACAGCTTTTGCTTTCCAAAGAGTACTCTTCTGTCCCTCAAACCTTTCAATAAATGATAGTGGAGAAGGTATTTTGATTTCCATACGTGTCTCTGAAGTTCGTGCTCTCAACTGTCACTTTCAGTGATGTTCTTCAGTAGCGGAACTGCTTTTACCTCCTCTCCTATTTAAATTGTATGACTTAGCATCTGTTTCAATGTAGTTTTTCAGAAACATTTTTTCTTCAAATCTAATGTGGAGGTGGTAAGTTTGCAGATTTTTGTAGTATCTTGGTTCTTCTAAACAATGGTGTTGAATATATGTCCCTTTGAACTCCCAGATAATCTGAATAGTGGATGCAATAGTGGTGTTTCAGAATTTATGAATCATTTGCAATGAGATTTTTCTAGGTTGTTTTTTTTTTTAATTTTTATTTCTCTAACCTCAAGTAACTTCAAAACTCTAAAGCTGGATCTGCAGCAAATCACATGAACCTCATAGAGTATGCTGGAGAAGGCCCACGGGTGTATGTACATCACTCAATGAATATTCTTACAAAAGTTGCTAAATTGTGATTATCATAAAATGATAGAATCACTTAGGTTGTAAAAGATCTTTAATTATGTGAAAAATGTTGCCACCCAAAAGTCAGTCAGAGACTACCATCAGCTCTGGTTTGCAGTCAGCTGATGGCAAGACTTCCATTTGCATTGGAAACTTCAACTCAGTCTTTTCTGCCTGTGATTTTTATGTTAGACACTAAATAATGACTTACAACAACCTTTGGGAGGCTCTTTAGGACCTGAAGTAGTTTGAGTCTGATAGCTTCTTTAGGGACGTGGCTGCTTTCCATAATTAATTCTTATTACCTGTAAGAGTTTTTGGCTCTATTTTTACAGTAATTTAAAAGTTCAGAAATATATTTCAATGTAGATTTGTTTAACACCAGAATACTTGGTAACTGCTAGGAATAAGATAAATATCTGCTTTCAGAAATCCTATTAGATGCCTCAACCTATCTTATAGGTCTAGCATCTAAGGGTTCTCACTCCTACTATCTTTAAGGACAATCCATCAGTCTTCAACCCAAGATGCCAAAACAGATGTTGTTATTCAGACATTTGCAGTCCTCCATCAGTAAGGAAATGGAAAGACATTCTGCAGATACAGCGAGGAACAAGCTGATTCTCATTCATTTACCAGAGCAGTAGATTTTAATTTTTTCCCACTTCTGACATTACTGTCATGCTGACCGGTGGGAAAATACTTCACAGAAAACAGTACAGGAACTTTTCAAGAGTTGCTTGAAAAGTAGTATGAAGTATCCGTAAGATAAGCTAATTATAGATGAAAGAGTTGTTTTTGAAGAGGCTACATCAAATTTCAAATACAATACAACTTTCCAGAATTTCACAGAACTGCTGAATACATTGAAAGGAACTTCTGGAGATCTTCTATGATGTTCTCTTCAAAACAGGGCTTTAGATTAGGTTATCCAGGGGTCCTGCCAATAGTGTTGCATATTTCCAGGGAAGGACATTCTACCATTTCCCTGGGTAACCTATTTCTGTGTTTAATAGTTGTCATGGCAAAGTGTTGGGCATGCCTGTGATCCCTGAGCTGGTGAAGACTTGATAGCTGGAAAGAGATCTATTTATTGTCTCAATAGCAAATTAGTACCCATGTAAACTGAACATAGAATAAATGGCACCAGAGAGTTGGACCAAATTCTATGTCTTTCTCATCCAAACTGCAGATTTCTTAATCTCATGGAATCAGGTTGCATTTGTTTGGACTCTTGACTCCTGTAATATTTGTGTGACGTAAGGGGGTCAAAGAGCAGAAGGAAAAGCCCTGCCTGCAATGAAAACCCGTACGTACCTCACACTGCAGGAGCTGCAGATCTGCCAACCAGCTGGGGTCAGCAAAG
The DNA here is from genome assembly GCA_013397775.1 of Eulacestoma nigropectus. Classification (NCBI taxonomy): domain Eukaryota; kingdom Metazoa; phylum Chordata; class Aves; order Passeriformes; genus Eulacestoma; species Eulacestoma nigropectus. The sequence continues at coordinate 563,622 of VZTE01002528.1, forward strand.
AAGGCCCCATTGTAGAGCAGAGGCAAGAGCATGAACTTGGAGAGATGTAGAGAGAGAATTGCTCCACAGAGGATGAATAATCTGAATGTAGGGCCAAATTGGAATAAGTTACTGAGAGTAAAAACGCAGGTCAGATTTCATTGCTCCTTTATTCCTCTGCTATCTACTATTGCTACCTGCAAAGACAAAGTCCCCACTAGCCTTGGTTTTTAAACTTGTTAAGTCATTCTACAGTGCATCAGTTTTTAATATCTACCAGTGGGTGCTTTAAGAAAACTTGATTTATATTAAGTGATGGCCTTGCAGTTACTGAGAACTGGAAGTTTGATGGTATTTAAAACTGAGAACCAAAACAAGTCACACCAAAAAAAAGTAGGCCTAACTGCAAGAGTATTCAACTTGGCAAGCTGAAGAATACTAAGATAGCTAAATAAGTCTATTTTTTCTAGCTATGTAAGTTATCCTGTTATATGTTATCCAAGTAATACGTTTATTTATGAGTCTTCTTTTAACTCTGGAAAGCATTTATACTTTTATCCAGGCTTAAGAGCAACACCATCAAAGTCCATAAGCTAAAATCACAAAGATGTATTGAAGTGCTACATCCATTTGAGATATGCTGCTGTGTCTTGGTCTTTAGCTTTACACATTGGGGAGCACAACCACTGTCTGAACAGGAGACTGCAGATGTTCTTTGTGTATTAATGTTTCATTCTCTTCAATAACATGACCCACCAGTAGAGCATTTCTGTGCAAAAAGATCTAAATAAGGGGGAAAGACCTGGCTTATTAAGTCTTCAAAGTTTTTTTAAATGTAATTTTAAACCACCAAAGAATTTAATATTAGGCAGCTGTTGATACATCTCCGTACTGCTATGAAAGTGAAACAGAAATCAGCTTGAAGATGCTTCCAAAGTATTGGTCTATGGTTTAAATAAAAACTCACATGTGATTTTAGTATACTGCCCAAGACTGTACTAGAATGTTTTGTTTGACAGCTCTTCAGAAAAAGCTTTCCACAGGGGAACAAGGGAACTGAATGCTCCGTCTCCAATAGATTGTAAACTGAGCAGCTGGAGCGCGTGGGGGCCCTGCGACCCATGCACCAATCAAAGGGTAAGATGCCCTTGGAAGTCTTTGTTCCAAAGTCACAGCTAAAAGGATGATATCTGTGTGCCTGTTGGTTATGAGAAAATGTCAGATTGCAGCTCTTAATACTGTATGTTCATGATTTGATGAAACCCATAATCATGTCAGATTTGAAGCCACAGAGTAAAAGAATACTACATCCAGTTCTGCAATACTGCTCAAGAGTTCTCATTCAAAATGTTTTCTTCATAAAAATTGTCTATTTTGGCCATGTGGGTGTTTTTGTTTAAAACATTGTTTTTCAATCCATTTTTCTTTTTTAATTTTTTTTTTCCCAAAAGCAAATGTTTATTTTCTTAGCAGAGTTCTTTTAAGACTTTAAAAGAATCAAAGACTTGAAAGCAGACAAAATATAAATGATGTATTTCCATACTGGAGTGAAATAAACAAAATAGTAAAGTAAACTAAATAGTGTAAATTTAGCATCTCTACATACTAGCTAAGTATTATTAGTCATAGTTATTAATTCAGTGTTATTTTAACTATGAATTGTGCCTATGGATTTTCAACAAAAAATGTCATCAAAGATGTTTTATTTTGAAAAGTTCTAAGTACAGGTGGAAACCCTGAAATTCTGGTAAAGTTTTCTTTTCTCTCTGAGCAATATTATTAGTGTTACTTGCCTTTCAAGTTTCGCTCCAGACGTATTGAAAGATTCGGGCAGTTTGGTGGAAAAGCATGCCTGGAGGCCCTAGGAGACACACAAACCTGTAAAACCAGTGAAGTCTGTCCTGAAGAACCAGAACCAGACTGTGGTACTGACTTTCAGTGCAGTTCGGGTAGGTTTTGTTTTCATGCCATAGCAAGTAAAGCAGGAACTCAGAAACCATGTTTTAGTTCTGTGAATAAGTTACATCAGCCTCATGCTAGCATTTAAAAACAGCCCATGGACAGGTGGGTTCAAAGCTACAACGCCAAAACCACAGCAGCAAAACTTCTTAGGAAGGGGTACGTTCTTCTCATCTTCCATTTTAATTTGCATGTAGTTTAAATTCCTCTGTAACTTCTACTCCATGATTAGAAGATGACCATACTGACCATATCCTTTCTTCTAGCTTAACTGCCCCACCTGCTATTGAATCACCAGGTTTTATGAAAAGTCACCAGGAAAAAAGCTAGGACCGAAGGGATTTTAACAGAATGGATATGGAAGTTTAGTGATCTAACTGGTATGCTAGATATTAGATGGAGACCAGAATGCATCTAGGTCCAAAATTAGATACAAATTTGTAAAGTGATACAAGGCATATGAATGTAGTGCTCAAGATTCATCAGAAATCAAAACAAAGTGGGAAAAGTTAACCGTAGTAAAACTAGTCAAAACAAAACCAGAAAGCTAGTAAATTAATTTGGAGTTCCAAGACAAGTTTTTGTATTGTTTTTAACTCAAATACTGAAAAGTGCAAATAAAGCAATTTAAAATTAGAAAGTAGACCCTTAACTACTAGTTCACAGGCATTGTGTGGCATTTACAGGTAAGGCTGATGATATCAAAGTGCTGTTTTATTATGCTATGGCTAATTTACTGAAGGCTTTAAATCCCGTAGGAAAAAAAAAAAAGAGTCTTTGTAAAACTTGCGATATGTAAACTCAGAAAAATTCCTACCTCCCTGTTGCTTTAGAACACAAATCACTATAGTTTTGGATACTAAATACTATTCATATAATATTCAAATAATATAGTCCAAATATCAACAATTTAAATTATTTAGAAAGAATTCTTTGTTGATGTTGAATTGGTATTTTCCTGTATTCTCTTAATACAAATAAGAAAACCCCAACCAACCTAACAATTTACGTTTACTACAGAACAGTCTAGGATGTAACAATTTTCTTCAGATGACAGCAGTTCTCCTGCCACTTACTTTTCTCACTCATCTTACTAACTTATATGTCAATACCGTAGTATGCAGGTTTTTTCCATTTGAAAGCGGCAGAGTATAGGATTTTAATCTCTCCTGGCAATAATAGAAAAATATCTAGAGGAAGATCTTAATAAAGAGTAGCTGAGGGTGCCATTTAAAGTCCATTTGACAAAAATGCATTCATGCAATGTTTTATTCCTTGATCAGGTCGATGTATAAAGCGAAGACTTGTGTGCAACATAGATAATGACTGTGGAGACTATTCTGATGAAGATGACTGTGAATCTGACCCACGATCACCATGCCGAAACCATGAAATTGATGTGTCTGAAGTTGGTAGGACTGCAGGACACGGGTGTGTAGTAAAATGTAGTATTGGGCCTCGTGAAGAGTTTGGGATTGCCTCCAAAGCCAGCTGAAAAAACTAGGACACAGTGACATTCCCAAAAGTGGAATCTGAATCATGGTAGCATTTGTATTCAGAAATGCTACGTAGTCTTTGCAAGAACACTTAACTACCATTTTGTTTTGTATACTTGTGTGGATAAAATATGCAGACAGTGTAAATCAATCATAACGTTAGTAAACAGAATCATACACAGATGTCACATGAATAAACTTACATATTATTTAAAGTTTATAGATATATAGATTTGTTGCTAATGATATTTCACAACTAATCAGTAATTCCCAATTACTTTGCTAAAATGCATGTCTAAAAGAGAGAAAATATCTCTTGACTATTTATACAGTGGGATGCCTTACTGCAACACTTTGTGTGCAGCTTTCTTCCAGTATTGAATTCTCTACTTCCCAGATCTTTGTTGTTTACAGGAAATTTCATCATTAATCTAAGTTGAACATGAATCTTTCTGTTCTCAAACCCTGCTGGATTTCTTTCATCTCTAACAAAAAGAAAACATGACATATTGTTTACCTATAAATAGAGTTAGAAGGCAGCAATCCAAACTGAAGATAAAAGTATACTACAGCACCCCCATGCGTTTAATGAAAAGTATACATCCTTCTCATTTCATTTCTTATTGTGAAAGAGCAAAAATGCTGCTTTCTTCAGAATAGGGAAGTAAACCAATTATATAGGCAATTTTAGAAGTTTCTATTACAATCTATTACTAAAACCTCCCATGATAAAATGTAGTATAAAGATGCAGTAGTGATGCTGGTGATTTTGATGATCTGTTTACCACTTTCTTCACTCAGATAGGTACACGTACATTTGTCAGATGTAAATACTGGAAACGATGAAAAGATTGAAATGTATGAAACAGGCATAAAAGGGCAAAAAAATTATACAGAATCCTCCAAGAAGAAGTTATTTTTGGAAGTATTTCTTATATGTCAGTATATAGATACATAGAGCTATACAGCCAATGTGCCTGCTTCCCTGGTTTTATAACGGTTTAGACTTCCTCTCTTATGCTCCAGGAAATGCTGCTATTCCACTAGGTCACACCCTGCAAGATGAGACAATGCTAGGAGTAGCTGTATATTCATTCTAAAGTTTTGATGGATGTTGTGCACACTTGTTAACCAAATACCTAACAGCAAACAAATATAGGTTGTCAAAAATACATATATATGTATAGATGTTGAGATGTACATTTTAAATCTACAAGGAATGCTTTCTCACTGATTTACTGGTCAAGAAGAAATTTTCTTTCTCACAAATATATTGGTCAAGCAAAAATGTTTTTTACCTCCTTTTATTCCTAAGGTTCTCACCATGTTTGATGTTTAAGGTTTTATTTGTTTATTTTTCATACGTGATCCTTCAAGAACTTTACAAAAGATGTCTCCTTATCTCCAATACACAGATGAGACCACAAGAGATGAGGCAAGCTGCTTGGATGGAGCAAGATTCAGTTTCACAGCTATAGTCTCCACCTCTTACAGAATATGACTTTTCCACTCTTAATACCATTGTCTGCAGGTCATGTGTGCTGATAGCCCCTCTTTTGAAGTATAACTTCTCTTGTATTTCTCTTGTAGAATCAATGTTTTAGGGATGCAGCCAATGGCCAGCCCATTTGACAATGACTTTTTCAATGGTCTTTGTGAACGGGTGCGTGATGGGAACACGCGGACTTACTACCGCAAGCCGTGGAACGTGGCTGTTCTCATTTATGATGTAAGTTTAAGTCCTTTGCAAACTAGGATGTGTTTAATGGAATGTCAGGTCCTGGCATACTCTTGGAAGACTCAGCATATCTTTTGAGTCAGGCAGCAGCTTTTTAGACTGAAGCTTGTGCTAAAGTCCAGAGGAAAACATCTTACATTATCATTTCCTTTAGCAGTTAAGCTCAGTTATGCCAGATAAATTCCCACACCCCCATTGCTGCACCCTTGCACAGTAAATGAAACTATCTTTCTGGAAGGTTTAAAATATGAACAGAGGAAATAAACAGAAGATGTACATAAAGGATTATGATACCCAACTTTTACTAGGTAGAAGAGCAAATAAGCTACATTTTCAAGGACATGTAAAAGCCACTGATAAAGGCAGACATCATATTACAATATTCTGGTCCTACTTGTTTTTTCTAATCAGTGATGATTTTCTCTGTCCCACTGGGAAAAAAAAATTGTTAGGCTTTTAAGTTTCAGACTATGTCTTTCAGTGAGGTTTGCACACCAAAAATGTTGATTGTTGAAAAAAAGGTCAGATACTTTTCAGAAATCAAAGCATAATTTTGCCTCCTAAGTTACTGTAAGTAGGAACTTGATAAAACAAATACAATTTAAACCACGTCCTTCCCAAAATGAATAAATCTGACCCAGACATCTCTGGCTATATTTGATTTTTTTGTATAAAAATTTTCAGTTGCTAAAATGTGATGTTCTGCTAAAGTATGCTAAAATAAACACCACTGAAACAGGTATTCTGAATTAGTTATTGTTTTCTGTAAGAAAAGAAGGCAGAATCGTAATTCTGACTTTTCAGAAGTCAGGAGCTTTTAGCAAATCTTAGCTGTGTTTCAAGAAAGAGAGACTATTATTCCTCACATAGAGTCATAGAATCTCCTGAGTTGGAAGGGACCCACAAGGATCATCGAGTCCACCTCTGGGCCCTGCACAGGACACCCCAAGAGTCACACCTGAGAGCATTTTCCAAATGCTTCTTTGAGCTCTGTCATGCTGGTGCTGTGACCACTTCCCTGGGGAGCCTGTGCCAGTGGCCAACCCCCCTCTGGGTGAAGAACTTTTTTTAATATCCAACCTAAACTTCCCCTGACACAATTTCAGGCCATTCTCTCAGGTCCTGTCACTGGTCACTAGGAAGAAGAGATCAGTGCCTGCCCTCCTCTTCCCCTCACAAGGAAGTTTTAGACTGTGTAAAGGGACTGTTGACACACATGAATTACTTTGACAGTGTTACGTGCTGAGATTTAATACTCACTAAATTATTGCCATTGCAGTTTTCTGTTCATTTTTGAACCACTGAACTGATCCAGATGAGGTAGTTTGTGGAGGAAGTGCTATTTCCATTTGTTTTGGTTTAAGAGGAAATAGAGTTGTAAGAAAATGCATTGATATGCTCTGTAAAATGTACAGCTTTAGCGCTACATAGATTTTTCTACTACTGCCTGTTTTGTTTTCTCATACAACCTTTTTTTAATCTTTCCTCAGACAAAAGCAGACAAAACCTTCTCATCTGTGTACTACAACGATCGTGTGAAAATGTTACGGGAGGTTTACATAGAAAAACAGAAACATTTAAGTGCCAGCCTCTCTATGAAATACACACCTACTGATGGAAGTAAAAACGCTTCAGAAGGAAATTTCAAATATGACTACAGAAAAAATTATACATTTAGTTCCATCCTGCAAAGCTACACAGAAAGGGTGAGATTAATTCTTCTAAAGGTCTTAATGTAACTATTTTAGAGATGGTAGGGTTATGCAGTGTTAGAATAAGGCAATAATAATCTATTCTAGTCAGCTGCTGCTTTTTTGTCATTTATTTTTAAAAATGAAACACAGGTGACAATAGGGTTAAGATTTCAGACATGGCCAAAGGTCAACTCAAAGTATCTTCTTTTTCCCACTGTTTATCTTTGGCTAGCAAGCATCCTCATCTTCATCAGGGGCTTGATGTTAGAAAGGATCAAGACCTCTGGTCTCATCCTGATTAAAGAGTAGTTCTGATCTAGTGTAATGTGGGCAAATTAGATTAAGTATTGTGATGAAAAACTGCCACTGAGTATGCCTACACTACATAAATACAAAATAAATTTTAAGAATGATGACTGAAAGATCAAGTCTCAGACATTTGGGTACACCCGTACAAATAAAATAGCCAGGGCTAAAAGGCATAGGCACTAGCACTGGTACACGATAATTCAGTTTTACTAGCATGCTGCTGTGACTTTAGTCAGTGCTAGCTCTCATGCTCTCATAAGCAATCCCCATTCTGCAGTTCCCCACAGCTTGTTTGAAGGGAATGTTCTTGTAGACAGTCTGGAGAAAAGCAAGCCCATTTTGGGATTGCAAACAAGCCATATCACTACCTGACCTTTGAAGCAGTGGAAAGACCCTACCCCATTTTACTTGGTAGTAAAGAAGTAGCCTTAGCATTTAGTGAGGTCAAAACAACATAGACCACAAAAAATGATGCTAGACATGTGGTTGAATCCCAGCCAGCAGACAAGCCCCAGGCAGCTGCTCATTCACTCCCCCACCAGCAGGACTGGGGAGTGAATAGGAAGGGTAAAAACAAGAGAACTCGTGGGCTGAGATACAGACAGTTTAACAGGGAAAGCAAAACTCATGCAAACAAGCAGAGCAAAACAAGGAATTCTGTCACTGCTTTCCATGGTCAGGCAGGTGTTCAGGCATCTCCAGGAGCGCAGGGCTCTATCACATGCAATGGTGACTTGGGAAAACAAATGCCATCGCTCCAAACATCCCCCCTTCCTCCATCTTCAACCCACTTTATACACACAGTCCAATGTCATATGGTATAGAAAACCCTTTCAATCAGTTTGAGTCACCTGTCCCAGCTGTGTCTCCCCCAACCTCTCAAGCACGTCCAACTTCTTTGCCAGCACAGCAGTAAAAATAGCACAAAAGGTCTTGCCTGCGTGCAAGCAATGTTCAGCAATAACAAAACCATCTCTGTATTATCAACCCAGTGTTCAGCACAAAAGCCAAACACAGTCCCATGCTAGCCCCTGTGAGAAAATTAACTTTACCCCAACCAAAATGAGCACAACATGACATTATGGGCTAATCCAGTAGCTGTGTGCTAGTGAAATTAACTGATCAGGTCATAAAACCTTTTCCACCCTACGTGCCAACGTCTGTGATTACAATATGCCATCATACACAAAACCTATCAACCCCATAGAGCTAAAATATACCATGTGCAAGGAATTCTAGGTTTGCCTCAACTGTTAAAAGTTTCAGGTTTGTCAGTCTTGTTGTCTAGGACCCATTCAGAGCTCTGGAGGTCAAATAAAATGGAAGGCTAAGCTAAGTTTTATCACTGACAAATTAAAATAATGCTGAAGATGAAGGTCTGCACTATAAAGATAAGGTGAATCCAGCATTGCCTTTGTACTGGTATGAGTTTCTCAGGATGGAAACAAACCTTTTAAACCTCAAACCACAAATCTCCACAGAAGCAAAAGATCAAAGTGTATGGCTCAGGGGGTTTTACTGCCAGCTTATAGTCCAGTGGCTTGTGATAGGAGTTTTGGACTCAAATTCTTGCTCAGAGATCAGTTCAGAAAATGAGCCACAATCTATCACAAGCAGAGTTCTATCACTGCAAACTCACGTGGCTGCAGGGTTGTGGAGCGGCAGTCTCTGCATGAGAACCCTCCAGGGCTCACCTGATAGTTAAAGTCAGGCGCCTGGAGGCACCTGAAGAGAAAGGATCTGCGTATGATGTTTGGCAGGAATATGGCACCTACAAAAATCTCTTCACAGTGATTTAGAAGCCTGAAGATTTCTGCCAGTCTTAAGCAGCATCTGAGTCAGCAGTTTAAGACTCTTAATGATGCTGGATGGTGAGGTGCTAGGTCCCTTTTACATGCCTCCTACCGGGTGCTGCTATTAGGGGTGTCACATAAATATTGCAATTAATAATGGGGTTTGGAAGGCAGATGTTCCCTTAGAGTCTTAAGTCCAACCATTTCACAAGATTCTATTTCACAAGTTATGGGCAGTAGCTAGGTCCTAGTTTAGAATATGACATAAAAAAACCTGGAGTGTAATTTACCAAAGTATCAGTTGCTATACCTAGCCTTATGATATATGTACGGGTGAAATGCATCAAATGGATTTTTTCTTCATTAATTTTCATTTTATGATGTTGTTTTGGGGTTTTTTGTTCTTAATTGGAGCTATGCCCTTCCTTCTGGCAGTCAGGAGGGTTTTGCTTTTGATTGGAGCTGTGCCCTTCCTTCTGACGATCTGAGAATAACAGGGAAGTGATACAAAAAAAGAGAGAACTTAGTTCTGCTCTATCTGTAAACAAAGAGGATAACTCCATCTGACTTGAGTGGGCAGTTTCCGTTATTTAGCAAGCCACGTAGGACAACTTTTCAATGTTATAAAATCAGAAAGCCACTTTTCAGTAGGCATTGTGCTTCAAGAGACCTGTTGTCAAATAGATCACAAAGGCCTTGCTGAAATGAGTAAGGGAAGAGTTCTGCAAAATTGGAAGAACTAAAAATAACTCTATTGCTGCTTCCTCAGTTTAAATCAGAGAGCTTTTTAATTTTTATCAAACAAGTTGGTCCCTCTTCCATAATGTTAGATTGAATGCCATGTTGAAAACAGCTGCAGCTTCTTTACAAGTAAAACAGAACAGATTTTCCTTCCATGCTGCATATCAGAATGACACTCTCTTCTTTTTTCTCCTCCCTTCATTCAGAACCAAACCTTCTTGCATGTAAAAGGACAGATTCAGCTGGGAAGATTCCAAATTCGGAGTCGTGATGTCCGTCTCACAGATAGTTTCCTTGATGATTTAAAATTTCTGCCTACTGAATATGACAAGGGGGAGTATTTCAAATTCCTAGAAGATTATGGAACTCACTATGCGGTCTCTGGAACTGTAGGAGGAAAATATGAGCTTGTTTACGTGCTGGATAATTACGCTATGTCTCGACTAGGTATGCTTTCTGTTGGCCTCGCTATGCCGGTTATCACCAAGTTCCCAGACTTTCAAAGAGATGTGTGATGGTAGATCTGTGCATGTGGAAAAATACTGAGAACAGCACAGTTCAGTGCTGCTTGTGGCACACCAGTGCCATTATAGAATTACATGAGCTAACAGAGAGAAGAATCAACCTTTATAACTGACAGAATTATTTGAAATCTCTATTTTAAAGCTGTGACTGAGAGGGGTAAAAATACCTTAAACAAACCTCGTGAATACATTACCAATAATTGCGTGATTCGCAAGAGATCTCCAAAGACTAGAAAACCCACCTAAACCTTAAATCCTATTTGCTAGCTGGTACCTTTTTGTGGTACAATCACTCTAAGAGTATGGTTGTGACAAAAAACAAGGAATAAATTGAAGTGCTCTCTAGAAACCATATGGAGTACTTGGATGTGTTGAAATTGATTTTATAGCTTTCAACATTCACACTGGAATATTCCACGTCCTGATTAAGATAGGAGAGTAAAAATTTAATCTTCCCTCACATGCAGTTAAGATATATGTGGGTTTGTCCTGGATTAAAGTGATCACACTGGAATAAAGTGAGAAAAGGCAATTCTCATGTTGATTTTAGAGATCAGAACATAAGTACCTGCTGCATGCAGCACCAGTAACAATATTACTATCAAATATTCAGGCTATACAAAGGGACGTGGGGCAAATATGTCACTCACATTTCCAAATATTAGTCTGTTGAGCACCTCGAGATTGTGATTCTGGATATTTTTTAAGTCCTAATGTTAAGCAAAATTCTTTCTTAACACAAAAGTGAGGTTGCAGATAATATGTTTGAGTTCAATAAGGAGAAAGGAGGCGTTGGAAACAGTAGTGGGTAGAGGAGGATTAGAATTTATGGAAAAAGTGTACTTTTAAGAGATCAGTGGCCCTGATTAACTTCATGGGGAAAAGGAGTGGAGAAATATAACTGAGGTTAGAAGAGAGACTGGGAGAATTCAGTAATTTAGCACATAAAAAGAGTAAATACTAAGCAGCTGCGAAAGACAAAATATCAACATAATAAAAGGAAAAAGTGGTCCCTAAAGGGACACCTGCTTTCAACTAGATAAAGGAAAACAGAAATCCATTTTTGGTATTTTCCTAATCACCACAGATCTCACCTGCATCTGTTCAGGCACTTCAACTACAATCATCTTCATATTCATTACATAAACAAGGCAAATGTAAAAGATAAATGGGAAGAAAAAAGCCACAAACCTTTCCAATAGCCCTGAAATCTATTCTGTAAGAATAATAATGTCTCATTATTTATGCTCATTCAATCTGTCTCATTATCTATTTCTACTTCCAGGAATCACTGTAGAAGATGTGAAAAAATGCCTTGGCTATCACTTAGATGTCAATATTGCATATATAAATAGACAAGACAATTTTAATGTTGATGGTGGTAAATGCAAAAATATCCATGTGAAGGACAAATGTAAGTATATCCTTGATTTACATTCTGTCTTTTGCTTAAGGAAAGATAATACCAGTTGCTTCCCCTGAACAATCAATATTGTTATTGCTGTTAGGGAAAAGACAAATCCAGTAGTCCAATTCATGAATGTGTGAGATTCACATTCTTCCATGCTCCCAAGACATGGAATGTGTTCCCAGCGCACACACACACATGAACGCATGTAAGTACATGATACATACATACATACATACATATATACATACACACACCACTGGCCACATGAATAAATACAGACAAAAACCAGACAGCACTCAGGCAAACACAAACGGCGTTAATGGCTTCATCCTTTTCTCCTCTCCCTCTGATCAGGGAGGAAGTCTTTTAGTGGGCAATATCACAGAATCACAGGATAGTTGAGGGTTGGGAGGGTCCTCTGGAGGCCACCTTGTCCAACTCTTCTGCTCAAGCAGGTTCATCTACAGCAAATGTTCGCCCCGGGCAGCACAGACCTTAGGTATTTCAGTCCCTCCACAATATACATATATAATCAGTACAGACAACTCTAGCAGCTGATCTTAAGTATCCAATTGAACCAGCAATTGCATCATTAGCCTGTCCTATTAGTGACAGAGATATATAACACCTGGCCCACACCTCCACTCCCACTGCACAGACTCCCTGATGCACACCAACACACACACACCAACACACACACACACACAC
>VZTE01002528.1:576000-593433 GCA_013397775.1 Eulacestoma nigropectus
ACACACACACACACACACACACACACACACACACACACACACACACACACACACAGAAAATGGATGTCCCCAGTGACTGCCTTAGGTGCTCAGTCTACCCAGGAATTGGCCCTCAGATCCTCTTACCTCCAGTTGCCTTAGACAGAAATACACTCACATGCAAACACGTCTCAGTCAAACCCAGGACCTTGAGGTCTCTCCAGTATTTGGCCTAGAAACCCTCGGCACTCCAGTAGCCAGCTCCTCCACTTGTCTTGCTCTGGAGACATAAAATCATAGAATGGTTTGGGTTGGAAAGGACCTTAGAGATCATCTAGTTCCAATACTCCATTTTGGAAAGGGATTCAATGCACTAGATCAGGCTGTCCAGAGCCCCATCCAACCTGGCCTTGAACACTTACAGGCATGAGGCATCCACAGGTTCTCTGGGTAATTTGTTCCATTGCTTCACTGCCCTCTGAGCAAAGAGCTTCCTCCTATCATCTAACCTAAATCTCTCCTCTTTTAGTTTAAAACCATTCCTCCTTGTTCTGTCACTATATAACCGAGTAAAAAAATTGCCCTCCTCTCTTTTTATAAGCCCCCTTCAAGTACCGGAAGACGGCAATGAGGTCTCTCCAGAGCCTTCTCTTTTCCAGGCCGAACAACCCCATCTCTCTCAGCCTGTCCCTCACAGGGACAGGTGCTCCAGCACTCTGTCCAGTTCCGTGGCCTCCTCTGGACTCACTCCGCAGGGTCCACATCTCTCTTGTGCTGAAGACCCCTGAGCTGAACGCAGGTGGGATCTCATGAAAGCAGAGTGGAGGTGCAAAATCTCCTCCCTCCCCTGCTGCCCAGGGGGCTCTGGATGCAGCCCAGGACACGTTTGGCTCTCTGGGCTGTGAGTGCCATGGCAGGGGCATGTCCAGCCTCTCACCCACCAGCACCCCCAAGTCCTTCTGGGCAGGGCTGCTCTCCATGAGTTCTCTTACTCTCCTCTCAGGCCTGCTATTTCCTGACCCAGGTGCAGCACCTTGCACTTGGACTTGCTAAACTTCATGAGGTTTTTGTGGGCCCACTTCTCAAGTTTTTCTGGCTGTCTCAGGATGGAATCCAATCCTTCTGTTGTGTTAATGATTCAGTTTTGTGTCATCTGGAAACTTTCTGATGGTGCACTTGACCCCACTCTCTGTCATTGATGAAGATACTGAAGAGCATCACTCCCAAAACAGAGCCCTGAGGGACACCACCCGTCACTGGCCTCCACCTGGACATAGAGCCATTGGCAACAACCCTCTGGTGGTGTCCATCCAGCCAGTTCCTGGCCCACCCTTCAAATCCATACGTCTCCAATTGGGAGATAAGGATGTCATGTGCAACTGTATTAAAGGCCTTACAGAAAGCCATGTAGATGATATCTGTTGGTTGTCCCTCGCTGACTGTTGCTGTCAATCATCATGGAAAGCCACCAGATCTAGGCCACAGCAACAGCTGCTCTGGTGCTTGGCTCCCAAGCCACTTATCCTATATTCACCTGCTACTCTGGCTTGACACCTGCTAGTGATCACACACTGGCATATATATTGTCACTTGCTCCAGTTATTAGCACCACAAACATCAGGTCCCTATCAGCCCTTGTCCAGCTCCAGATGCTGGCACACAGACCTCCACAGACGTGCATGCATGCAGAATAGAGTCCCTTTGCCCTAGGAAACAGTTAGAATGGAATTTAATGGTAAGCCAGGACAGACTGCAAAGATGAAGTACAGTACATAACAGATAAGCTCACAGATCAGTCTTCTTCTATATGCAACCAGTCTCTTTTTTTGCCTTTATTTTCTCAAGTTTGTTCCTCTCAAAGTCACCTTGAAGCCCCCTAACCTTTCCAATGGCACTCCTCTAAATATATGCTAAGTATTTGAGTTCGTGCAACGCCATTCTTTACATCCAAAGAGCCCTTCCATTGACTCATCCTGCTGTTGATTCATCCTCAGCCCCATCCTGCAGGGCTAATGGCTCTGCTGGAACAGGCCTGGGAGGAGTCAAAAGAGGGCTGCCTTTCTCTGCTTTTACCCTATTTGTGTTCCCCTGCCTGTCATGGTTCCCCTCTGCTCCTTTATGTGTCTGGAGACAGGCTTTGTTTCACATGGCATAAAAATTGCAAAAGGGAAGGTTATTTACTACTAAGAACAGAAGAGGCAATAATTTTCAGTGCTCTACTCTTGTATTTTAATCATGAAGCAAAAGATCCTACTATTCTAATTCCTGCCCTATTTTGTTTAGCTCAGGGGATACAGTAGAATTACTCATTATCTTTTGCTTGTTATCAAAGGATTATGATCTCCATAATGTGTCTCAGTTTGTCCTATCCCTTCTTTTCCTTGCAGATCTAGGGTTTTCTAATTTAATTGCAAAATGAAATATTTCCTCCCACATAAGAGGTATGAGCAAAGAGACATTGAATTCTGCTGCAACCAAGATTTCTCTCCATAATCATTTTAAAAAGAGGAACTGGCTGCACGAGGGGGACAGCTGTTCTTCCAGATGCATGGCCATTAAACATCCTTCTTCGTTCTCTCTTCCTTTTTTCTGCAGCAGAAATTAACGATAACGCTGTCATTGATGATGTCCTTTCCTTAGTTGATGGAGGGAAGATTGACTTTTCAGTTAAAATCAAAGAAATGTTACTACGAGGATCCAAAGTGGTTAATGTAGAGGATTATATACAGTGGGCTAAATCTTTGGTTGATGCTCCAGCAGTGATACAGCAACGGGTAAATACAGCTTTTTCAAAACTGTGGCTTCTTACAGTTTGAAAACTTTTGTTCTAAGATGGAGGTGAGACTCCAAGTCTATCATGAACTTTCACGCATTTTCTTCATCTTAACTGTTTCTTCAGATGTTTACTCTAGTGATGGCTATATCAAAAGGATTCAGAACTTTGGAGAAGTGTGTTATGCATGGGCTTTTTTTCTTCTACAGCCTTCTCCAATACATACACTTGTTCCAGTTAAGATGAGAGATGCGTATTTAAAGAAACGAAATTTGGAAAGAGCAATTGAAGACTACATTACCGAATACAGTGTGTGCAAATGTGCACCCTGCAAAAATGGAGGCACCCTTGTGCTGATAGATGGAGTCTGTACATGCATGTGCTCAAGTTATTTTAAGGGAATCGCTTGTCAAATTCCCAAATCTACATTAGTGAAAGGTTAGTAAATACTCCAAATAAACTAAAATGAGCATATTTGTTGTTAACAACATGTTGAAAAAATGAGCCTTCATAAGAACAGAAGCACTTCCTTATACATACTGCTGTCAAATCTCAAAGGCAAGGTGTGGAAGCTAATGTAAGTTACTGGGTTCTTTCCATAAAGAGGATACTCTAATTTGGAGTTCATTGTCCCACATACATTACTGTGTCTTGGAATGACACAAAGTTTATTTAAGTACACAGGAGTATTATTGAAGCATGGTGCAGTACTGGTAAAATTACTTCAGGCAAAAGCAATCTCACCACATCTTAAACTATTTTGTCTTCAGTTTTCCGCAAAAGCTTGGTGTTTGCTATGAACATGTTTCACAATTACTGTGCTAGTTTAATATTAGGTTGGTCCACAAGGGTAAAAGAGAAAAGAATGCAGTTCCACAACTGACAATGTAAAAAATTTACTGTGCAGTACATTCATTCTCTGTGGCCAGGTTTTTAACACACAGATGCCCAAAATGGGCCTTAGAGCATGTTTCCCAGTATGATAAAAAAGCTGAAAGCCCAGGACTCTCAAGCAGTGCCACTGACAAGCACATTTGCAAAAGCCACATCTTTGTGATGGCTTGCGTGCTAGAGGCTGCAATGATCCACAGGGTCACCATAACTGAACTGAATCACGGCCTACATTGAAAGAGGCAGATGAACTAATCTTGTACCATGGCTTAATATCAGTTGTGACTGATGGAGGCTGGAGCTGTTGGAGTGCCTGGTCCACCTGCATCAATGGAGAGAGCACTCGAACTCGCCAGTGTAATAATCCTGCACCAGGACCTGATGGCAGACCATGCCAGGGAGAAAGCATTGAAAAACGGCCTTGTGAAGAAGGAAAATAGTTATGGACTTCAAAACCAGGTAAGCAGCCTCTTTAAATGTGTTACTGCAATTTAGAATAGAAGCCCAGCCAATATTTGGGGCATTTCAGAGATGCAGTTGATGAAGTGATGGGTAAATTCACTTTCGTATTTCACTTAAATATGCAATTTGATACAGCTGATCAACCACTTTGTATCAAATTTATGAATGGTTAGATTTGTATTTGAGTGTTTTGACAAGAAATGTTATATTACAGAACTCAAGATTAGAATAGAATTCTGAATAAGAATAGACTAAAAATACAGTTCTCAAAAAAACAGATTTCATCTCCAGTCAGACTACCCATCAAAAAGCTTATGCCTTAAGGAGAGGGAAGAGACATGTTTTCCAGAAAAAAAAAAATTAAGACAGTTGGGAGACTGAAGTCTCTTACTTGATAAATAAAATGCTTAAATCTGACAAAGCTAGTGTTACAGCAGATTTGAAACTTTCAGCTTGAAGAAACACATTTTAAGCAATGTCTAGGTACATTTTTTTTCACAGGTTTTTGGTTGGTTTTTTGGTTGCTGGGGTTCATTAATTAATAATAATAATAATTATTATTATTACTATTATTATTATTATTATAGATTATTATTGTTGTTGTCATTATTGTTATTGTTATTGTTGTTATATTATGTACTGAAGTACTGAAAAGCAAAACAAAAAAACCAACAAGAAACAAAGGAAACAAACAAAACAAAACAGGATTTTGAGGATGTATGTTCTGGTCTCTAATACAGCAAGGCAGACCCAAATTTCTTCACCTGCTGAAAACAGTAATAGTTTCCATGCCCAGAAAAAAGTGTTTGGGTTTTATGCTCAACATGTTGCCATAATCTTCTTATCTTCTGAGAGGCCACAAGAGGAAAAGAGGTGGAAAGATAGGGAAAAAAGTTGAATGTTTCCCCACTGAAACTACTTGATAGTAAGGCTTGCAAGATGTCTTCTACCTGCACCAAAAATATCTATCGGAAGACTTCTACTTCCCTGTCTCAGCTTCAGTAGAGCTCAGCTACATCTAGTATTTCACCTGTGAAGCACCCTGAAGAAAGCATGGCCAGCAAGACTTAACAGCCCCACATAAGGGAATTACAAACACCTTCCCACAGTACCACATCTCCAGGCTGTCAGAGCTGCTTATTCCATAAGTTATTCCACTGGTGGAAAACATAACACTGAGAGAAGAATATGATGCACATCTGGGAAATCAAGAGTAATATCATGAGGACAGGTATAAGTAGCGTAAATTAAATAAACCAGCAAGTGGCAGATTTTAAACAGATTGAAGACTGGTCCTTCACACAATGGGCATATCAAAATTAAATATTCATTTTAAAACACAAAGAAATGGAAGGTTATTAAAGGTAGATAATCATGTTCACTCAGGAAGTCTCTGAAGAATCAATTTTTGCAGGATTGGAAACTATTCTGGGAAAGTATTTCGATGTGTTTCCCTACTCCTGGACATTCCCTAGCTCAGTGCTATTGACCTCTTGTTAAATTCAGGGTATGAAGTTAGCCTTTGCTTGATTCAATTAAGTTGGTGTTATTAAAATAAAAAAAAATCTCATAAGCAGCTTAATTTTATTCCTGCACTGTATCATTAACATGTTCCTGTTCAGCCATAAGATCAAACACCACAACACATGATTATTCATGACACACAAGTCAATGTTGCCTCTGGTATGGCAAAGAAAAAAAATATTAACCTAACTTTAGCTTCTGATATTTATGTGGTTTCAGACATGTAGAGTAGTCACTCTTGAAGCAGAAGTCTGATATTTAAGCCTTCTGAAAATCACACTATGAGTTTTGATTCAACCTTCACAGAATCACACAGAATCTCAGAATGGGTCAGGTTGGAAGGGATCACAGTGGGTCATCTGGTCCAATCTCCCTGCTCAAGTAGGGTCATTCCAGAGCACACAGCACAGGATTGTATCCAGATGGTGCTTCATCAGAATTCTTTTACATTACAGTCATATTTCAGACACAATAAAATCATGATCTTAGTGAGGTGTGAGAGTAAAATTTCTTTTAAATTTTGACCAAATATACAGCTACTATCTCCTGTCACTTCTTCACTACTTTTTCTCTTTTTTTAGAAAACATTAATGGATTTCAAACCAATTCCATGAATCACAGTTTCTGCTGGCCAGCGAGATACCCAAGAACAGTGGAATGGCATAATTTAAAAGTACCTGCAGCTTAAATGATCTGTAATCAAAAAAAAGCAATAAACAATAAACATGTTTACAGAGATGTGCTGATACAGTAGATGTGGTCAACCTTTTATTTGTCTGTGGCTGTCATTAGAACATGAATACTCCATCTTTGTCAGTCAATGGCATATTGGTGTCCCTTTATCAATGTTTTTTCATAATTATTTCTGGTATGTTTTCAAACTGATTTTCAAGAATTGAAATCCAGCACGAGTATAAGAATAATGTATATAGCATCAGTTGATTGATGGTATATTGTTAGAAAAGAACTTTGAAGAGTCATTATCTTCAGAAAAATGCCCTTGCAGATTTATTTCAGCCCTACATTTCACATCTAACTCATGCCATGAATCGCCAGGATGTTTATGAAGACGTGCAGTTTTACTAGAGTTATTATTCTTGCTCCTCCCAATATTTGCAGAACAGTCCAACATTGTATCTTGACTGTATCAATGATGTGAAAATGTGAAATCAGAGGCACGCTACAAAGAGATAGAAGAATTGTCATATTACCCTCCACATTTTTAGCAGAATTTCCAAAACAAGGAAATAAGGCTGATGTAAATGTGTTATCACTGAACCTACCTGTCCATCTCCCCCAGCGACTTCTGAACCCAGCAGTCAATTACTGGAAAATTTGTTTAAGGTGAGGAGGAACGATAGTTCTCAAAGAGGTGTCATTTAAAAAGGCAGCTAAACTGAGAAAACAAAGAGAAATTAGTGTTCCCTTTGAGGGAAAGGTAACCATGTTAACTTAGCTATACTACTAGACATCAGAAGATCCCCTTGGAAGCAAGATACAAGGAAACAGTTAATAAAAAAGAGGGCTGAGTAGTTTGGGAAGACAGAAATAGTAACTGCTATCAGATCAATGAGACTGGTCCCTTGCATATCGGCAGTCCTGATCCAGAAGAGTCCCCTGGAATATTCTTTACCTTCCTCCTGCCCACCGTAAGTGACTCTAAAGGCTTTGGGTACCCAAGATTAAACATCACAAAAGAAAGCAAGAGACAGAACAGTGAATCACAAAATCTACTGTGCTACAAAAGTCAGACCGAAAAACGGCCTTTCACTGGTCCTGCCGCCATGAACAGTCCCTTCAGACCACAGTAGTGGCAACAGGTTTCCACTAATAGGCTTCCAATAATTAATGTTCCTAAGTGCAAACACAGGATATTCCCAATGGATGGAACAGGCATGAACCTAACATTCCTGCAATCTTCCTGGGACATTTCAGGAAGCCTCAAACCTGACAGGCTTTTTACTGCACTGTGCACCTGCAATAAAGCACCTCTTGGTGAAGATCTGGTATTACTGTCTCACAGTGTGATTTTTTTCCTAACAGCAGAATTCTCCTTGTCCTGTCATTAAATGTTGTTAATAAATTGCTCATGTAGCATATGCAAGCCTTACTGATTTCCTTCCTCCTCTATGCTCTTTGGAAGATAATTTCTGAATGTGAATGCATATAAAATAATAAAAACTATAATATAATGCAATTCCCACTTTAAATGTAGTCGCAACTTATCTATACACACTTGATTACAATCCCATATTTTTTGGTAAAAATAATCCTTCCCTGATACTTAAAGACCTTGTCATAACCTTTCATCTCCACTTTCTTAATCTACCCAAGGTAAGCTCTTTCAGTGTCCTTTCAGAAGCCAGGAAGTCCTACTCATGCTAGAAGTTTTCACTTGGCCACTCAGCATTATTGACCAGAGCTGCACACAAGACTCTAAACAAGACCTCAGCAGTCCTCTGCAGAAATTCTTTTCCTGCTTCTCCCAAAAAACATTTGCCTAGCGTGCATTTAAATTACATGTGCTTTTCACATGTGCACGTCATGTCAGTGACTCATTGTCTCCCTGGCACAAAGTAAAAAATCTTCTTCCTAGCCTTAAGTATATGACTTTATTATGTGACATTTTATCAAACTTTGGTTGAGTTCTATCACTCCAATATACAAACTCTTCTCATCCTTCCTGTATAACAATTTGATTCTCCCCAGGAACCATTCAGTTTAGAACACCTTCAGATAACATCAGTATAGGCCCAGCTCTTGCATCAGACTCCTGACCCAAGTAATGGATCAGACAGGATCAGTCCCATGATCGATGCCTGAAGAACACTGCAAGTAATCCCAGTTAAACTCAGTAATTCCCTTTCCACTAAACTGATGTAGCTTTAACCATCTCCTTGACTACCTTGCAGTCTTTCTGACAGGTCACATCCTCTCCCAATTGCCATAACTTAAAATTCAACAAAGGACATCACATGAAATACTCTGTTGAAATCGAGGCAAACAAAGTAAATTGTATTACCTTTACCTAAAATGTCAGCTAAACCTTGTAAAAGAGGTATTAATTTATTCAGACACAATCCTTCTCCAGTGAAACCTATATTAGATGTAGTTACATGTATCTAATGTTTTCTCATTGAAATTGTTTTTTCAAAACTGTTCTTAGAGTTACAAAATGTTGTGCTCAAGAAATTATGCATGTAGCTGCCCTAGTGATTTCCTGATTTTAGGAAAATAGGTAGTATGTTTGCCAATTGCCCTTATAAGTATCTGTAGTTGTATTTGCTATTATTTATATAATAGATACTATTGATATATTCCACTGAAAGTTTAAAAGAAAACAAATGGTTTGGGATTTACAGCAATACAGTAATGCTTTCTGTGCTGTAGCACTGAGATTATAGGGAAATCCTGATTCCACCACAGAATGCAGTTTAAATCTTGCTTCTTACACAGATATTTTCTGTTATTTTACTATCATATTTATTTATCTCCCATTACTTCATACTGAGAAGATTGCTTACTGAAAATTCAACTGATTTTTATTTAGAAGTTAGACATCACCAAAATATGCCAGTACCCTCTTTCCTGTATTAGCCAGTATGTCACTCCTTTTCTTCCTTCTTTCATCCTTTTCATTAAGTCCTTTGTTTTAGTTTTTGTTTTTTTCTAGATCTAGCTCACTGAAGTTTATGGCCATATGCCCCTTCTTCCTTTAATTTTTGTGCGTGGGAAGTCTGCAGAACTTTAATACCCTGTCAGACCAGGACAATCCTATTTTTCTGATAGTATCAGCTATGAAGAGCAGAATAATTAAAGGTTAATTGATAGAAATATAGTTCAGCCTATCAGAGATAGAAAATTACTTCAGATTTTAAACATCCATGAAAGTCTGGGTCAGAAGGAGACATGCACAGGGTTGATAGAGAAGCCTAAAAATACGAAAATTCGGGAACCTTGAGTATGAAAAACAAAACCAAAATACATTTGACTTTTTAATTCAGTCAAAGATTACTGAAAAAAATAACTATATAATTTTATCATCAGCATAGACCTGGTTTTCATAAAAATCTTGGAAGTCATTAAATGAATGAATAAAACCTATTCATCCTTCACAGTGGTACGATGTAACCCAAACAAATACTGTTTAAAATTCTGTTAGGTCTCTGATAACGTGCAAAACAAGAACACTGCTGATATCTTTTCCTGTGAAGGCTGGACAGACCACATACACTTTCTAAGTAAATGTTCACAGTGAAGGACAAAGAACACTTCTGACTCCCTCTAGTACAGTGCATAATCCTTACCAGATTTGTGGAGACAGAAGAACTGAAATTATGGTAAGTATAGGACTTTATTAATTTACTTTTTATTACATGGATGCATTAACACTAAAACTGCTGTGGATGTGACTGTAAATCTTTAAATTTTTTTCTAATAGTTTTCAAATCCTTGCATCTGGCTTCCTGCTTTTGAGGGCATGAGGAAATTTTTTATGTTTTTTAGATCCTTCATCATCTGAACTGGTCTGTATGTGCTTTACTGATTCTGGCATTCAAAATTAAGGAAAATAACTTCTTTCAAGGCCAAACTGGCGAATTAGTTTGTGTATCCAGAGGAATTTGCAGTCAAGTGTCAATGTGACACCAACAAAGAAATGGGGCCACATCTTCTAATTAGATTTTCAAAAAACAATTCTACTATCTTATTTTAATTCAGCAGGGCTTTGTAACTAAAGGATAAAGGAATTATTTATAAATCTTCAGTATAGTTGGATGGGGAGTGTGCTGTGGTGTTGTGCATTTAGCAAACCGATAAAAGTTGTTTCCTTACAAAGTCAGTCTCCTTAGACTCTCGATATGTATCTTTTTATAAGTATTTTATTAATAAAACAAACTGATAATAGCAAGATTAGTGATTTTACAGCTAAATCTTGAAAAGTAAGAAATCTGAATAACTTTTCCAGCCATCTTTGCTCTTGGAAAAAATTTAGAACTCCTGGAGTAGCTTGTATACACTAATCACGGTACTTCTGTCCAAAGATACCACAACCATCTACCCTGGATGCAGTACTACTAAAGAAGTGTTATTTACTTGAGGCTGTCAATCCTGTTTTAAAAGAAAAAAAAGGTGCCTTGTGAAACTTAGAGATGAAAAACGTTGCCCATTGCAAGTGCCACTCGAAAAATGGTAATTTAAAATAGATGGAATACAATATGGTTCACACTTAATAAGGCTGCACAAAATTCTGAGTGTTCTGGTTGAATTTGTCTCTGCTTTACACTATGACCAAATTCTTCCTGAATCTGAAGCAAAGTGTTTACATAAGGCAGATTTTTTGGTTTTAAAATATAAACCAGGTACTTCTATTTTATTTATTTCTGTTGCAATCCCACTGTGTAGAATCAAGTACTAAAGGTCAAAACACTATATTTGCTTACACCGATAATTCAAGTCACTTGACTTACTCTAGATTTACATATGAATAAATAGTATCTGAATAAGGACTACCAAAGTAGCATCTTGCTGTGCTGTTGCCTGCTGATTTCTAACTGCCACAGGGATGCTTTTACTTGTACTACAGGAGCCCAAATATGTATGGAATACTTATATTTGCAAAATCCCACATTAAAATTTGTGCAGCAAACACATAGTTACTCTTCTGGCATGATTCAAGTGTCTAGATGCTTTCACAAACAGGTTTGTTTAGAAAGCATATGCTTGTGGATATATTGATCACCAAACTTCTGCTGTTGCCAAATGCAGCTTGAAAACAAGCAACAATTAACAGTTTCAGTTTTTGATTAAATCATTTCAGATTTCCAGGTTGTTTTCCTTGAATCCAAATATGAATGACAATTCAAAGTAATGTAAACCCTGAATTTATTCCTTTAGTCTACTTTCTTGACAATGCTATATAAAACTATGGGGAAGGCAGTGCTTTCATCTTCGCATTACAGGCAACCCAAAAGCTTCACCAAGGAAGCAAATCACATTTTTTGGTCTTTGCTTTGATGCTGCACAGGTGGAAATTTATATTAGAGCAATATGAGAAGACAGAAAAAAAAATTAGTAGGAGAGCAAGACATGTAACAGAAGAAAGTAGAGCAAAGAGTACTTTCAGAAAGTTTGATTTGTGGCAATTTTACACCAGCAAACAAACTTGTGGGAAGAAGAAAGTATTCTTACCAAAAAAATAATCAATCAACTTTTTGAACATGAGATTGGGTATGATCTGGTTTTAGTGCATACAGGAAGAGATGGAGAGAGCAAAGTTAGGCCTGCAGAATCCTGAAATCCAAATGAGGACCAAAACATAGAATTCACTACTTCATCTCTGGCCATCATCACAGAGGAAATTTTAGACCAAAACACTTGGATATAATATCAGCTGAAAAAATACAAGAATTACAATAAAAGCTTCAGACAGATGAGACTGAAGCTTATTAACACAAAGGAAAAAAGTTGCATTTTCCTTTGATTTCAAGCCAGGATAGGCTGCATTGATTCCTGACCTAGAGAAATACCCCTTAATGTGCCCGTCTTTTTGCAGTGATACTGGTAATTCTCAGATATACTCTAAGAAGCAAAAAAATTTTTGAGACATGAAAATTTAGTAATAAATTTTCTGATGAAAATAAGGCCAACCAAGAAATTTGATCTATTTGGGTTTACTCTTTGTTTAAAGAAAAAAATAAATCCTACAGATTCTGCACAGAAAGACATATTATGTACAATTATATGTTGGTCATAAAATGGGCTGAGTGTCTAACCACATTTAGAAGGAACCATCTCCTAAGGAATTCCGTATGAAGGGAATTCTACCTGCCTGTAAATATCACTGAGATCACTGGACTTCTGACAGCCACAGAAGACCAGGTCTTGCATAACTAAGAACACAGTAGACTTCTGAAACTGATTTGTGCAAAATACAGCTCTCAGGGCTAAAAATAATAAAATGTTCAGGATAGTATTGTTTTTGTTAAACATGCAAGATTTTCTGTCTGTCGAGCTGAATTGGAGCATAAGAAGTAGAGAAACACTGAGAGAGAATTCTTTTTTCCTGATATTTTACCACTTTCAAAAATGCTATAAACTAACACCTGCCCCAATTAAATCCAAAAGTACTTTTTTTACTCACTGTATAAGACACTAGGAAAACCACTTTAATGGTAAAGCAGCAGGAGGATTGCCTGCAGCTCTCAATCACAGCCCTGCTGTGTGCGTGCATAATGCCCTCTATTGGCACAGAGGGACAAGTTGCACTCAGAGCCTCACTAATCCCAGCATCCTAGTTATCCGATAGTGTCTTGCAGCCAGCTTGAGAGGCCCATCATATTGTCAAGGAAAACTATTGGCAAGCCAGGATTACTTCATCCACCAGACTATTCACACTGATATCAGGCAATATTTAAGAGATGCTGAATGAATTGCAACCTTCCCCATCCCTGTCCTTTGAAACTTGGACAAAAAACACATTTGCAGACACCCTTAGAATTCAGAACAACAATACCCTTCATATGATCTTTATTTGTTAAAGTTTTTCATATTCGTAGGGGGTGGGGGGTAGGGAAGAGGAGGGGAAGCTATATAAGAAAATGTGTTAGGTATGTAAATTAGACCAAGATAAATCGTATGCATAAACTAATGTAAATATGAAGCTGATACAGAACATATCATGTGACATTGTTAACATCTCCTGATAGCATAATGCAGATAACATGAGGAAATTTAAAGGTACACTTTTAAATTTTTTGTTGTAGAAGCAGTTTTAGTGTTTATCAGTAAATCATCTACACCTGAATCAGAAGTCTGAGATTAAGAACCTGATGGGATTTGTGGGTTCATTTCAACAGAAAGCCATATTTTTAGATATTTTTTCTTACAAACCATTCATATTGTCTTTTATTTAGTTAAGAGAAAAAAAAAAAACCTGAAAAACAACAAAAGTAATTCTTCATCAGAGTTCAGTTTTCTTTACAGGAAAAATATGAAATGAACAAAAAGAGCACCTGCCTTCAGCCACATCCCTCAATGTAAAAGGTGAAGTATACAGAAAATTAAGAACGGAACAATTACACAGAAATGTACAAAAACAAAGCCACACCTATGTTCCAGCACTGAAACTGAACAATGATCTCTAACTTGCAATATTATCACTGGATGATATTGAAAAGTCATGAAAATTATTTACTATACTTTTAAAAACTGGATATGTAAGAAATTTGCCAAATTCAATCCATAATTATAGGCAAAATGTTTTAATACTTTTAGAGAGTTTACATTTTCATAGAATGAAATAGGGATCAGAGGATCTTGTGCATCTTGTATTTGCAGCTATGGCTGGTGTTCCTTTCACTTCTGCTGAAGCATCTCTAACAGCTTTTCTTCCCATTAGTCACTTGTTTCCCTAAGTTTTTGAGAAGTGTCACAACTTCTATAATGCCATGATTCTTCTCAAAAACCCTGAAGGCATCTGCATTTTGATTCTGAACATGAGTCATAGGGATACCTGTTTTCTTATGTCTTTGGAGAAGAAAAACTTTCAGAAATCATGTCTCCAGGCTCTCACTTACTTTTCTTCTACAAAGGCTCTCAAAACATCAATTTATGCACAACCACCGATCTTCTCCATCTCTTAGTGATTTTTTTAACTATGTTCAAAATCTTTTTTGTCAATTCCTTTTATATCTTCAAGTGTTTATTCCCCAGTGGTCCTGTTTCTATGAATTCTGTGGTCTTACCTTATTCTCTTTTGGATCTCAGTCTTTAATTCATTATTCCACACCTAGGTTTCCATGGATCTGAGTATTTTCCTCATATGACATGAGTTTTTTACCGAATCTCTTTTCATCATTCTGTAAGAGAAGTTGTTCAGGCTCAAATTCATGCAATAGCCCAAAAGAATGAAGAGTATGGACCCCTCCCAGCTGACCACTGCTGCATTTCTGTTTCCTGCCTCTCTTCTCCCCATGACAGTCAGCAGCTCTCCTATGCTTCCCTATAAAAATATTCTGTTCAATTGATGATCTACCCAATGACCCAATCTTTGATGAATGCTCAGCAGACTCACCTTACCTTTCAATCTAGCCTGTGCTCAGCAAAAGTTTGGCAGTGTGATCTTGCATAACAAAAAAATGGAAATTTTTTTTCCCATACAATTCAGCCTCTGGAGCAAAAAAGCTGGTATGTGCTGCCTCATCTGTCATGGCCTGTACCTTCTCTGAGGAAAAAGCAAAACTGAAAGAGACCCTGATGAATTTCCCCTTCTCATTCACACAAATTCTGTAAAGCGCAGATTCAAGTGCCTGTAACAGTGTAAATAACAGACTTGGTAAATAACTAAATTTGCATGATTAAAGTTAAAAAAGCAGCCATAGCTTCTCTGCCTCTTCGGCAAGGCAGCAGGCAGGCACTGAGCAACCATAACAGCAGCAACTCAATTCCCTGTGCTCGCAGTAGGTGAGCAGGGAATTAGGACACAAGACAGACAAGAAGTTAAGAGAAGTAGGCAAAGCAGAGACTTCATTGCTGTTTTCAAATGTCTAATGGAAGTGTGTCATAATCATCTCAGAGACGCACAAGGACACAATGACAGGCAATGGGAGACAAAAGGCATTAGAAACAAAGAAAAAAACCCCAAAAAAATCCCAATTAGTTTCCTTTTTTTGTTGGTTTGGTGGTGGTGGTGTTGTTGTTGCTGGGTTTCTGGTTTTTTTTATTTTTTGTTTTTATTTTTCTTTTAACACTGGTGGAAATCGAATGCTGGGACAAGTTAGAGGGGCTGCAGATTTTTCACCCTTGTTTCCTCTCTCCCTAAATGATGCTGGAAGATTACGATTTGTAACGGGAGAGGCTCCTCCATTAGAGGTCACTATTGTGCCAGAACCCGGGAAAGGCATCACGTTAGAAACAGGCACATGATATTCGTACAGAGAAAGCACTTCATGGAAGGGTTCCGTTCTGTGCATGGCTGAAAGGTGGGACCCATCTGACCGCAGGGCAGGTATATGATGGAAGAGGGGACACACAGCTCATTTACCTTTCATTTCCCAGGTAGCACATTCTAAATACTGGATAAAAAGGGGAAAAGTGAGGTTAGCAGAAGAGAGTGAAACCTTCAAAAAAGACAGGACAGTAGGGCAGGAAGGAAGAAATGTTCTTTTTGAAAGAAACTCAATATACCAGCAAGGCTTCAGAATATGGGGTTTGTGTACACACTCCATCTAAGCTGACTTCACCAAAAGGACTCTCAGCGGATGGAAAACTGATCCTGGTTTTCTGCTGTGATTGCCAGCGGCACAGGTGAATGCATTCTCACTTAAACTAAATTCTCCTTTCTTTTGTTTACTGATTTATATCATAGGCTAACCAGTCACTCTAAAGCCAGAAGGCTTTGTGACCAATCTGGCACTACCTGCTAAAGATCAGGAATCAGGGATAGTCAGTTTTTTAAAAGCCTAAAGGATAGGGAC
Organism: Eulacestoma nigropectus; assembly: GCA_013397775.1. Classification (NCBI taxonomy): domain Eukaryota; kingdom Metazoa; phylum Chordata; class Aves; order Passeriformes; genus Eulacestoma; species Eulacestoma nigropectus. Next base: position 592,105 of record VZTE01002528.1, read on the forward strand.
ATAAAAAGGATGTCAGGCATTAAGCAAATACTAGGCAGAAGGACTTAGGAATTCTTTTCTGAATCATTCTTCTTAAAGATGTTTGGATTAAACTCTGTTTTAATTTTTAAACTTTATTATCTTTGATTCACACTGTTTCTGAAGTTAATTTGTGTTTTGAAACGTTTATGATGTGGGAGCATTCTCTTTGTTGTTGTTATTTAGGCCACATCATTGTCTTATTTTTTTTAAGCTTTCCCTTTCCTCCTTCTTGTTTTAGAATATAAAAATAATTGCAGTATAGTATACAGGGCAACTAAAAAATTAAAATTTCAGACCATGAGAAAAGACTCTACAAGTATTAGATGTAGTTTTAATAAACAAGACTAATTATCACAGAAGCACTGGGAAGGATACAGAAGCAGAGTGATTGCTGCAACTGAGAATTTAACTTTAGCCTTAACTTTCTGTTTCAGATGTATTCAAATTAAGCCTCACTTGTGACAGGTAATTTCTTGACAGCGCATAAAGTACAGAAAGGTGTCAATTTTCATCCATTAAAACTCATTTTTTTCTAAACTTTACCAGGGACTGTTTGACTAATTGAGATTGACCATGAAAATCTAAGAGATTTTGTTTGTTTGGGGTTTTTTAAGCAAACATATTTTAAAAGCAAAAGCAGCCTGATCCCTGTAAAATGAATTGGAGAATAGCTAACAAATGTAGGTCTGATATTCCACTTTTTAAAATGAAGAGACTGAAGAGCTGTTGTTAAGAAATCATCTGACATTAATAGACTAAACTGCTCTCATCTGAAACCTTTTATTCAGAGGTTTAAGGAGGATACATTGAAAGGTAAAGGCCCTTTATTATCCACTTCCCAGAGAAAGCCTGAGATACCTGAGCTAGGTGATACCTGAAGAGGCACAGATGTCAGCTGCAAGTCCTCTCTGTCCCATAAAGGTAGTGCAGAAGGGCCAACAGCTCAGACCAGGACCTTGTCTGCAGCTTGGATGCTTTTTAGGAAATAAGAGTTTCTGTTTTCCTTCTTTGCACTAAAAGCAGGTGAGCCTTGAAGAGCTGATGGGTGTTAAATATAGGAGAGGGTAGGAAAGGAGATTGTTAAATTTGTGTATGAAAGTGTAGGGGGTCCAGAGAGATCCCTCTCTCTCTCACACAGTGTTTACACAACTCCTGGGGAGGTATTTGCATTGTTTTTTGCAAACCTTTTTGCCTCCCAGGCGGAGGCAAGGAAGGATATGTTGAAGAGAAAGGGAAGTCAGGAGCGCTTTGCTAAAGCTGTCTGTTCCTCTTGCTTTCCCACTTCCCCCTGGTAGCAGCAGCTAGGGG
>VZTE01002528.1:602285-647973 GCA_013397775.1 Eulacestoma nigropectus
AAAAAAAAAATTTGTTCAGGCTGCCAGTTGAGACTAAAATATCCGTACTAAACTCAGGAAGAATACAACTGAAATTTTTATGCACTTTTGTACAGTCATTACAGTGTACTTCTGTGCAGGTATATTGTAAATTATGGAGAATTACGCTTGTTAACGCTGAGGTGTAGCTAAGGTGTAGTTGTGGAATAATTCTGTACAAGTGTAACTTGGTACCTACAAGTGAGTCTCTGATGAAGGCAGTGGGAGGCTGTGAAAGCTCTGTGTATACAAATATCTCTAAGGCATGGGAACTAACACCTGAGTATTGCTCTAGAGTTGAGCAAATACAACTGAATAATGCAACTATCGTGTATTAAAGGAAATCTTACTGTGCTCCTTATGTGCTGCTTGCAGTTCTGATCAAAAGTTGAAAAGCCAAAATATTTTGCATTGAGTCTCTAATGGAGATCAAAGAGAAAGTTCAGAAAATAACCCAAATAGCTTTTGCATGAGACTCCTCTTTTGCACAGACACTTTGCAGTTTAGAGGGGAAGGGTAGGGGGAACTTACTATCTCTTCAGAATCTTTTCAAGTTCCCATTTCATGATTTACAGTCTACTGTATGTGATAATGGAATAGGTAACTGCTGTCACTTCTGGGAAGGGAAACACAGAAACTGTGGAGATTACTCTATGAGCAGGACCACAAACAAGAGATTTGCTTTTTTCCCCAGTTCCCCTCTGTCTACCTGACCAGTCAGGCTGTGCATTAGAATCTACAATATAACTTCTAACATAACACAGCTTATGAAGTCAGACACTAGTGATGTACATTAAAGAGAAGCAGAAAGATTTCACCAAGTTTCTTACTCTATTTTGATTCTTACTATTACCTTTACCATTTTCTATTCAAGAAGAAGCTTTATTGTTGATTGTAAACTCTTCCACATGCCCAGGAGCTTTTTACTCTTGCTGAGCTTTTAAGTATGCATGACTAGGGCAAGGTTTGTTCATAGTGTTGGAAAGAAATTTATTTTTAAAAATCCATTGACACTCCTAACATGGCAGTAATGAATGGTTGAGTGCATTTGAAAGCATGTATGAATGTAATTAATGTAATTCATGTAATCTTGCTATTGCAAATGTAGAAAACTTCTCAGAAACCATATATCATCATAATAAAATTTTCTTCAAAGCCACATTCCAGCTTCCTAAAGGTCTACATGCTGAATGGCTGTTGCTCATAAAAATATTGTCATTTGCACAGTACATTTTCTTGTATTTCAAATAGAAGTAGCAGCAAAGGAATCAATTTGTTCCTATGACTTTCAAAAAAATGAGCTGCTGAGTTGACCAAGCAGCTGATCAAATCTTAACTTAGAAGCTCTGAAGACTTCGGACGTCAGCTATAATTACAGTATCTGTGGTGGTCTAGATTTTGTTATAGACCTTAAAAAAAAATCATGAATTAGTACAAAGTCAAAAGAGATCAGAGATGAAAGGCTTTGTTATTCTCTCTGGCGTTGCAGTTGGCTTAACTCTCTAAGGGGGTAAAATCAGTGCCTTTTGAGGTATTGTGGGACAAATCTTGAATAATTAGTGATACATATATGTACTCTGCAATGCAATTGTGTGCGTGTGTGAGTGCATGTGCATCAAACAGCAGTAGATGGCTTAACCCTGATAATCTCCATAGTGAATGTGTACTTCCTCCCCTCTCTGTATGTGCAAATATACCCAACCATGTGGTTCTCTGGGTATAAGTTTCATTACATCTATCTTGTTTTGGCTGCATTTAATGTAAGTAATTTGTAGCTCAACACAACCAGTTTGGAAAGACTGAATTTCTTGGCAGTGCCAACAGACTGGGATAGTTACCTTTAAGTTGTGGAATTTTCAGGTATATAACTACTCCAACATAACAGTCTGTTTATGTAATGAGATGCAGTCAAATGGAAGGCAAAAGGAGCAAAAGCCCAATTGGGAAGCTCTTGTTATTGAAGTTAAAAAAAAAAGAATCACTGAACACTCGCTAAGCCATAGAAAGTGAAGACAGTTCATTTTTAAACCTCTAATTTTTTTTCAAACACCAACTTACTATGCTTTTTAGCAAAACTCCTTTGTTTACAAACAGATGATTCAGAACCCTTCCTAGTTTAACATGAAACATTCCTGCTTTATATCATAAGTTTTACGTTTAAACTCATACAGGAAATCCAGGTCCTACTTGTGAATTGGATGTATCAACGTATCTGCCATAGCTGCAACCCTGCTGCCACTGTCAGCTGGGAGAGGGCTCCTTGCTCCAGAGGGCTCCTGGAACACAAAGGTGGCTCCTGCCCAGTGCAGGGGGACTAGCTCACTGCCTTTTGTTCCCATCCTGCACTGTGATGTGTTTTATTTTTCCTGAATTCAAATGTATTAAGCTATTGGGTTCAGTTCCTATTAAGACTGGTCCTGTAAGTTATTGAATTGGGTGACCAATTAAAACATCTATTTTTGAATGAATCTGGGTTTTATTCTCTTGGAATTGTTCAGCTCCTTTTTTTACAAGAAGTTTAGTAACTTTGACTATTCTGGGGGTATTGATTGTCATTTCCTTCAATTTTACTTCACATATTGTCCTTTGCTGTCCACACATACACAGTTTTATTCAGATACAAAATGGAGAAGAGAAACAAGGACAAATTAAGGGTAGGGGGAGCAGCAAGTAAGAAACTTTCTGAGAAAGGAAAGAAAAATTGACACAAACATACACCAACCAGAAGAATTTCTGTTTTTACAAAGGAACTTGTAGTTCTCCAAAGAGTTAGCAGGAATAACACAAATCTGGTACATTCCTCCAGGTTCCAGTAACCTATGCTTCTCATCACAGGACAGTCAAATTTTTAGGTACGTTGATTTTAAAGTCATATATATTTTCTTACATTTTTTATGTGTTCAGTTCACAATTCAAGAAGTAAACAGAAATTATAATATGCCCTAAAGGACCTGCAGTACCTGAAAGGCAGTACCTGAATGAAAATTTTAAAATATTGTATAAACGCTGCAAGGATACAACAAAATGCTCAGCTTCTCTTAACCCTACAGGAAGATGAGCTATAACACCTCCTCAGCCAATCAGCAGTACTAAAGCCTCAGACCAGGAAACTCTTTAAAGTACAGTATTTGAGAACATTGCAACAAGACTTTCCCATTGCTGCCCTTTCTTTTTCTCCTCTTTATGTTTATAGAGTTACAAGCCACGTGTGAAGTTACTCATGGAGAAATTTGAGGGAGGTAACAGAGACACAGAGGATACATCAAACAGTCGACTCGTCAAAATCCCAAGACAAGATGTCCCTACAGGAATTCAGACAAGGAAAGCAGCACTTGAGAAATTTGCAAGTAAAGGATATGAAGCATATTCTCAAGGATCCAATACCCTTCACAAACCTGTTCAGCCTAAGCCTCCTCTGGGAGTCAAGCGTTCAAGTGATGATAAAACAGAGAAAGATCCAAACCCACCACATTTGAACCCAGTGGCAAAAAGGTTTGGTGTTCAGCTTCAGCCCACTAACAGAGGAAATGATGAAAGACCTGGATGCTCTAAATTCTCTATCAAAACCAGTGACCCATCAAGAGAAGACCCAAAGCCTTTGAATCCAAAACCTGCATGGAACAAGTTCCTTCCTCCACCTGATAAAGAAAAAAATCCTCTGGGACCAAAGCCAAATTTAAATTTTGCAGCACAGGGGAGTGAGGCAAAACCAGAATTTTCAAAAGTAGCTGCAGTTAAGGAAAAATTAAGGCCTGCAACACAAGAAAATGAGCCCAAGCCTGTTGTTTCTAAACCACCTCTTGCACAGAAGCCTTCTCTAAACAATGAGGTATCTCAGAATGAAGACACTTCTAATAAAAGTGGTTTTCTGCAAAGACTGTCAGGACCTAGAACAAATATACATGCACTCCAAGAAGCAAAGGAAATGGGTGGAAACAGTGAATCTGTCTCAGAAGCTGCAGGCAGTCATTTTCCTAAAATAGCTCTGAAGCCTACTGGCCACAGGTCCAGCTTATCAAAAGGAACCCCCAAAACCATGGAGGAAAACACTGAAGAAAAGGGAATAAGTACTGCCAAGAACATCTTCCTCAATAAAATTATCCAGGAAGAATCAGGTTCTTATAAACTCCATAAGATGAATACAGCACTTGCTGCAAGAAGACCATCAGGTGAACCACAAGAGAAAGAGGATGAGGACAGGAATTCTAGAATGCCCAAGCAGAAAATCTTGCCCTCACTGTTCAAGCTGGGCCAGCCCCCAGAGAAGCCCAGCAGACCTCCCATTGTGCACCTGGGAAAGTTCCGGAAGAGCCACCAAAAAAAAAGTAAGTCCACTCTGGTTTTGCTTCTTTGGGCATTACCTTTTGGTGCATTTAGTACCAGGTCAATTTCAGATGGAATCTCCTCTTCTGTTCAGAAATAACATGACACCTGTGCATCAGAAAACCCCTTAAAGCTTTAACTTAGGCTTGTGTCTCTTCCATACGGGACAGAAATTAAAATTATATTCTCTATCCCTCAACAATAAAGTACAGGGTGAATGTTGACAGTACTGGGTTCATCTGTTTCTCAAAACTACTCAGATGCATCTATAACTTGTGTCAGGGAGTATTTTCTCAACAGACATTTAAGTCCTGATTTAATTAAACAGATCAAAATTAGATTATTCAATTTTCAGTGTAGTTAGTGAGAAAAGGGGATGCCCAATGGTGTGATTCAGAGCTCTAAAGTAGCTGATAATGGATGCTCTAACTCCATGCTATGCATGTGTGGTACATCAGGTACATTCATATGATTTAGTTGAGACATAATTTGTCCTTGTGCCTTCTGTGTCTAGAATACAGCATGGCTTGTGTTTCAGCAGTTCTGAATACACATAGGGCTGGTCTTCCTGAGGCCGAAGAGGTTCAGAGGGGCTATGGCAGGATGAAAAAGCTCAGAGCTGATTTCTCTCGAGACAAAAAGCCTCACTAAAAGCACAGAGTCTGCATGCAAGTATATGTCTTGTTACTACTAATTCCACTCAAATATTACGAGTGTATCAGTAATAAGAAATGTACTTTCTTTTCAGCTGCTGTATTCTGGTTTTCCTCTGTTACCCTACAGTTAAGGAAATGTTCTCACAAATCCAAGATCAGGCCAAGATCCTCAAATGGTGCAAATTTGTGTATCTTTTTAAAACAAATATGCCCATATACAATCTCAATATAGAAAGGCAGCATTTTCAGCCAACTACACCAGTAAATGTTTTGGTTTAATAGGAAGAGTAAGAGCTCTGCTAGTTAAACCTTTGAGAAGTCCTGACAAAGGCTGGAAACACAGAAAATTACAATTTTTTTAAAACACTTCTTAAAATTAACTTTAAGTAATTAATGGAGGAACTTTTATTTGTTGTTCTGCTCGTTGTCTTTTTCAGATTTTTTTTCTGGTTCCCATTCAGTTATAGACACAAAGAATTTTTTTCACCCTCTTTTTAAAACTGAGCTTAAAAAGTATTTATCCTGTGCATTTTAAATTAACACTGTGAGCAGGGCTGTAAAAATAATTTCAGAATTTTTGCTAGAAGCAGGGTGTCCAGTTGTCACTAACCAGGGGTAAGAACAGCCACCACCCTGATGAGTCATGGGAACATGAGCTAAGGATGGTGATGCCCAGCTTCGTAGCACAGGTGGTTTTCCAAATATGTTGCAAAACTCACACACAGCTAAGTAGAAATGAAAGATCAGACACGGTCTTCTCTATCTCACAGCCATAGGGGCAGGTTAAGACTGAAAGATTTAGAAACCGTATCCATGAAAAGCTGCTTATAGTGTCCCTGAACTTCAACCTTCCCCCCCAGAGCTGGCATGTAGACCTTGATGTTCTGTTTGGCTTTAATTAATGCAGCCCATTTCTTTGTGGCCAGAAGTTTACACAGAACAGTTCTGATGGACAGACCAGACTCTTCTGTTCTAGAGTGAATCCTGAACAAACTCCTTTTCAGCTCAACAGTTATTCATTGCTGATGTGTTTCTTGGAACATAAATAACAAAATCTACCTGCTTTGAAAGGGCAGTTAAACAGATCTGTATTTTTTTTCTTAACTGTCATTTCAAGAATCAAAGTCATGTCAGGAAAACGCCACCCTCACATCACAGATTCTTCCTGCTTGTTACTGTGTCCTGGTGAACAGAAGCTTGCCAGAGCTGCTTAATTTGCTGCTGTAATTCAGGTGCTGAATATAAAGAATAAGTAAATGAAAATAATTTTTCCATTCAACAAAGCTTTCTGAGATTTAACCCTTGGTCTGAAGTAGGGCAAAAGTTAGCCTTTGTGTGGTCCTTTGAGAAGAGAAAACCTCCGCACATAGTGGTTTTTACATTTATGTTAGGATCATGTGCCTGCACTATAGAAAACCTTATATTGCCTGATTTAAAACAGGAGTTTGAGTTCTGCTTTCTCAGAGGTATCAATTCACCCCTTTTTCTTTGGTTGTTATCCTTGCCCATGAAACCTGTTTTACTGGTTTTTGAAAATAAGTATTCATTGGGCATGAAATGACATTAAATGTTAGAGGCCGAAGGACTTAGCTTTGACACAGCAGTCTTAGTTATGTATAGCAGAAGGATTTAAATCATCCACCATGCCTGCATGAATACTAAGGGACGTTAGTTTGGCGTTGGCCTTGCTGTGGATTAGAAACTTTCACATAGTCCTGAAAAACTTTTCATGATAAAACTTCTGTAGATACAAATGTCTTTTTTAGGAAAGTCTGACTATTGAAGTGCTACTATTTTCCAGTAAAGGTAGGCTTTAAAAAATTCCTATCTGGGCCTGTGAATACAAGGCAGAATAGTAAATTCCTGTGTTATGCCCCATTACAGCAATTTTCCCTGAGGGATCATATTTACGTCAGCTAAGAATCAATGAGACGCATGTGCTTTCAGTGTTCAGAAAATAATCCCAACTATATTGTTTTATAATAAACACCCAAGGTGTTAGGAAAAAAGAAGAGAAACCAAGTCATTTTGCTGACAGCTTTCCATGTGAGGCCACAACTGTACTGTTGCTTCCCGAGGAGAACCGCACTGAGCGCAGTGGGATCATACAGGTACAGGTGGCCACACACACAAAGTCAGCCAGAGGCTGAGACCCCAGCGCTCTCCACACCTCTGCACAGCTCATGAACAATTAACACTGGGGCTTCAGTTTTTCAATGAACAAACATTGGGCACATGCTGTCTGTCTGATTCAGTCAGGGAGAAAATTCTTCAGAATTTTTAAGAGCCTCTGCAACAAAGAATATTAAGGCTATGGAGGAAAACCCTGCCACTCTGGAGTTTTTGAAGCATTACCTTCAAAGGTCAAGGATTTGCCACATAATTCTCCTAAAATATGTGGGCAAAACTGTAAATTAAACTGCTAATATGGGTTACAACATTGAAAAAGATAAATCACTGCAATTTAAAAATTAATTCAACTGTCCTGAGAGAAATATGAATGAGACAGTTATTTATCTGTCTTAGTTAGTCAGTTAGCTAGTTAGTTAGTTAGTTAGTTAGTTATCTGCCTAAGAAAACAGATAAACAAACATAGAGTGTTCCTTTGCAGGAATTGCTCTGAGTGCAACTTGCTGCTCTGGTGCATAAGGAAGCAAAAGTACACAAAACCCATTGCAAATTAATATTTAAACTTATTGTACTTGATTATTTCCTTAGCTACAACAGTCTGCAACATTTTCCAAATGTCTTAGAGTAGATTTTTATTTTTAAAGGAATAAATTATATCTATTTGACATCAGAAGACAGCTCTCCATTCTAAATTGTCAAAGCTTCTGCAACTGGCAGAAGATCTTCCCCTAAATATCTCAGCTTTTGTTTCTTAGGGCTTATGTGCCACACTTGTTCCCTTCAAGATTATCTGATTCTAGTAAATTAACAGTAAGATGTGGGTTATTTGTATCACAGGATGAAGTCACAGAAATCTATTTTTCTCATGTATATGCTTGTTACAGTCTACTCATAAATTCTAGACTTGTTCCTACAGCTGAATACTCTAAGTCCCATTGAGTCAGCTATAACCATTCCCAAGTGGAGGCTTCAGAACGTAAGATGCAGAATTTAGGACTCAGAAGAGAAACCATGAGAGTAAAGCTGTCAATTTTGGTAAGAGGTTTGACAGGTAGTTTGAATGGCTTTGAGGCCCCTTCTGTTTTGAATCAAAGTATATAACATATTCACACAATGTGTCTGGGCCTCTGCAGAGGACTGAATGAAGCACATGACCTGTTACACTCTACTTGAAACCACTGCCCACCTTCCAACAGGGTCAGTGCTGGGTGGATTTAACACAGTGCCTTGAGGATTACGCTACATACAAGAGCAGCCTTTGTGAAGAAGTGCTAAGAATGGTAGTAAGAAAGGAAAATTCATAAGGATGAAGGAAAAAGACAGCCATGAGTTTGTCATGGAAGGAAGCTGATGGAGAAAAAAAGTAAAACTGATGGAACTGAGTAATTTTTTCTGCTTAGTAATATTTCCTTAATTTAATTTCTGAAAACTTGTTATTTTGTACTCCTGTTTTGATTCACAAGAAGAAACACCTACTTATGCACTTTCATCATATGGATGCATTATATGGGTCACAATACAAAAGCATCTCTGCTCTACCAAAGCTTCAAGTGTTCTGAAACCTGTCCAGATTCCAGAAAATAATGTGAACACAGAGCATTTATATAAATTTAATTTAGAGATTGATAAAAATGATAAGAACAGGCTGAAAGTTTCCCATTCTTTAAGTTGACACATATTTTGCTTAAAGCCTGCTTTACAACTCTTTTTAGCAAGGGAGTGTATCCAGCAAATCACATTACTTTATAGACAGCTTTATGGTCACGTTGGAAAATATCCTCTTTTCCCGGATACACAAAAGTACTGTGGTGATGGAGGTCTGGAAATGTTGCTGGTACCATTACTGGAGAATGCATCTTGAACTCTAAAGGTGTCTAGCTCAAAACAAATGCTTTGTAGTCTGTTTACTTGTACTTACAAGAATGATTAGCATATACTTCCCGTATTTGAAGTTTGATAGGTACTGAAATTTCTCTCTGAGCCAAAAGTCCTAATTTCTCTATACTCTAAATATTTCCTTAGCAGCTCACAGAGGTAAAACCTACGCAGCATGCACATTTGAATTTGAAACAATCTGTGCCCTACTGTTGCAAGTACTTTAAATTTTCTAGACCTATTTTGGCTCACAGGGAAAAATGCTCTTAATGAATCTTCATCATTTGGTAGCATTAAATGGGTAACACAGCACAAATTAATATAGTTCATTATAGAAAATATATTTTAAAAATCATAATTCATTACAGTTCGTCTATAGAAGACTTTCAGTCATTCTTGACAGTTTTGATCTTAAATGCTACAATAAATATTCAGTATTAATAGAGACAAAAAAACCCCCAAGCATTTCATAGTAAAGCTGTTAAGAAGATTTTGAAATTGTATGTAACAGTTGTTTTTATCCTAAAAGGTTCACTTTAATAAAGAACATTCCTCAGGTCATTGGTTTCCTCTTGAAATTGAACCCTCCTCAGATAGTGCATTTAGAACAATGATGTTCCTTGTCTGCAAATTCTGAAGAGAAAATCTGAAGATTTCCACTATCCAAATGCAAGACATTGTTGCATGGGAATTTTTTATGAAAAAGATTTTTTATACACCATGATATGTATGATGTGTTTATTTTTCACATTGAAAAATAGGTATGAAATTATAAAACCCTTCATCATTTTTTTAGTTTGGGAAATACTCACATTTTAAGAAAGTTTTTCTAGTACATTTTCTTTTGCTTGCCTTTGCATCATTGTACACATTTTCTTTTGCCTTCTCTTTCAAATATAAATGAGTTACAAAAGATTAGTTTTAAATTATTGCTATCTTACATGTACTCCATCTCTGAATGCTTTCAATTTTTATTGTTTTTTCTTGCATATGAAATAATACCATGCGACATAAAATTAATTGGCTCAGGTTTATGAATATTTTTTATTAAAACCAGAAGTAGTCATTAAGGCTTTTTATCACAAAAATGAAAAGTTTCAACTGAAGTTCAGTTGGGAATTTTATGTTCCCCTTTAGATAAGGATAGGCTTCTATGATAACACATCTGCAGTTGGAAATCGCTTTCCTTATGCCAGTCAGCACTGCTCAGGTGAAGAATTAGTAATATCTAACCTCATATTTAGTCACCACAAGGCTCAGTCCTGTAAACCTTTACATACTGAAGTACTTTGGGTGAAACTGTGAGCTTTCTTTTGGGAGCAAGACTATGTGCATGCTTAGTATTTTTCAGCCATCAACCTTAAATGTAGATTTAGATGCTCACTTTCATGTGCTGTATGTTCTTCATCTGCTTGTCTCTGCATACATGGAATGGGAAAAATCCCCTATGAGGTATGGGGTCTAGGACTTAATATGTCAACTTTATGACATTTCTAACAATATAAGGGATAGAGTAGGTTTTAAATGTTGTGTGAAACACCCTTAAGGTAGTCTGTGAATCTGTTGTGGAAACATTTTCCAACTGAGACGAATGAGAAGTTTTGCTTAAAAAAGGACAAATTCTCCACCTGCTTTGATCATCTTTTTCATAATGTGTGAGCAACGATCAGCAAAGTGATCTGAAAAAGGATGGAGACTTAGGTCTTCATTTTCCCCTTTTCCTTTTGTCTGAAATTGCACCCTTTTGGGCTGTAATTTTGTTCGCACACAGGAGAAAAAAAGGAGCTTAACTACCTAACTGGGAGGAGAATCAGGAGAGATGGGGACAATAAAAGAAAACAAAATTCTTAAAAGATTGTACCTAGGCATTTTTTAAAGTAGGGTCTGGATTCAAGGAGAGCAACAAGCAGAAATTTTCTGTGCTCTTTGTTTTCAAGGTGTAAGCAGCAGTGTCTCAACGGTACTTTGTTGCTACAGTACGTTTAACAACAGCATAATCAAAAGCACTGACCTTCAGCTCTGTTGGAAGTTTACCTGCTCACTTTGAGCAGCTCCAAAGCAGCATAATAGCGAAACCTGAAACCATGGTTTGTGTCTAAACGAAAATGTGGTTAGGGAAGCAGAGCACAGCTCTCTGCACATTACAAATGAAGTAGGAAGTGGGTGATCAGCTGCTGCAGATGTTGATGCAGGTTCTTAGTAAACCCTCTGTAAAACCCAGAAAGCTTCCCAGGTCTGGCATGTAGAAGTGGTGAAGTTCTTTGCAGTAAAACTGAAAAGCATGCTGGCTTTGCAGAGTAGCTCATAAGCATTTTGCTTTATAAAAGGATTCTTTCAAAATGCAAGTCTTTCTAAAGTGTAACTGCTTCAAAAATCCTGAAGGCATTTATGATGAAAACTATAAAAATTCACTAAGAATTTTAAAATTACAAGCATTTTTTCCTGCAGAATATTCAAAGTTTCCTTGTAGTACCTGCTCATTGTCAGGTTTTCTTAACATTACTAAAAGCAGGAGTCTACACCACACCAGGAGCTACCAGACCCCTTGCATCAGGGGTCAAAGGGAATAAGGTCTCACCAAACGCCATACTCTAGGCCAAAGAAAGAAGGTGTGGTCTTTTTAGGATGCAAAGTCAAGAATCAGTTTTTCCCTTGCATGTGCAAGAGACTGCATTATTATGGAAGGGATTTTCTTACATATGTATATGTATTTATGCTATGTATTTATGGTGAAGTAGGTATGATGGGAATGTGCACAGTGCTATGCATTGCTGTTCAGTTCCAGTTTTATTTAGGATGCAATCTTGGACCAGAAATTTCTGGATTGAGGCAATGGATGCCTGATACCTTAAACATCATTAAGAGTTCAGTCTTTGTAGTTAAGCTGGGAAAGTTTGGAGACTGGAGGCCATGCTAATGCATTTGCAAGAGACTGTGTTGCTGATAAGATCAACACAGCCATTCTGAGCTGACTGGGATTTCTAAGGCACTGCTGGCTTTGAGAGCAGGTATACATTGCTGCTGCAGTCCAGCCAAGGATGAGAAAAATATGAATAGCTGAAGCCAGACCACCCTCTGCTAGAACGGGATATCTTCCTGCTTCAAGGGAGATTATTAAAAATTATTATTTGTTGTTGTTGCCAGTTAAAAGCTTTGTGCCAAATAAACACGTTCTATTGCAACTGGATTGAATAGCCAGGTTTGTATCCTCAGCCGATGGATGTAGAACTGCGGGTGAGAGTGCTAAAAGATACGGATTTTTTTTTCTCCTTTCGACAGCTTCTGTTCTGCTCAGGTTGATGATTGGATATTCACCTTCTTCTGTGTGCCAATCCCTCACCCAAACACTGAGATATCCTGGTATTTAGGGAGGTGATAAATAAAGACACATCATTTAAGCTTTATTAGTACTGGAGCCAAAACCACCCGTGCACATGAGTCCAATTCATTTTACAATTTTGAAAAACAGAGAACCATCTGTGACCAAAGGACTGGTTCCCATAAGATTCCTATCCCACCAAGTAGTGCTTGCTCCGAGTGTACTCCACTATGGACTCCAGGCAGTGCTAGGACTTCCCTTCATTTTGCCACATACTTATGGTTTGATATGTACTGAAATTTCAGAGCCTCTCAGAGTAATAAAATATCTCAGGACAGCACTGAAGATTTTAGTAGGGTGAGAATGGCTTTTTCTCATTCTGCCCTGAATGCTTTTGCCCACATAGAATTCACAGGTTCCAAAAAAGCTTCTAATTTCTCTTTGAGTTCACATGGGAGAGGCATAAAAATTATAGAGTACCTTTATATGCAGGTTGAGTTCTGCTGCTGCTGAACACAGAATATCTGGACATGAAGGGAAGATGGGATCTTTTTCTAGATGTCATATTGGCTACCAAAGAAGTACCAGTGTTTCCCTTTTAGAAGCTAAGAATGGCAAGGGTCAAAGTCACAATGCTGCATCAAGACAACTTTAGTGTCCTTTACTTCCCGATAAACAAACATTCCCAAGAATGTAAGTGACCTTTTGGTCACTGCCCATATGGAAGTTGTTTGAGAAGGTTCTCCAAGAACACAAGAAACATTTTTGCAGTGTTCTGTGTGGAGTTGTACTGTAAGTGCTGAAGATCTGGGCATGATTAAAGAAGTTTAATGCCACAAGCAGCAGTATAATGGGATATTTGGGACATTCTCTGGAAAGTTTTTATGGCAAGCTTCTCTATACAGCTGCAGTCCCTTTCCATCTGTTCTTTTGTTTCTTTTTGAAGAGCTTCAGCTTCTACCTCTATTTATTCAGTGCAGCACAACATGTGAAAAAACTGAGAATACTAAGAAGAGAGGAGAGACTATTTGGAAACCGAGGTGTTAGCTGTCAAAGCTGCCACACAGTGACCACCCTTAACACTGTTTACTATGATGAGAGTGCTTCAGGTGCATGTGAAGCCAGGATGTAGTTTGTTTGATTTCTTGGTCTGAGTGTCTGCAGCTGACTGCTGTTCCACTACCTACACAGAGCTTTTCCATGTTTTTATAGCACCAAGTGTCCTAGATAAAAACAAAAACAAAAAACAAACAAACAAAAAAACCCAACCTGGAGTCAAAATTAAATGCTCCATTAAAATAGGAAAAAACTAGGAAAAAACCACACTATTAAAATGTTAGGATACCTTTGGCTCAGCAGGCCTGATTATAACACCTTTCTTTTCCAAACAGCTTTTCAGCATGTCCTGCCCAACTCATTGCACTATTTCCAGTATTAGAATTAGCATATTTTACACCTACATCAGTCTTGGTCATAAGTTTAGCTAATTAAGCTAATTGCAACTCTAAAGCAGAGAGGAGTCAGTTCTGATAGTTAGAAAATAAAAAAAATGTATTTCCATTAATATGATGATCATTTAGTTACTGTTAGATTACAGCAAACTACAAAAAATTTAAAAGGACAGGTTGTTCAGCCTTTATACTTAAAAATAAGCTCTTAATCTAAAATGCATGTGGTGTCCTTTCCTGGCTCAGTTTCATATTGCCTGGATTTGGCTCTCAAGAGACATCAGATGAAAGAAGTATTATGTACAGAGACTTGGGAAGAATTTTTACCTTAGTCCTACAAATATATCACAAGAATTAGCACAATATGGTGACATAAGGTTCATATGGATGTTGTGCACATACACCACACTCTATTAGGGCAACACAGATATAACCACAGAAAAACTGATACAGGATTCCCTATGAAAACACAAAAATAAATTTGAGAGTATCATTAGTACTAATTAACATGGCTTTCATGAAAACAAAACAACAACAAAACAAAACCAACCAACCAAACAAAAAACCAGACTCCTTTCTGCTTGCTCTCTTTGATTAGAATCTAGAATCAGCTGCGGATACATGTTATCAGTGGTATTTATCTATATAAGGGGTTTTAAAAAAATGAGGAATCATAGCTGGTAAAGTCTATGGATGAATAAAGACTGTGAAGAATTAAAAGCTAACACATAGTCCAGAGATACTCAGCTACAACAAGAGCACAGTCGTGTGTATCCTTGGCTCATTTAAGCAAAGTTAGCTTTTATTCAAATGCAATTGTACATGTATATTGAAGAAATGTAAACCATACCCGCAAAACAAGGTAGTGTAATGCTTTGGGGTAAAAAATCTAGTTAGAAGCGGCTCTACAATTGGGTAAGGACTATGATGAGACACAAGAGTATAGTGCATAAGGGTTATCAGCTTGTGACTCTTAATTCTTGGAGTTTTACCCTCAAGAAATTTTCATACAGTTACAAAGTTTTTGAATAAAAACTTTTTCCTCATGGGCATTAGTCAGGAGTCTGCCCTTCCAAAACAGGAGGAGGGATGACAATTGGAGAAAATACTGAAACCCCTTGGATGCAATCAGTAGAGTTATGTCCGGATGAAGAATGACTTGCAATTTTCATCACTACGTGTGGCAGACAAGTGCATGCTGTGTAGAATTCCAGTGCTAGATTTTTTACAGTATTGGAAAGGTTGGAGAGATAACAGAAATAGCTACAAATTAATTGCTGCATGGAAAAAAAAAAAAAAAGAAAGAAAAAAACCCCACCTTAAATTGAGATTTAAAATGGTGAGTCTTTAAAGTCACTGAAAAGAAATCTGAGTCAGGTATTAATTTCAGTGGTGTCAATACCTTATGGGTATAAAACAGTGGTGATAACAAGGCTTTCGATCCTGTGTGCAAAGGTAAAAATAAAAGTAATAGAACCTGAAGCCTGAGGAACTTAGAAAACAGTAAGATGCAGATTTTAATAGTGAGCAAACTTAAGGAAACAAGTAGCCCTACAAAAACACTGTAGTATTCTTTCTCTTGTCAACATGCCTCAAACACCTGAAGGACACATTTTAGCCAAAATGTTACTTTAGTATATCTCTAGCTGTTGACCTCAATATAAGAGCAAATTACTTCAAATGTGATGTAACACATAGGACAGCAACCAGAGGATGTCGGCATTGAATTGGAAGGGATATAAAGAAGCTGCTTGTCACTATGTTGATATCCATCCCTATGTACAGGGTAAGAACAACTGTACTAGAATTCATTCATCCCATAAATTTATCCTACTTCTTCAACACTGATGTCAGGCATGGAAATTCTATTGACTTTTAGAAAGTGCCTTCCAACAAATGTTGCTGGCCTTTAAACATCTCACTTATTGCCTCTTCACTATAGAAAAGAAGGGGGGAAAATAGCAATTATCCCTTTCTTCACTACCAGAGACTTAGGTCATTAATTTTGTTCTCCCCCATTCTTACCATGTTTCCCAAAACAACCATTTGTTCAATATGTTAAAGAATTCATGTTTTCTAGACCTCATTCTTGCTGTTCTCCTTTGAATGCTCTCCAGCTGGCACACATTAATCCTGCTGTAGCCTCCTCAGTACTACAAGGAAGGATTATTTCACTTGATTTTTGGGCTATATTTTTAAATAAAACAATAAAAAGATAAGTGGCACAAATTTAATCTTGGCATATCTTAAATGGTAAGGATCTTCTTTTGCAGGATGCAAGTTCCTTAACAAAAACCACAGAAGAATTCACCTGTGTAATCATCGGTGTTTGGTCTATGGGTACTTTGCTGTTTAAGTAATGGAGGAACTTAACAGGTTTAAAACGTGCTGTTGTTCATATGTATGTTGACAAGGTGGTCCAGGCATCCATGAAGAAAAATGTTTCCACACATTTTTGAGTTGTCTGGTAGTAAGTACAAAAACTGTCAAGGCTTGATAATTTCACTTTGATTTCCATGTGAGATATGGAAAAGTCCATCTAAAAGTTATCGATACCCCTTTTCCTGCCAATCTCAAGGACAGAATTCCAGACACCCAAGAAGCTAAAAAGCTCTTCCAATAGCTTCTTGCAACTTTCTGTCTTGATATTAAGCTTTAATATATATTTGTCATTGTTCTGTGTTTGTGACACTTTTTTCGGTGTGGTGAACATTTCCTTTGCGTGACAAGATATTAATCTCTCACAGGTGTGAACTTAAAGAAAATCTCCAGAAGACAAGGAGTTTCTTCTCAGATCTAATTGATTTTAACAGAACCCTGAATTTGCTTTTTCCTTCTGTTCTCCTCTTCCTTGGATTTTCTTGGATTTGGGTCCATGCAGCTGGGGACAATTCTTTTTGGGTAGCTTTTAATCCACTAATAATACTTCCAAAAAAATGATACTTCAAAAATATCATGGCATTCAAACAGTGACTTAATTTGCTTGTGTAAAATAACTTCTCTCAAAATGAACCCTCAGAGCAATGGTTGCTACGGTTTTGTTGTGGCTTGTGCAGGGAGCATGAATTCAGTGCCGCACACATGCACACCAGCTCACTCATGTAATTGTGGTTTCTGTGCCTGGTGCACAGCACCATCATTTTTTTAGGACCACACTTGTCTTTTGAGGGTTTAGCTTCTGTGTGGCTTCTCAAACTGCCACTTTTCTAGTCTGAACTTGCTCGAAAATTAAGTCCAAGCTTTTACAACTTACATTAAAAATGTATTTGAAGATGTTCAGAGACCCGTACCTCTCTTAATAAGTGCCAAAATATGTTTTCATCTCTCATGCCTTCCCTTAAAACTCTTTCTCTGAGCGAGAAAAACTCAGCGAGACTGCATCAGTGCTCACATGAAACTCTTCAGTTGGTCTTTTCAAGCAAAATGTGGAATTAAATTATAATTTAGTTTTAAAATACAGGTGTTAATATATTGGATTAACTGTGATGTTTTTGTGTCTTGTTCATGTCTCAGCAAAGACATTTTCAAGGCCTTGTATGGGCAAAACATTGAATGCAGAGTCTCTTCCCCTCTACTCTGGTAAGATAATGCAACAAAAATATCTAAGAGCAGGTTCAACAACATATACTTTCTCTGGGGTGTGTGCAGGACTGATATTTTACCCAAAACCTCATCAAACACAGCAAGGTTCTTTTCTCAGCTGTTTACTTGATAAATTCAGTCTGTTCTGCTTTATTTCAGGTCCTGAAAAAGAAGGTTTGAAACAGAAGACACCTTCCTCAGCAGCACTTGCCCTAATGATACCTCCATCACACTCTGCTATGCAGTTGCCACCTCTTCCACCAGCCTCTCACCCATCCCTGCATGTGCCAGCAGCTCCCAGTCTGCCTCCCAGAAACATCAAGCCCAGCTCTGAAACAATGTGAGTGAACATAAGCCACAAAGCCTTTACTTTCTCACCTTTCTCTGCTTATCACTTTCCTCCTGCAGCAGCAGGTGAAGGCTGCAGGAGTTCCAGGTTTCTGAGAGGGGTGTCTCACACTACTTGCCTTATCCTGCCCTATACCTGGCCTGTTTAGAATTAGCTTTTATTAGTTTGAACCCTCCGTCTATTCAGTTGTAT
The DNA here is from genome assembly GCA_013397775.1 of Eulacestoma nigropectus. Taxonomy (NCBI): domain Eukaryota; kingdom Metazoa; phylum Chordata; class Aves; order Passeriformes; genus Eulacestoma; species Eulacestoma nigropectus. Next base: position 620,178 of record VZTE01002528.1, read on the forward strand.
GCCTGAATTGTCTTATCTATAACAACACTTTTTTTGCCTTTTTGGTGAGGGGAGCGGGAAGGGAACAGACTGGTTTTTTACACCAGAATGATCTGAAGACTTTAAACACTGATAGAAAATCAATTTCATCAATAGCTGAAGGTTTTCCCTGAATTTTTCTGGGCATAGAGGTTGAGGAGGGTCAGGTCTATGAGTCAAGGAAGCAGGAAGCAGCTTTGCAAGCTGAAGGAACTGAGCTCAGCACTGGTTGTGAAACTGCACCGAGGCGGTGTTGTGGCCTCATGTTGATAACCCTGAGAAGCCTCTGTTGATATGGGGCTTTCTTTATCCTTCTTTGAAGAGTGCGTACAAAAGCGGAACCTCAGCTGACAGAGTTATAAGTACTTGAGTCCAGCATCAAAACTGAGCAGAATCAAGCTGAGCCTGAATAATGAGCTGCTCTCTGGCCAGCAGGTACTGCAAAGAGCATCAAACAGCAGGCAGGGAGAGTTAGAGAGGCGTGTCCAGCTCAGTGCTGTGTGGCAGCATTAGTCCTGCCTCACAGCCACAGCCCCTGCAGCAACCGTCCTGGATATCATCCTCTTTACCAAGGCATGGGAGCCAAGTTTTATTTCAGAGACCTGTGAAATGAACCTCCAGATGCCTTGTCTTCTCTCCAATTCCTGTGTACCCTGTGAAGTCTCCCCTCTGCTGAAAATGTGTGTCTGGGTGCTGACGTCTTTGCTTTCACCTGTCCCCATACTTTCCCCATCAAGCCAATTTTAGAACATCTCATTTTTCTTTCAAATCCTTTCTTTGATTATACTTCTTTGATGATGACTGTCAGCCCTTGTTTTCTTTCAGCTGTTACAAGGCATTATAAAGTTAAAAGTCCCTGATATTATTAGTTATATTCTCAATTCAATTTCTTGTTTCTCTCATTTGGACAACATTTTAAATCTAAGAGCACTGGAAACATTTTACCTGGCCTAACCTTACACCATTGTTTCTCTTGTCCATAGTTTAGATTTAAGCCCAACAAGTCAAAGTCTTAGAGCTATATTTAACATTGAGCGAAAGTCTGGCATTGTCTTTTTGCGTTGTGTAAGAAGCCTGCACCTGCAAAAAGGGTTAAAAAGCCCAACAGATTCTTTCCATTCAGTCAGACCATCTGCCTATTATATTTTTCATACCATGCTCATCTTCATGGTATCTGAGTGCCTTCGGCTCCCCTGATGTTTTTACTCAGGATCAAGGTGGCCCCATCTGAAAGACTGAGTCACAATCAGGGAGAACAATTTAGAAAATCTTTTGTGTACTGAAGTAGGATATAGGGCTCAATAGACTGTTCAGCCTTTGTATAAAATAGGTAATAAACAGCACCAGAAAAATGGTGAATGAAAATGTAATCATAAAACCATCTGCATAGATTTCACATGTCCACTTTTTCGTACTTACAGAAGCCCAGAGAATGAAGAAAATTATGATGATGTTGAATTTGTTTCACAGGGTAAGGTGCATACATTTCATACATTTTAATTAATGGCTACTATGAGAAGCCGTAAGCATATTGTATTTATAGGATAAACAAAAGTATACTGTATTCAAAAGTGATTTGTGTAACTAATTATACTGGTTCTGCAGCTTTATGGGTGAAGATGGCTGTCTCATAACACTAACAGATCTACTCTTCTGCGATTAATATGACAGACTTTCAAAAACGGCTTTAAATTTCTTTCTTCCCCCTCCCTGGCCTTTTTTTTTTTTTTTAATAGAAATATGCTGGGACCATAAATCACCAGATTTTCAAACCTGAACCAAAATGAATGCTGCTCTTTCAGAGTTGACATTGTGTGGTCTGGTGAAGGAGGCACTGTTTTATACTTGATTAAAAAAAAAAAAAAATCTGTTGACTGTGCTTTTACTGTCGCTTTGTGGTCTGACTCAGTGAGAGGCAGTGAGTTGTACCAGGAGCAGCAGAAAAGCAGATGGTGGCACAAAGAATTTCAATCTGCCTCCTGGTCCCTCCTTGGTGGCACTTGTTCTGTGCCAGGCACACTGTGCATATTTTGTGCGCAAGCCATCCACAACCTACAGCAGAGCAGGCTGTGGAGCTGAAACCAAGCTTCTCTTACCTACCTGCCTGCAGACTAAGGAGGAAGCAGGAGAGTCACAGAATATCTTCTCCTGCTGCCCAGGGCAGAGGCTGGCTTAGGAAAAGAACCTGTGGACTACTTATTCAGCTGTGGGGCTGCTGCAAAAAAGTTCTTTGAGGTCTCTTTGGATTTATTAGGATTTTGACAATTACTTTTCCTTATACTAGCATAGGTAATTTCGCCAATGTCATTAAAGATTTTTTAAAACAATTTTTCCACTTTTAAAATACATGGTGAAGTATGCTATTTGTAGATATTTTTAGTTTACAGCATTCTACAAAAGCAATCTAGAAAAACTCTGATTTTTGCATTCATACCTTCATCAAAAAACAGGAGCCTGCACATATTTCTAGTTAATATCACTGATGTTATTAGCAGTTTTAAATAGTTAATGCTAGAATGAATTGTTTTCTGTATAGAAAAAAAATAAATGTCCTGGTTTTATTTTTTGTTCCTATAGGTCATGGAAATGCACAGAGGGTAAGTGCTATCTGCCAATATAAACCTATCCTTTTTTAGCAAAAACTTACAAATTTAGTAAAACCTCTTCAACACATTAGACAATTAATTGCAGATTTAATCCAATGTATTGACAGTAAGTTGTAGAAGCAATGCTTTTTTGTGAAGGCTAGAAATAAAGTCAGGGAAGCAGAGTAAACTGAAATAAATTATCAAAGCTGGCTAGACACCAAATATTGATTAAAAAAAAGTGCAAAACTACGCCTTCTATTACCACTGATATTTCATTTCACTGGAATTTTCCAGAAATAACAGAAATAAGGGCCCTGTTCCATTCTAGTAATAGAATATATCAGTTAATATTTCAGTTAATCACAGATTTTTATCAGTATGTTTAAGTACCTGGCTATATAAGGACACAAACAGTCTCTTGGATCCTAATCTGAGTCCCATGTAGATCCTTAGTATTCCAGTTTCAACAGTGCTAACCCTGACACCTTCATTATGGCAGTGCAATCATCAGCACAGACATAGACTTTACAGGACTACCTCTGCAATTAAAACATCCACTTTGGATTATGCAACGTGCTAGTGTGATTCTAAAAATCCAAGGTTTCATAGTTGTGATATTGTGAAAACAAAGGCAGAAAAAAAAAGAATATTGGGTCTCAATAATGGAGTAACTTGTTTTGGGAAGAATAAAGTAATTTGTATTTGCTTTTTGCTATAAATGTTTTTTATAGAGTTTGTATGAAGCTTACGTAGTAGGCTCAGTTTGTTCATGTCTTTCCAGTTGTACTTAGACCATTGAAAATGGATTATTTTTTATAGGGCCAAGAAAGTGATGGAGAGACGTATGAAGACATTAGTGACGTCAGGTACTAATTCTAAACTCTAAAACCTATTGTAACCTTATTACTATCTTCTCTAATAGGTGTATTTCATCTGGCACAAAAGTGTCATTCCAGTGCAGTACCTGCCAGGGATTACTGTCCTCATTCATTTCACCTGGAGAAAGTCTGGTTGTTCACAGGTTCTTTCCTAGTTAGTTCTGCCATGCCCTGGCTTGGAAAAATTCCTGCAATTAAATTATGTAGTTACCGTGATCGAGGTAACAGAAGACTGGTTTCTGATCTAAAGAGTATGTCTGAACCACCAGTTGGAGTTACAGCATAGGAGGAAAAATAAGCTCAGCCCCAAGTTAGTATGGTCCCAGATAGATCTTTTTTTGTGGCTGTTTTTCTTGGTTTTCAGATAAATGTTCTTAGAACTCCTATGAGAGTCTGGATTGAAAATTTTCATTACCTGAGTCAACTAGTACAGCTACAGAGACAGAATAAAAGCTCTAATTATTCCTCTTCCATTTACACCTTTACTTTGATGACTCTCCTGCCCTGGTAATGTCTAAATCTATGGGATTTACTCTATCACAATAGCCAAAGAAAACCTCTAATTCCCTCTAAATAAGTAATACATGTAGAATATTTCAGATGTAGAACAATTTTCAGCAAAAATTTATTGATGAATTCACTTTGCAAATAGATTCTTTTATTACATGATTTATAACCCAAACAAGTGATTTTTTAGCAATTTGAGCCTATCTATTTAGCAAAAGTAAAAAAAAAAAAAAAAAAAAAAAAAAAAAAAAAAAAAAGAAACCACCCCCACACANCCGTTAAATTTGTTTCTTCCAGAATTAAAAAAAAAAAAAAAAAAAAAAAAAAGGGAGCCTCCCTCAATCAGTTACATAGGTTTTCTAAAACATAGGTCTTCCAGCCAAGCATATGGCAGCAAATGGCAGAGCTGGAGATGTGGTCCTAATTCCATCTCAAGTGCCCAGACCTCAGTACCTTCCAATACACGAGGCACAGCAGGCAGTGTACCCTGGTATGAAGAAATGAGCATGGAAGACTGACTCATTTCTGCAGACTGCCAGAATAGGTTGCAATCAGGTTTATAAATGCAGTCCAAGCTTGAGTGGCAGCTCAAGCTTCAGTTCAGCCTGCATCAACCACTGGTGCCCTGCTTAAATATTTAACCGCTGCATCCAGTACAACACCTAGACTGCTGCTAGTTCCCAAGTGTGCTCAACAAAATTAGCTCAGAGACATTTGGACACACACATGTGGAGCCAGATAACCTTTTCTGGTGTGCTGTCCTCATGAGGACACACACTTTAACTTACATATGTAATAAAGGGCTGTTTACTCCATCTGTTGCAGCTGCATTATGGTTTAGAATCTGTAGCTCTGATTTTACTCGGAGAAGTCTTTTTCCATCACCTGCAGTTTTTTGTCAGCCTTGGGTAAGGTAGTTCTAAGGAAGATTTGTTTCACGCATTCTGTCCTGGCAATGCGCTTTCAGATCATCAAGGGGAAAAGAGAAGAAGTGGGACAAAGAAGATAAGAGAAGAATGGACCAAGAGAAGAAAGAACAAAAGGAAAAAGAAAAGAAAGAACAGGAATTAAGGAAAAAGTTCAAAGTAAGCTTTTTATTTTGTAATGTGGACAAAGGTATGCAAGAAGCATTATTTAGCATTGTCAAGTTCAAAATACACTTTTCATCTAGCTATGAAACTATTTGTTACGGTAGGTAGTTCAAACACCTGCATAAATTCTGAATAAGGGTTTAAGCTACCTTTTTGTGTTTGTCATATGCTTGAATGCAAGCTCTGCACTGATGGCAAAGACTGTGTGCTTACTCAGTTTTCATTAAATTACCTTCTCACCTTTTTTCTATGTAAGAAAGCCCTAAAATTATCTGGTTTAACTGTTCTGTTTCTAATAATTTACATAATTAAAATAGCATCAAAAGTCCTTAATAAAAGTGGGAATTGAATCCCATACACATAGTATTATTTGCTTCACTGTAGTCAGATACAAATGTATTTAGCCCTTTAAAGATTCCAAAATTGCATTGAAACACATTGCCCTCACCTTGGTAGAAAGGGACTTACAAGCAATTCCAGCCTAAATGAGGAGGAGGAAAATAAGACATGTACAGGAGAGCTACAGTCATTCTCTGGGGCTAAATGACAAGACAGTTCTTTCTGTTTTAAATCATTTTTATATAGCTGGTGGTCAGCATGCTCCCACAGTTTACAAGTCTGTCAGTCAGTTTCTCTTAACTAATGCCTGTTCATAATTCTCCATTCTGCTACTTTCAGTGTCACTGTACACAGTGGGCAGCTTTGTTTTTCTTCCTGTAATTCTCTGTACACATAAAGCCATAGTGATTCATATCATGGCCTTGGTCTGCTGTGGAGAGACTGACATGAGTTAAGAAGCAAATATTAAAGGTACACATAGTTAATAATAGTGAATTAGCTGGTGTTTATTAGGCCCCAAGTCTATTTTTCAGACCACTCTCAAGAAGTGTAGGCATTAGTGCACAGAAAACTTTTAGCTTAGCTGTTCTCCTGCAGCCATTAAGGTATTTTATTAATCTTAAAGAAATATATTTTAGTGCATATTTTCTTTCCCATTTATTGGCCATCTATACTGCATAGATATGCCTGAGCTAGTCTATAATGGGCAAGAGTAATATGCCTCTGAAATACATATCTTAAAGTCAAAAATACTAAAACCCAAAATAGCTTCTTCATATCATAAGGTAAACTTTTCACAAAGTGAATCCTGAGCATCAGTAAACAGTGTGATCATTCCTTGTGAGTACTTGCAACATCATTTATTGAGCAGAATTGTAAACACAAAGCATTATGTGGCAGACTCATTAATGTTAATGTTAATGAATATTTACTCCTATGACTTGTGTCAGGAATAGTGTGGCCAGCAGGACCAGGAATTGTCTGATTGCCCCCTGTAATTGGCACTGGTAAGGCTACACCTCGAATCCCATGTCCAGTTTTTGGCATCTCCCTCCAAGAAAGACAGTGAGGTGCTGGAGAGTGTCCAGAGAAGGGCAGTGGAGCTGGGGAAGGGTCTGGAGCACAAGTGTTGTGAGGAGCAGCTGAGGGAGCTGTGGGTGTTTAGTCTGGAGAAAAGGTGGTTCAGGGGGGACCTTATCACTCTCTACAACTGCCTGAAAGGGAGTTGTAGCCAGGTGGGGATCAGTCTCTTCTCCCAGGTAACAAGGGATAGGACAAGAGGAAATAGCCTCAAGTTGTTACAGCGGATGTTTAGTTTGGCTATTAGGAAAAATTTATCCATGGAAAGGGTTGTAAAGGATTGGAAGAGGTGCCCAGTGAAGCGGTAGAGTCACTATCCTAGGAGGTATTTAAAATGTGTAGTTGTGGTGCTTAGGGACATGGTTTAGTGGTGAACTTGGCGGTGTTAGGTTAATGGTTGAGCTCGGTGATCTTAGAGGTCTTTTCCAACCTAAAAGATTCTATGATTCTATGAGTAGTTCTGCTGGAAATAAATGGAGACACCCACTGGAATTAAATATATATCTGTTCTGTGAACTCATGAAAGGTGTCATAGGTTAGTTTGCTGATTTTAATCTTTGTATTTCTGTGATTTTGCCAGTCCGTTCTTCAATTGCACTATTGCCATGCCATTCCCATCTCTTTTAATCTCTGATTTTTAATTTAAACTGTGTAGTTGGGGCAGGAGGAAGCCTTTCTGTTTATTTGCCCTCAGTATTTTAAATGTCAATGAGACAAATAACCATTGTTATCATTATTTTTACTTTTTTTTTCTGATTGTCTGGGAAAGAACTACATTTTTCCACATCTGTGATATCTTCTGTTTCTTATTCAGTTAACAGGACCCATCGAAGTCCTTCATCAGGCACTAGCTTGCGTTGATCACAAGGGAGGGAAGAATGAACTGACTGTCAAACAGGGGGATAAGATTGAAATCATTCGCCTCACGGACAACCCAGAAGGAAAGTGGCTGGGCAGGATAAAAGGATGCTGTGAGTTCTGTTTCTTCACTGTGCTCCTGAATGTTTTCACTGCATGACAGCAAACGTGAGCATTACACCAAGGACTAGCCCTACCAAGGCTGAGTCACTGGCCACCAAAGTAAATAATTACCACAACTCACCCTCCTGTCTTCAGCTGGCATACGAGGTCTAGTTCATAGCAGGTAGTTATTGCACAACATAATGTAACAACTTTAGGTACTAGAATAAGTTGGGTACAATATGCTGCGACCTTCACTGACATACTGAAGGTTAATTCCCTGTCAGCAGCCTTCAAATAGCATCAGAATTCAGCTCTCTGAAAATAACAAGTATCACATTTTTTCATGTCTTTGTATTAAACATGACACAGGTATTCTTTAAATAGAATTAGAGAATATAAGGGCCTGTTTTAAGTATTTTTCTTGTTCTTATTCCTATGGAAAGTTTCTAACTGACTCCTAGATTTTGTTTTCTCTGAAATCCAAGATGTTTCTGCTATTGTATAAATACCATCTTTGTGTATAAAGGGATCTTTGAGTATAAAGGGGTTGATGATCTGGCTCCTGGGTTATAAAAGGTTGATCCATAAAATCAATCAAAATTGTTAAAAGCACTTGCTTGATCTTTAGGGGGACTAAAATGACAATAAAATTAGTAAGACAGTTCACACATGTAGAACAGAGTTCTACAAAATTGTAGATTATACCAGCTGAGCAGTTTGTAGTGATAGATATAAACAGATAGTAAGGAACTGAGTGTGTCTCATACAAAGAGAATCTGAGAGAGCTGGGACTGTTCTACTGCTGAAAGGAAGACTAAGGGGTATCTTCTAATTGTTCACAAATACCTGGTGGGAGGAGGTAAAGAAGATGGAGCCAGGCTCTTCCCAGTGCTGCCCAATGGCAGTGCAAGAGGCAACAGGCACATGCTGAAACACATGGGATTCTGTCTGAACTGCATAAAACACTTTTTTTTTCTGTGAGGGTGACCAAGCAAGGGGAAAGGTTGCTCAAAGAGGTGGTGGAGTCTCCATCCATGGAGATCTTCAAAACCTGACAGGACACAGTCCTGGCCAACTTGCCCTAATGGAGGATCATGTTTGTTTAGAAGGATTAGCCAAGATGATCTCAAGAGGCAAGCTCCAATAACAGCTTTTCCACATTACCTAGAAGTTGTGAAAATAAGTCAATTACATGGATCAGTTTGTACGCAGAAAACCAAACCTTGATGAGGGCTGGGAGAAGGGTATATTCTAGTGCATGTGCAGTCCATTAATTAATTTACTTTTCATTAATTCATTCTTGTGTCAGCAAAATTTGAAGCTGTACAAGGCTTCTCATTGAAAAGTGTCAACAATACAGGCCAATTATTTACACTAATGCTTCGGCCTTCCATGTTCACAGGCCAGGTCTGTGAAGAAGACCAAACAAAAGAGAAAAAAGGGTTCTTAACATTTAAGTGAGAGGAAACTAAACACTAAACACTAAAAACTGCATTCACTCAGAAGCAGGAGAGTGGCGAATTTTCCATTTTCAAAGAAATACATGAGCATTTTTCACCTTGGAGAAATCTATTTGTGCACTTTTCTTGTACAGGCAGTACACCTGTCTAAAATTACCCTCAAGAGAGACAGAGTTTCTCATCTCAGGCCAACTGCTCTGATCAATAAAGCTACAGCATGTCTTCCAATCTGAAGAAAAATCAATGCAAATGACCCTCCTAATGACCTATCAGGAACTGTCATGGATTTTTTTATGTCCATGTCATGGACTGCCCTAAAATATGCCACAAGACTCCAGGGGTCCCAAAGACAGCTGAAAGGGAGCTTGCCCCATGATTCCTGGAGTCTGCACAGAAAATTCTTCTGCTGTAGCTGAGAAGCAAATAAAGGTGAACTTAACAGGGGCTGAGGAGGGCTTAAGGGCGGGATCTGAGACAGATCTGATATTTGTATTTGTGTAGATAGATGAGGCTGCTTGGAATGAGACATTTCTTTGAAAGTTTTCAAAAATCATACAAAACAATTCAGTCACTGGTTCTGAACCTCTTTTTAAAATCATCCCTTTACCATTAAACTTTATCCCTTTACCCCTTAAACTGCATGGTTTCTTTTATTTAGATGGATACATTAAAACAACCTTGGTGGAGATTGATTATGATTCTTTAAAAAGAAAGCAAAAACCATCTACCAGAGCTGCTATGAAACATAAAGAGAGTGACCAAGAAACTTATGATGATGTTGGAGAGCAGGACACTACTAGCAGGTATGTAGAAGGAATGCATGAAAAGAAACAAGTGATTCACCTGGGTCAGCCTAGACAGGGGATGTTTTACAACAAACCCAACTCTTGTCCCAAAACAGCTATTTATATAAGAAATGTGTTACTATTATGCGTAGCTCTTCAGACTGATGTAGTCAGAGGAGTTTAAAAGAATTCTGGAATACAGCATCTGTAAGCACTCATACTTAGGAGGAACCCATATTATTGGAAGAGGACCTACCTCATTGAAATCCAAAGGAGAAAAAAATGCAAACCATGCAGGATTACAAATCATCAGCAGGAAGTCAAATTCTTTTCTCTCTCTCTCTCTCTACTTGCTCTGTCTTTTGGAGTGACAAGCTCCCTTTTCTAACGTGTGAGAGTAAAAGACTCTAAAAGCAATGGAAACGCTCACGGCATCAGGGAACTCCTGATCACACTCGCTGCTCTCATGAGCCTTAGCGTGAGTCTTTAAGTCTTTCCTTTGCCTGTTTCCTTTTGAAGAGACCTCCGGAATCTTGTCTAGGATAGCCCTTCAGAAAAGAATGTGGCTTATGAGTTTAACACTGAAAACAAACTCTATGAGATGGGTATGAGCTATACTTTTTTGACTTCATCAGAAGCGTCTCCTCTATAGCACAGTCTCCATGCATTTGCAGTGCAGTGCTACATTGCAGATTCTCTACTTCAATATGTAATCTTTTTCATGTCAAGTAGATCTGCAGCTAGAGAAGTGACATATCCAGCAGCAGATCAGACTTGCTGGCAGGGAACTACCCTAGTGGTCTCTTGTCACAAGAGTCAAGGCTATCACATAACCTAGCATGACAGTGGTACTTATGTTACCAGACATCACAGGAAAGTTTGCTTCTTACATGTGATTAAACAAACCAGTGCTCGTTCTCCATTAAATGCCCTGATGTGCAGAAACACAGAGCCTGGGATTCAGATAAGAGATCTGCATATGGGTGTAAAGGATTTCAATATGTAGTACAGCCATCTTGAAGCACTCAGCCTTTACACCTGCTTTTACTGCTTCCCATGAGGATCCTTAGCTTAGAGGCCTGTCTGGAATAAAAGGACAGCAGCTGTCTGGCTGCTAAAACATCCCCATGAGCTCCAGCAGCAGCACTTGGAAAGGTCTGCCTTTGGGCTGGCATTCTTTATATAACCAATATAGTTTTGCGTCTGATATTTCTCCAGGATGCTCAATATCAGTTTTCCTCCCTGCATGTTGGTCTCATAGCATCGTGACCTAGCCATGAGTCGTGTTAGTTGTTCTAGGTTTCAGGTAATCTCACCATTAGTTACTTCATTGCAGAGGTATCTTTGGCCAATCCTTTTCACTTGGGCAAGAATTACAATTAGTCACCTCAATGCAAAGTATTTAGAAAATGTATTGAATTCAAAAGCAAACAATTGCACTTACACTGCTGCATACTAAAATAACAGGAACTTCAAAGGATGACTAATTGGCTCAGATTCATTAAATCCTTTAAGCTGTATTTTGACATTTTTATCTTCTCTAGTGATTAATAGCATTCTGTTCAGTTCATGAGCATGAATTGTTGGAAGGTCTGACATACATCAACAGGTTTTGAAACCACTGTAGGAATGCCATTCTAAAAAAAACCTCTTGACCAAATAGTATTATCTCATTACCAGTAGTATTGCTAATATTCCAAAATTAATAAATGACTAGGGGTGTTATATTTCAGTATTTCTTGGCACAAGAGTTTTAAAAATATCTTGTTTTGATGTATAACTTTAAGTAAAGCTTTGACCTGGAAATAATCTCAGCTACTATGAACTTCTCAGGCTTTTTTCAACTACTCTTAGAACATTGGGCTAATATGGAATCCTTCAAATTTTAGAAACATACACCTATACCCAATGAAAGGTACTTGAGCAATAAATTAACTTGTTTCCATTTCATTTCAAGAAGACCCCCTCATAAGCGATGAATCTAAAGGATCTGGATCTATTCTATAGTGCTTAGGCAGATTATATTTTTATTTCCATCAAGTCTGGCTACATGATCTCCTGAGATCCCTCCCAACACAACTTATTCTATGATCCAAAGGCATATTTTGTAATTTAATTTAAAGATATCAACAGGAATATAAAATATATTCTAAATATTTTTTGCCAAAGCCAAAAGTTTAGAATTAATAATTGCAGAAGTGATGAGTGATCACGGTGTTTTCTTATTCTGAAGGATAACTGCTTTTCTCTAAAATATCTTTTATTTGCTTTTCCAGTCAAAGTGGTGACCAAGGTGGAGGTGGAAGTAAGTTCTACTTACGTGTTTAGGGGGGAGTTGTGTCTATGTATTTCTTATCCTCACATTTTGACTTCTGCAGCTTCCACATACTGCAGTAATTATCCATAAGCAAATTAAATGTTAGCTAACAGGCAACAAACAAGGAAGGGTAGTGGCCAACTTAACTTTCCCACCACCTATGGGAACTTGGGTGAGACAGAATCTTTGTGTTCAGATCCTGTGAATCACCAGCATGCCAGATGACCAAAGGTTAACTTTTTACTTGTGTGTGAAGGCAAATCATCCCACAAAACAGCACAGATGTAACTGGAGAAATATCAACATGAGCAAGAGGTTTTGTACAGGAGAAATCTAGTTCTGAAATAGCCAATATCAATTAAAGCTTCATTTTGCTAACAGAGTTAAGGGTGACATCAGTTACAGCCGCACACTGGAGTCCCAACTGCAGTAGCGTCACGCTGTCAAGCTGACACACTCAAACACAGTTTCCCCTTTGTTAGCATATATATTTATGTAGCATTCTCTGTTAATCACAAGAGCACAGATCATCTTCTCAGCTTCAAGTTTAGATACTGGTCATGGCAGAAGCATCCCCTGGCAGTACTGAATGGAGCTTCTGCCAGCTGAGTAGAGATTTCAGTGGCTACTCTGACCAGTGCCTAGAATTGGACACGCAAACCGAGCTAACCCTGCACTGAAGGAGGTGGGGCACAAAGGTCAAAACTCAGACCAAAATGGGGAGCTTAAATTGCTCTTGTCTCTGACTTCTTTGGATGAAAGCAAGATATCACTTGCTGAGAGTGTTACTCTGACATGTTCAATCATCACCTGAGTCACACATGAAAACTTGAAAGTCATCATAATTTCCGGGCTGAAATTAGCCATTTAGAATTCCATTGACTACAGTGTAGAAGCATTTGTTTTCAGTATCCATGTTCTTGTCACTGGCAGTGCTACATTTAAATGCTGTGGATGGCATTCTAAACTGGGATGAGTCTAAATTTCTGTTTTAATAAAGAGTCTGGGCTGGTTTACAGAAAGATTCAATTTCCAAAGATATTGCATAGACTGTACATACATCTGATACAGTAAAGAGGCCTATAATGAATACCTTATTCAGCAGCATTAAATATAATTGCATTAATTCACTGTTTGATCTGTTAAAGACATGTTCCCACCTCCTCCTTCTGATCAAGACATTTATGATGGAATTGATGATGAAGATGCTATTGCTAGGTATGTTTTAATATATTTTAATTAATTTGCTTCTCTGACAGAATGTGTTCAGTTTTTAGTATTTTTGAATCACGTATAACAATTATCAGATATTAGGATGATCATCAAGTGGGTATACATCAAAATGGATATGTGAAGCTAGAGAAAAGGGTTCTTCAGTCTTTTGAAGAAGTTTTGTTCTGTAATTTTGATATGTCAGCAAAAGCGTTCACAATCATGAAAATCTCCAAATCTCCAACTAGAGAGAATAGGTCTGAAATGAAAATAACAAACTAAAATGCTAGGTTGCTGAGTAACAACAAGAAAACAGTAGGCCACTAGATTAATATCTATACTACAAATACATCTCAGTATCTACAAGTGGCCTAATGTACATATTTCTAATTTAGCATTTTAGCATTTGGGTAAGCCATCTCACTTCGGGCATTAATGATAATTATTTGCATCAATGGAGAATTTAAACTGGGCCTTTTAAGAAGAACATTACGTTTTACATTGTGATAATCACATGCATACTCCAAAGGTCTGTATCGCAGGATGAAGATAAGAATGGTATCTGGTCCTGGGGAATCTTGAAGAGGCTAAAGGTCAAAGATGACAAAAAGAAAAGTGTACGCGAAAAAGCAGCCAAAGTCAATGAGGCAGAAGAAAATGAAAATTTGTTGTAAGAGTCTGCCAGGAAATCAAAGTGCACATTAACTAATTCTAATAAAGCATTGATCACATGCTACTAACATGTCCCCACAGCAGCCTAATGAATCACGCATCAAATTGCAGCTCAGGATGATACTTTTCTGCAAAACCACTGAGCTTTCTTTTCACCTGCATAATTATTCTCTTAACAAGCTGTATTTGTTGCAAAAGTCTGGTAATTAAAATATGCCAAATTCTTTTTTGGTGAAGAGCATCAGAATAATTTATCATCTTTGTGCCACTCTGGTCATGTAAATTTGCTGCCTACTCAGATAAAATTTACTTTACTCACCAGTAAAATGTAGCTGAGATAAACTGCTAAATCTACACCCATTAATCAAAATTTTAGGAATAATATGCCAAACAGAAAAATTAAAAGATTGTCTTCTACCCATCTTACCTAGAGATTAAACCATCAGGTGGTATTTTTACCACCTTCTTCAGTCATTAGGTTTTGAAACAGCTTGCTTTAATTCAGTGATAGAAATATATTTAGTCCCTAAGTATTGCTGGTGTCAGTGGCACTTCAAAATGTCTGGAGATTACTTGGAGCCCTTGTGCTGCAAGTTTTTAAAATTATTTAGGTTACAAAAAAAGCCTATTAATGTGATATAAATACTTAATGAGCTTTTTTTTTTTCCCCCTAGCGTGTCTTCTTCAACGAGGCAGCCTGGAAAAGGTAATTAATAGCCTATTGTTCAGTCTCCATATTGGTTCCTGATTCTTTTTCTGTATACATTGCTCTGTATCATGGTAGTCACAAAAATACATCCAAGGAAGGAAACAGGATTTCCTATTGCTTACCCAGTTCCAGTAAACAAATTTCAAATATTGTGACTGATCTGGCTGCAGACAAGGAGATACATATACATTGCAAGCTCCCTGGTAAACAATTTAATGTATTTAATGTGATTTTGCTACCTGAGATTTACACTAGTCCATTTTATTTGACATTAAATATGAACAGATACACCTGGAAAGAAGCACTCAGTGACAGACCTCAAAAGTAACGAGAAATACTTTTTGCTATATTCATCACTTGCAGTGTCTCTGTAAAAGAACATATAAGCATCATCTCAGCCACGGAATAAAAAGCAATTTCTTAGAATTTTTGAGTCTGCTTCCAGAATTGAGTTCTAAACCTTTTATATCCTGCTGATTTTTCTAGCCATTGGTTTGATGAGTTGAACAATTGCTTCCCCTCTACAAATATGCTGAATGTGATTCAAAGACTATTCTTGGGCTAAGAATTCTCTTCACTACTTTAGCATTACAAGATGGCCTAAAAACTAACATACACATGATTCATCTCCACTTCTAAGCAATGTTCCATTGACCAGGGTGCTATAGAAGTTATTGAATGTGCATTAAAATCAAACTCAAAAAAATATACCTTGGTGCAATACAATAGGAATTGGATTATTAAAATGAAAATTAAAGGCTAATTTATGTGTTAAAACTTGTTCCAGCTTCAGATGAGAATTTCAGTGAATACTTGTTATTATTAATAAAGAATCTTAATCTGAAAAGACTGGGTGGCGTTGCACAGGTTGTGCGAAACACAGAACCCACAGTTACTATAGACAGTAAATGACTACAGTACTTGCCATAATTTCTTGTCAACTTAGCTAAAATACCATACATTGTAATACAATGTATTCACTTCTCAATTTTGACATAATAACGTTTCATTCTTTTAAACACTATTTTTTCAGATTATGGAGACAATGTTTATGATGACGTAGATTCTTCAGACTTCCCTGCCCCACCACCTGATCCCAGGCAAGTGAAAATATTACTTCCCTGATTAGAAGTCTAATACACTGAGAGACATTTTTAAAGTATATCATAGAGGCAGATTGCTACTCAAATCTGCTTTATTTGGTGTTGTCAGGTTTTGTAGCTCTCATAAACCTCCTGCTGATAATGGCAGTTGAAAGCTCTTTCCTCCATTACAGACTGAAATAATAATTAGACTATAGAATATGTAAGCATATTTCACATGCCAATAAATTCAGTGCCTGATGGACAAGACGTAGAAAATGATGTCTAGCCAGAAGAATTTAATTGTAGATTGTAGTTCTTTTTCTATTGAAATTTGGGGACTCTTAGGATAGATACTGTATCTCAGCTGCTGCAGTATTTTAAGAGAAAAGGAGGCAGTGCCTGTGTTTAAAGTAGGAAACATATTAGGAGGTGTAAGATTCAGCTTGAAAAACTTTTACCCTGAACCAGAAAATTATGGTCATCTCTGGAGCACAGTGTTATGAACATAGTTACATCTGTGAGGATGACTGCAACATCACATCCAGTTTTTACTTACTCTGCTCAGGTGGAGTGACAGTGCACTACAATAATGTAGTCTGGAGACATAAAACCAGAGGGAGCTCTTTGGACTGTGTATCTAAAGGAAATGATGTGGTCCTTCTAACCTAAATCTAGGGTAGGTCATAGAAACACATACATTCACCATCAATGAAATTGTCATCCAGCCAAGATCAGCTAGGATCAAAAAGTAGAGTCAGATTTTACATTCCCGGGTGCATCACCAGAAAGGGCAGTTAGGGCATGAAGCCCTTCCTTGTTCTTTGGCAAAAGTCAGTGCTATCGAGGATGTGGAAAAACCAACAGAACTTGAAATAGATCATGAATGCAGATTCCCTGGTGTAGCAAGGTCTACAGGCACACAGGACTAGCACACACAAGGCTAAGATGTCCCAGCTGCCTCCACAGTGTGACATGTTATTCAGCTTATTGCCCAAAGATACACAGTCTTCACAAAAACTGCTCATTACTGAGAGACTCTAAAATGCCATAGCAGATAGATACTTAAAATTCATTTTCAACATTCACTTCTGTGATAGATGCACTAATATCAGAGAAATGTAGGAAAGACAACCCCAACTTTTTATTTATTTTGAAGTCAAATCTGTATTGTATTCTCAATATTAAGTTTTCAGAGCAACAAAAACATGACAAAGACACATGAAGGCACATGCATTTTCATCAAAATTATCAGAAAGCATGCCAATGCCTTAGATGTGTTGCTAATTTTGTTTTATCTGTAACTTCTTTGTTTAGTTCATCAAAATCAGGAAGCTTTGGAAAACCTAAATCAGATGAAAAAGATGTACAAAAACTCAAGAAGATGGAAAAAGAAGAGAAAGAGTTCAGAAAAAAGTTCAAAGTAAGTTTTGTTCGAAGTGTTTTGTTCACATAATATATAAAAACACAGTATCTGTGTGGTGCCATCTAATTCGTTCCCCATAACTTGCTTTTGGAAGGTAGAGTATTACTACTTGTAAAAATAGTGATCTGAGCATCTCTAAGTCCAAATGGCAAGCATGGGCACATACAAATACTGTAGAATATTTGTTAATTTTCAAAAATTTAGTAATAAATGGGAATATATTAACGGAAAAACATTAATGGGTTTTAACCATGGTTCCTTTTTTTTTCCTCTCTCTCCTTTTCAGTTTGATGGTGAAATAAAAGTTCTTTACTCTACAACCGCAGTCCAGGATTTGTCTCAGAAAAGATGGGGATATAAAGACTTACAAATTAAACCAGGGGAATCTCTTGATGTTATTGAAAGTACAGATGATACTAAGGTCCTTTGCAGGAATGAAGAAGGAAAATGTAAGTTTTATTAAAAAACTTTTGTACATATCAAATTGTCAGCGAATAGTTGAGTAGGATGTGTAAAACTTCTCTTCCCTTGTTTACCCAGGGTTAATCTTGCCTGGTGGTTGACAAGAGGCATATTGTTGTTATCTTATTTCCATGTTTTAAGACTGGCTTGCCTTAAAAAAATCCAAAACACTTCCAGTGGACAAGATATACTACATATGAGAAAAAAAGGACAATTCTGTTTTGTAAATTTTTTTCTTTGCAGCTAGGATCAGCAGATGTTTTGGTTGCTTCCGTCTCCCCTGCTTTGCCAAAAGGAGTGTAGCTATGATAGCCCACTGAGCCTAGTAAAAGTAAAATCCTAGCTGCACCTCTGGATAGCACTAGCCCATCAACTGCAGCCAAGAGAAAATCAATAACAATATTCTTACTTTGGATTGCAAGAGATGCAGTTTAATCTTTTCAACAGGCTGGGGGGGAACATTTCTTAGGAGTCTTCCCCCCAGCTCCCAACTAATCCAAGGCATATGTCCTTGCTGGCTTGTCCGCTTGTTCTGGGAGCTGCACAAGGCCTTTCAGTGTTTCTTTGAAATTCTTGGCCAGGATTTGCACTGGCAGAAATTTCTGAATTTTTGGAGAAGTCCAAAACCATCTCCTGATGGTTTCAATTTCTTAATGAGCTTCTGTTACAATACTTTTCAAATCTCCTAGTGAAAATTCACTTTGTGCTGGAATAGCCTACTTTCAAAGTAGCAGCATCCTCCTGCTCACCTTTACTTTTTGCCTCTGACCTATGTAGAAGACAGTCCAATGCTATAAAGTTCTGAAGGGGATTTAGCCACCTTCCTTTTATTTTTTCCCTCCTGTACTCAACTGTTACATTCTGGAGTACAGCCTTCTTCCTGGCAAGCCTGCAGGGTGAGGAAAAATTTCTTGCATAACAACACATATGTTTTTCAAAATATGGATTGCACTAGTAGAGCCACTTCCCAAAAGAAACAGCTTTCAAAGCTGCATTTTTTGAATCAAGCTAATAACAAAGTAGAAAGTAGTTCCCGTTGGCTGTTTTCCTCTCATAGTCTTCAAAGCCTTTCAAATAATGTCAGGAGCTACTGCTTTACTATGCATAAAAGAGCAAAACAAATAAAAATATCCTCCCTGAAAAACTCTGAATAGATTCCAGTCAATTTTCACATTAGTTAGCAAAGTTTGAATCCTACTTTAGTTAAGTGCATGACAGTTTTGTTTATTTGCTCTAGTTGTTCTAGTTCCTCAGATCTTAAGGCTATGATTTTACCTTCTGAAGGCCAGGTAGACTGAATATCCACAATTAAAGATGATTTTGTTATTTTCTTGCATATGAATTCTTTGATTTAATCATTAACTTATGAAGCACTTCCATAGTTTCAAGCATCTACCAACAGTTAAACAAAACTACAAATTATATTTCAATGTGTTCTCACCTTTTAAGCAAGGGCTGATGCTCTTAGGAACATATTCTGCTATGGTTTATTTTAAATGTTATGAAATTATTTGAAATGTCAAAAGTGAAACAAGGAACTGATTTTCATCTCAAAATCCTTCTTGGTCTGAACACACACATTTTGAAATACACAAAAGTTTTCAATTCAGCTTCATAGATTTTGCTTAATCAGTAGGACATAAATGGACTTCAGTGGCCCAAAATTTTAAGTTTTGACCTCTCTGAGCCTCCTTTACACCATCAATGGGCAGCTGGCACGATGCATTATAGCTTTCAGTGGTTGCTAAGTAAGCAACATGGAGTGTGCTGACCTGCTGGCTTCTTCTGTATAAAAACTAATAAATTAGTTAGAAACTGAAACTTCGAACATGTAACTTTGGATTAGTAAATCTGAAAGAGTGTGAGACCAGCAGGGGCTGTATCTCCCACGTATTTAAGGGCTAGGAACCATCAGAAGAACCTAGATAATGCTTTGCAATGGTAGAAGCACTGTCACACGCACATGACTTGCAAGAACACTCTTTGTATGCCATGACTATGAGCAAAGAAACTTTGCTTTCATGTATTTCACGTGAGAAAATTATATGAACAAATAGAGTACCTTAGATAAGCCAAATGATTGTAAATTATTCCCTGGAGACCTCAAGAGTCATGCAAATTATTGGACTGCCCTAAAGAGAATTCTGAAAAGACAATATCTTAAAAAAAAGGAAAAAATCAATTTCCATGTCTTTATTCCAGAAAATAAAAACTGAGGAAAGACAACTGAGCTAAGATATCCTGCATAGACACTCCTAATGATTAAAACAAGGAAATTTACATAGTAATTTCAAATACAAGACAAGATCACATTTATTCTTTAGAACTGTCCTAATTTTGTACCAGCTTACTAACGTTTATCTACAAACATGTAATCACTGTTACGGCTCTCTCTTTCTTTGTATTCGTTATACCAGTTGACAAGTATTTCAGTAGGTATCTTTCACCAAAGACAAGAAGCAATTTTTTAAAGAAATTACATACATTAAAAAAAAAAAGTGTAGTTTTGTCTGATTTCATTAGTAATGCAGTAGACAAATAGAATAACACACTAGTCAGTAGCTTTTCTAAGATATTTCCATTATTATTTCCATTATTAATGTTACAGTTAAAATTTTAAACAGTTACAGTTAATGATATTTAATCAGTGTACACATCTTGAAATACATTTTTGTCCCTGTAGGAAACTTTAAATATTTCTGTTACTTATTATTACTGCAAATATTATTATGTTGTTATTATTATACTGCATTTTTGTGCTATAGTTTGTGAAATGAACTACAGTTTTTGAAACTTTTGTTTCACACCCCTCTCATGCAACCAGGGAACTGAAATATAAGATGAAAATCTAACCTTGCATAACCTCTATTACTATTTAAGTAGGCAAATAAGAATAACCAAAACATTGCGCATAGCAAAATCTTCATCAACTATGTGTCCATTGTACATTGTTTTCCATCTATTATGTCTTTCTGTCTGACGTACATAAAAGAGAAAAACTGTATTTCACTAGTGCTAGCAACAGAGGTTATGAGGAGTATTTCAATTTAACTTAAATACATATATATTTCACTTTTACAGGTGGCTATGTTCTGAGAAGCAATTTAGTTGAAAAGTAAGTATAAAGGGATCTTCTTGAAAAGTTTGTTGTAACACTGAATTTTGTTCTAAATGGTCTGGAAAAAAAAAAGGTGAAATATAATTATTTTAGTCTGTAATTCTAAACTTGCAAATTGAGTTATTTTTGTGGAGTTACAATTTGTCAAAAATTAATCCCATACATCCATGCAGGAAATCTGCCAGAGCCTCATTCCTCATTGCTTAACCATATACTCTGGTTAAACTGTGAAAAATTACATAAATTAAGCATTAGTGGTACTAGACTCTGTTACTGAACAGCAAGTTGATGTGATTAGGTGTATTGATGCCTTTTTCAAATGTTTAACTAAAATGGACCAAATTTTCTTTAGCTTTATTTGTATTTCAGTCTTAGTGAGATGGAGATTTGGCTCAGTGTTGCTCCAAATAATTGCATGGAGCTCAGCATTTTGGTTCTAATCCAAAACTCTTGTCAGACAAAGCCTCTCCATTTCCTTCAAGAGACTTTTTGTATTAGACCCTGAAATATCAAATCAGATGTCACTTTTAGAATTGTCACATTTAGAATTTAGAGGCATTTAACACTTACACAAATATTTGAATTATATATATAAACAGTCTTATTATCTGCCATGGGCCTGTCCATGTATCTAAGTGACATATTTGAAAATTCCTATTCATGGAGCATGTATCTTTTATAGACATTCCCTAAATTCATTACCTAAAAAGTTGCACCTCCAAAATTATAATGTAATTGTTGAGTACAGAAACAAAGAGAATTTCAAGGGTATACTGATTGGGTTTTTTAATTCAATTTTTCTGGTGATCATTTAAAAAAATAAAGGTATTTAATTTCTCTATGGAAATAACTGTATGAGAATATCTACGTAAAAATGTGATAAATAAAGCACTTTTAATAAAGCAACCGTTTCATGTTAGAAAAAAATGTATCCAGGTCTACCCTTCCCTGAAAATACTTTGACCTGACCATCTTGCTCAACATTGTTCTCTTACCACAAAGGTTATATTTTCCTAATTAGGAAGTTGATTATTTGATAGATTGCCTGCACCATACTGTTACTGTATTTTATATTTGCATGCAAATATTAATATATATCTGATGTCTCAAATTTTAAATATATTATTTGTCTTTTTTAACTTACAGTGATGGAGACATTTATGATGATATTGGTGATGGTATGTTGAACATTTCAAACAATACTTTAGTTATATTCAATTACAATAAATAACTTCATCTTCGTGTTGAAGTACTACACAATATTAATATTTTTGCATTTTATTTCCATTTCAGATTGCATCTATGATAATGACTCTGATATGGAATTCTCTTGAGTAACAACTTCATTGAAGATCAAACTCTAGCTTGGAATCCCACTTGTGAAAGCAAGAAGAGTCATGAACACTGATTGCAAGTTTATTGGTTACTCTTTTAAATTACAATTAACCTTTTTTAGAATTTCAGCCTTTTGTCCTCCAGTGCTTTGTACTGCCATTTATCGGAGCATTTAAAATTCAGGGAATATGAGCTAAAGTAAGGATTATAACTTTTCATTTCTTTTCCACATTTCTGACAGTCCATGTAGAAACTCTTCTTTAATTATCTATTCCCAAAGAGGCCAGCTCATATCTGAGAAGGGTACTAAGGACAACAATCCCTGGCAACAGGTTTTACTCTGGCTTTCAACTATTAAACACCAAAGACTGCCACTCTGGGTAGCACAGTATTCTGAAAAAAAATGGTGATAACATCCTGTTGTGAAAACAAGAAATCAAAAGTGGGCATTAGACGAGACAATACATCACTGACTTGCCATTCTATCTGCAGTAGTGTTAGCTACACTGACATACACAGCCATGTTCCATTATTGCAAAAGTCTTTTTTTCTGTGTTATAATAATGATAGAATATCATTCTCTAAAATTTATTTGAAGTCTACTTTAGAGTATAGTGTTCTACTCTATACTGTAGTGTTGCTCAAAATTTACTCAGAATATTTAGTTTAAGATTTAATTTCTGTTTAGTTTGAAGATAAATTGTCACTATAGTAATATAGATATTATAACCTATAAAATGATGATAAACTGGTTGGAAATTACTTCTAGTCTAAATATATAGGTACATTTATCACTCTATTTTGATAAGGCCTTTTTTTTCTAAGTACTGTTGTTTAATACTAGATTTGGCTAAGAAAGAGTACAGAAATCAAACATTTCCATGCTTAACCAGTGTAGAAACAACATTTATTCCCAAAGTTCATTTTTGATGCTGTTGTTTGAATGACTAAGTTGCAAATAAAAGCAATGTCAACAGGTGACTCATAATAATAAATATCACTTTACCCTTATATATCAAAAGTCACTGGAAATCAAAAGACATTTACAGTAAGCTCCCAATAAAGAGGGTGAGCATGTGCAAAAAATGGAACATCTGTTGCTTTTGCTGTAGTGCAAGTTAATAAAAAACCTGTAGCAACCAGTATGGCTGTATCAGTGTAAGCAGCTCCTTTTGATGATCAAGTCTCCTATAATCCCGAAGGGAAGTCAGGTGCATTGTACAACACAGCAAGTTTAGTTTATAAACATAAAAAAATGTTGGCTTTGTTAAGTCAGTGACTTTTGGTCTCACCTTCAGTGGAGCTGAGATTTCATCTCACAAAAGGGTCTTTTATTGCTGCTTCAAAATACAGTAAATCTCAAAGGAGGCATAATGCAGTGGGGATATCAAACAAAATTAAGAGATAGTAGCCTATAAGCTATTTTGTACTGTATGTAAAATTACTGATAGTCTACTGAAAAGCTATATGCAAACTTGACTTTCTCTTTCTATTTGTTATTTCTCTTATCTATTTGCTATTCAACCAGCATCCAGGCAAATACAAGTACTTATTTTATGTGTAAACATCAGCAGCAGCACCCAAATATAAAACATGACCATGCATATTAAGTCCAATGAATGTATCTGACTATTTGACTGTGCCACTGCTAATGGATTATTTATTTTCCAGTGGCATTCAAGAGGCTGTCTGCATTAATTTAGTGATATGCCAAAGAACTGAGTGGGTATGCAGACAACTACAAAACTACATCATTTTTCCGTGTTCTTAGTGTTAATGTATATAGGCACTGCAATTCTGTATTAATACTGACTAAATAGGTCATATGCTACATTAAACCATGAAAAGAAATAAAATATACTTATGGCTAAAACTCTATACATTGCTTGTTCAAATCAAATATAACGTGACTGCTGAAGGGTGTTAAAATAAATTTGTAAGGTATTACTCTGAAAAATTACTGGCATTGTATGTTTTTACTTTTTACCAATGCCATTTGCTGGATGATTTTTTTATTATTTCTTCTGAATAAAGGTATTTCTTCTGAATAAACTCTTTTTTTAACAGAAATGTGGGTACACTGTCTTCTGTCAAAGTAGAACAACAGTAGCTGAACAGTAACTTCTGAAAATTATCACTGAGCAGCTAACAGAGTGAAAATCAACTTTATTATTGTTGCAAACGCTGCACAAATGCAACGTGGCATTTGTTAGTAATTGCTACCCAGAAATTGAAATGTAAGCAGAAAATCTTCCAGACAGGAAAATCTATACTTAGGCTGTCTACATTCTAAGGGTTTCTCACCTGTAATTTATTCTAGTATCTTTTAAAAGACATAAAGAAAGAAAAGGAAAGTTGTTCACTTGGTATTTTTCCATCTCTGAATTCATTCTATAATCCTGCAGTATTTGGCTGTGCCTGCTAAAACAGTCAGCAGTGAAAACATCAAAATATTGACATAAAAATTAGGTTTCAGCATGAACATCCTAGTCAGGATAAACAGAGCTGGTTTCCATCTGTGTTGTACCTCTATGCTGTCCCAGTAAACAGGCTAAGCAAAACCAAAACTGGGAGGGCAAAAAAGACTTCTCTAATTCAGTAGCTTTGTAAATTTCTCTGCTGTTACCACAGGCTCTGGACTGAAGGAATGCAGCTGATCTCCTGCACATTCCTGTGTAAGAGGTTTATATTCTCGATCCACATAATTGCAGATCCTCTGGCTACCCCTCCCACAGTCGTAACGAAATTTTTTCTATGTGTGACCCCTTTGCATAATCCATCTTAACTGTAAAGGTCACTACTCTAGTAAGAGCACAGAAATTCAGGGGAGGAATGTAGATTCTCTATGTGAATTAGAGCACCCCTTACCACTACATTACTCTAAAACAGATACAGTTGTAAGCACATGTGTACATAGGCATGTGTGCATCTGTGCGTGTGAGTATACTTCATGTATCTATTAAGGCAACTTCTGAGAAAACTAATGGACCCATAAAAGGGTACCTTTATGACTCCTATACAGCAGCCCCAGACCATCCTACACGGACAAGCTTTTGCATGTAGTGCGAAGAACTCAAATGCTAGGAGAGTCAATAGATGTGCTTGTATTTGCACAGCCTCTGTTCTGACTCCTTGTGTGGATTCGTTAACTGTGTGTGCAGTCTATAATTACATGATGGCTCAGTACTTTTTTCCACAGGATCCCTGCCTCATTTAGTGCATGGGCTAGATGAGAACTAACAGAAAGAGCAGTTGCTCAGCCCTGCTCGTTCAGCTTCTGGCCACTCCTTCATTTAGTGCTAATCTTCCCGAGCTTATGTGGCACCCAGAATTATTAGTTTCTCATGGCATTCATCACAATGATATCTCACATTCCCTTGAACAGGAATGGATTTATCTTGTGAGAGAGGAAAACATTTTATCCCCATTTTAATGTATGAAAGGAAGGCACAATCAGAGAACAATTTGTGGCACATATCCATTAATCCTGGATATAAAAACAAACCGCTAAAGCTAAATTAATTTTTTTTGTGTACTTTCCTAGATTAGGACTCTCACTATTTTATCTTCCTCTTCTTTTACTCTGCTTATGGTTAAATACAAAAAAAAGAGAGGCAACATCTTGTGTTTAAAAAGTATTAGTATGCAGATTTTATACTGTAAATAGACTACAGAATCACAGAATCTCCGAATGCTTCTTGAACTGTGGCAGAGTTGGTGCTGTGACCACTTCCCTGGGGAACCTGTTCCAGTGCTAAACCAATCTCTGGGTGAAGAACCTTTTTCTAATGTTTAAATCTCCCCTGACTCATCTTCAGCCCATTCTCTCAGGGCCTGTCACTTGTCACCCCAGAGAAGAGATCAGTGCCTGCCCCTCTGCTTCTCTTCATCAGGAAGTTGTAACTGCAATGAGGTCACCCCTCAGTCTCCTCTTCTCCAGGCTGAACAGTCCAAATGACCTCAGCAACTTCTCACACAGCTTATCCTCCAGATGCTTGACCACCCTCATGTCCCTCCTTTGGGTGCTCTCTAATAGTTTAATGCCTTCTTACACTGTGGCACCCAAAACTGCCCCCAGCACTCGAGGTGAGGCCGCCCCAGTGCAGAGCAGAGCAGGACAATCCCCTCCCTTGTCCAGCTGGCGATGCTGGGCCTGATGCCCCTCAGGACAGCACTGGCCCTCCTGGCTGCCAGGGCACTGCTGACTCGTGTTCAACCTGCCATGAACCAGGACCCCTTTCTGTGGCACTGCTTTCCAGCATTCATTCTCCAGTTTCTCCATACATCCAGGGTTGCCCGTTCCAGGTACAGAATCCTCGCTGCCTTGGAGGAAGTCAACAGCTCCTCCCAGTTTGGTATCATCTGTGAACTTGCTCAGTATCCCTTCCAGTCCTGCCTCCAACTCATTTATGAAGATACTGAAGAGCACAGGGCTGAGGATGGAGCCCTGTAGAACCCCACTAGTGACAGGTCACCAGTATCATGTCAGCCCATCCACTGCAACCCTTTGTGCCTGACCCATGAGCCAGCTGCTCACCCATCACACAATGTGTTTATCCAGCTGTAGGCTGGACATTTTGTCCAGGAAGACTCTATGAGAGACAGTATAAAAAAGCTTTGCTGAAATCCAAAAAGATTGTATCAACTGGTTTCCCTTGATCAACAAGGTTGCTTACCTTGTCATAAAAGGAAATCAGATTTGAACCATGTTTACAGTAATAAAAAGGTGAGTAGATAGGGGATACTGATTAAAATTTAATGCAAATAATAGGTTAGGCTATATTCTGAAACTTAATAAAAAGTGAGGACTAATTGTAGGAGTTAGTGGTCCACATAATTACACTTCATATCATTTGCTATCTCGCAGTTCCCATGTTGACAGACAGTTTATTGATATGATTTTGAGTGATGTCTATAGCTCTCACCAGAATTAAACCTTTATGTGTATATGGTCTGAGTAGGTCCAAGGCTGAGACATCTAAACCAGTTCTGAAAGAGCCAACTTATTTATCAGAAGCAATTCACTCAAGATAGCAGCATAACCCTACAAGCCCTCCACCTTGACTGCTTAGCCTGGCTAAGAAATAAGGTGGTAGTGCCGATGAAGGGTCATCCTAAGCAGTTTCCATAACCTCAGCCACTTGGGAAACATTTCAGTGCCACTCTGATTAGCCATGGTACTGCAGAACACCACCTAACCCATGTTGTAACCTTGTGCTGAGCAGCAGTGGGGTGCAGCAAAATACAGTGATCTCACAGTTTTCCTTCTCTGTGTTTCATTCTAGACAGGTGACTCCTGAACATATATAGAATTTGGTAAATAATTTCTATTTGCCTCCTTCGACAGCACTTTGAGAGAGGAGATTAAGATGTTAATAAATGTATAGAATTTCCTGATGGAGGCTTTTTATATCGTGGGCCTTCTTGCAAAGAATATGGCAAGAAGGCCATATTTTTGTCTAAACCCACAGACAGGTAAATACTGCTTGAATTTAAAATATTCACTACTAGGCAGAAAGGAAGTATGCAAAATGTCAACACAAACATGAATGAAATGCGAATTAGATGGATATCAAGGGTTTTAAGGAATATTATACGATTTGCATTACTTCAGTAATATCACAAAATCCTACTGCTCAGGCATCATGAGACAGACAAAGAAAGGAAAAATTAGCACTGGCTTTTTTCCCCTGGTTTTTTGCCTTTTTTTTTTTTTTTTTTTTTTTTTTTTTTTTTTTTTTTTTTTTTTTTTTT
>VZTE01002528.1:656027-763782 GCA_013397775.1 Eulacestoma nigropectus
GGGGGGGTGTTAAGAGGAAGGAAGCAACGCTGATATCTGCTACATGGTAAGAAATTTTGTCTCAGACAAACAGGTACTCGTTCCTTACCCACATATACAGGCAAAATGTGATCTTACCTTGCTGAATAGTGAGGTAAGGGTTAGACTCTCCCAAAGAGACGAGTAAAATTCAAAAAGCAAACTGGAATGGCATTGTTTTAGAAGCAGTGATGTTTCGTGGGACAGAGGATCCTGGTCTGGGGGAGAGAATAAAGTTGATGCTGGTGTATAACTGTTCTGCTTCAAGAGATCTAGGATGGCTATTATGCTGAATAGATCCATTTTATGAGGAAGTAGGCAGGGAAATGGCAGAATCAATGAGATAAAAGTGGCTGGTGAAATGGAAAGGAAGTAAAAATATCAGCAGTAGAAGTAATGTTTTCACGTTGGAATTGTTGATACTCCATCATACTTTCCCTAGTTCTCTTTTCCCTCGAAGTAAGCTGTGTTTAGAATTATTTTATTAAGCAGTTTTGTTGTAGGCTGCAAGTTATCTCTGTGTATACATGTCATATTTACAAGTATGTTTTAATAACTGGGAAAACTGCTGGGGTTTCCTCAGTTCAAAGAAACAGGCTCTTATGTCTCTTCTCACGCTATCTCCCAATGGACATGATTGCTTTAGAGAAATGCTGTCTTTAAAAATCAAAACAAGTGAAACTTTCATCAGCAAAATGTAGAATGGAGGCCTTAACAGTTTAAGCACGTGACAAAATTATTGCTGTAAGCAGTGTTACCTGTTTATGAAATCTGCAGAATTAGGATTTTATTGAATGGATTTAATAACGTTTTTATGTTCTGTAATGTACTGAAGTGTTTTGAGGTGAAAGAACAATATACAAAACTTAAATGCTGGAGTGGTAATTCTGAGATGTGGACTATTTGAAATCTTCTAATCAGAATTCAATAGGTGACTATCATTGTGATACTGGCTTTTGCCATGAGGTGTTTTCAGCTGCCTGCTGATTCCAAGAGACCTGTAGTAGTAGCAGTACCACTACTACATGTGTATCGTGTTGTGAAAGAGGCTCTTGAGTAAGATGCAAAACACATTTTTAATACAATGAGAAAAGGTATTTTGCACTGTGCCTATATAGCTCCTATTAAAAAAAAATCGTTGGGGAAATCAAATAAGAAGTTGCTTTAAATTTAGATGTCAAAAAACCAAGGGTTTTGGTTTTTTGTTGGAAAAACTACACCTGTCTGATCAGAAAACATATAGCACCGTATATTCATGGTAGGTATTAACTGCATTTTAAAGAGGAAACAAAAGTAAGAAGCTTAAAAGTCTCAACAAGACCTTAACTAAGCTAGATGATAACTTGATTTCCGCAGTGAACACAACGAATATTTGTTTTTCCAGCTCTTACAATAGTTATGTAAGCAATTATTTTAAATATTTTGTTACTCTAATTTGGTCCTAATAGAACAGTGTTTTGATTCACTGTGTTGTGCAGATCACATAGCTTTCCACAGGGCTCACGTTTGCATTAGCTTAGAAGAATGTTCTAATGTTTTTTATTTCCCAGTACAACTGAACTTTGTGTTGATTAATGTGAAATATCTGATTTGGGCAAAGTAGAGAATCACCATAAACAGAGCCTCAGCCATATGCTTCTAGTTACAGGGGCCTCTTTTTTACAAACACATGAAATTATATTGGCACTGCCTTATTTTGAATAGGTTCCTGTTAGTAATGCCATGACTTAGCATACAGGTTAGACCTTTACTCGTCCATACCTGTGGACTGTATACTGACTGCGCTTTCCATGCAAGAGGCCAGTGCTGTTATTAAGAATTTCAAAACAAATAATAGATGTGGGGAGAGCACTCCTGGTTTTGCTGCTTTGAGTTCTACTTCTTCCTGGCTTTTTGAGCAGTAAGGCTCGAGGAGTGCCTTGCTGCTTGCAGAGTGATCTGCGTTTCTCTGTATGTGTTTGGTTTGCTGTTTTCTCTCGTCCTGTAGTTACAGGGTTGCTCATGTTTTCCCAGAGGACACCAAGCTTTTTACAAATTTTCACCATGGCTGCTATACTAGGTTCACTCTTTGGAGCTTCTTGGTACTCTGCCTTTTTAAAAATGATATGTAATGTTTATGAAAGGCATTTTGTATGATAGTGAATGATGCATTTTGTGTGTCTGTGGCGGTATGTGTGAGCTTTCTATGTACGCTATTAGCCTGGTTAAAGATGTTAATGTAAAGTAAGTATGTGGTTTGCTTTTTCTGTTTTTTTTACTTTTTTATTTTTAGTTGGTTCTTTGATGTTTTGGTTTTTTGTTTGGTTTTTTTTCCTGTTTATTTTGTTTCTGAGCCACTCAGCGCTGCCCATCTTCTTTGGGGATTCGGAGAAATCATTTTTTAAGAAAACCACTTTGTTGAAAGGCTGATCAATTCTGGAAAAATTGTCCCCAGGATAAGCGTTTTTGTTTATAATGTTAGTATAGTAAGAAAAAATGGTGTAGATACAGGGTTGGCGAATTGCTTTTGACTACTTAAGATCATATGTGATGTATTTGTTGATTACAAAATTGCGGTTAATAACTGGGATTTAGAGCACTCATGTTTTGGCCTTATGTTATATTACCTGCTCAGAATAGAACAGAAAAGGAAAAGGAGGACAGACTCGCCACCAGTACAACTCCCATTGCAGTCATCTGGAAGGAATTAGCAATGGGATGAGAGAGATTGGTTTAATTAGACTACTGAAATCAAGCTTGTAACTTCCTAAGGCCAGAAAGGACAAGTGGAGGTATCGACCAGATTAGTGCATTTGGTAGGAATTTTTCCACTGACTCTGGCCACGGTTGTATATATAACCATAATACAAATATTATACGCCTTTTCTTTGTTTCTGACTGTTTTACAGGCATTCAAAGCTGAGTCACAGAAGCATATATACCTACCAGAGCTCTGGGCACTGTTAAAGGCATGTGTAATTCACACTTCATTTGCTCCCAAGTTTTTGCAGGGAGATTGGACTAGGTGACCTTGAAAGGTCCCTCTCAACCCAAACCATTCTGTGATTCTTTGCTCACCTCTGTGACTGAATCACCTTATCCTTCTGGGTGACCAACACCTCTTCCTTTCTTGGAATTTTGGCTGTTGTCCTTGGATCTTGAAGGCCTGAGTAGTTTGGAACTTGGCTAGTTGAGAGCGGTCTCATGCATTACCTGTAGTCAGGCTCATCTTCCTTCAAGGAATCCCTGTTTTCTTGGAATCCTGTAGCTCAGAGGTTGTGCTGGCTATTAGGAATTTTCAGAGCTTATTTGCTTACCAGTGCAGGGGTGCCAACTGAATACTGAAGTTGAGTAGAGTGCTGTTCATGTCTGTATGTGTTCATTTCCTCCTTTTTGAGGGTAACAGTCTTCACTTTCTGATACTTTACTCTTTAATCAACTGAAATGTACCTATCTCAAGCATTAGTGCTTTCATTTATTATTCAAAGCCACACATTACAAGATACTACTTTGGTTTATCAACTTGTACAGTCGATACTCTCTATTTTGTAAATGTCAAGTCTTCTGACTGTAACACAGAACATACATGAACAAAGCAGCTGAGAAAACGAGTTGGGCTTTTTTTCTCTCTGAGACTGGTATCACAAAATTGACTAATGTTATCTGGGAAAATACCCTTTTCCTTTTTTAGCCTTAATTTTCTCCTGTCATATAGGTAGTAATAAAATATAAAGGAGTTCCATTTAACTTCATGAGGTCTAAATGGTGTTACTTTTCTTACTTCGCTTGAATAATTTTAAACTATGTAGTATTTGATTCCATGTTCCCACACGGCAAATCGTAATGCATTACATGCAGGGCAGACATCTTAGGATGCTATTTGCAGTTTACAGCCCACAGAAATGTCGGGCATTTTTAAGGGTTATTTGTGGGATAGTTAAAGAAGGCTGGATGAATTTTGTTTCCAAAATCAGCTTGAGGTTTGATGACCATACTGTTTCCAGCTTCCTTCATCAGTGTGGAAGAGCAGGGAGTAACAGAGCACACATCTGATACTGAAAGCTCAAGTAGTGGGGGAAGGAAAAAAAACCCTTTTTGGAGTGCTTGCAGCATGGCAGTAGGGATGCAGAGATGGCAGCTGGTGCATACTTTTTGATGGCTCAGAGGCAGTTCTTCCACTCTAATGTCTCTTTAAGTTCGTCCACTCTGTTACAGAAAGCCTTTAGGTGGTTCTTTGCATACTTGTGGGAGATGTGGCCTGGCTTGAAAACATCGGGAATCTCCACCACGCTGTAGAAACAGTAATTTTAAAATAGCCAGATAATCAAAATGTATGGGCACCTTTCACCCTCACTTTGCAGTATGCCATCATTTTCATGCGTAGCTATAGCAGGATGTTGAGCTTCAGCAGGTCACACAGAGCAATAGCTGGTTTTTGCTCCCTTGTTTGTGAATCTGTAGCAGAAACTGTAACATTCTCAAGAAGGTAATTAGTAACATTTTTTATTCAGTCTCTTGAGAGACGAAGTATGCAACAAAGGGGCAAAAACTATTGAAGAGACGTCTTAATTTTGCTGACTGAGAAATGTTCTACTGCTTTATTTTTCTATGTTCAAGTTTTTTGTTATATAGGGAGAACAAAGGGAAAGTGATCAATGATGGTAGCCTGCTGACTTTTTTGGCAATGTGTAAGCTTTTGATAGGTTTTAAAAGTAAGGGAGTTAAAGTGCTGAATACCTGCACTTCAAAATTAAGTCATACACTTAACTTTCCTGTCTGCACTTGTGCTTGCACTTGTGCTTTCATTGACTGTTGTTTTGGAATTGTATAGTGCATTGTCCTGGTTAGATTAATAACACTTTTGTACCTTTGGCTCTGCTTCCTAAGCCCTGCTTTTATAATCTTAAGACTTCTCAGAACTACTAAGATGGTGTGTGCTTAAAATATTTTCACTTTCCATTTCTTGAAAACAGGAACAACATTTTTAATGAAGGAAAAATTTTAGCACAAGAGCACTTTAAAACCTTATGACTTGCTTATCTGTTCTTAATATTTCTCTAGGAATTGGGTACTACCATGTCTTTGAAGATCTGCACTCATATCTGTCTTTAAAGGTTTTGTGTACAGCACCTCTGAATTTGTTTTTGTCTGTGGGTTCTTTGTTCTTGCTGCTGTGGTCAGAGAATAAAACAACTGTTCTAAGATCTTGTAGTTTCTATTACAAAAGAGATGATTCTGTGATTTGGATTGTTATCAATATACCAATCCAAACACCTTCTTAGGTGTTTAAGCAATGCTCTGTTTTCACGACATTCTTCAACTTGTTTCCTTCCTCCCCAAGTGCTGAAGTATCAAAATCTCCTGCTGCCTTCTTGATATCTTTGAGTCTTTGTCATAAATGTTATTCAGGCTTTTTTCTGCTGCTTCCCACCATCCCACTTAGAGATTAGAGCAATGCTTACTTTCAGCAATTTTTTTTCTGTTAGAGCCTATCCTGTGTAGAGGCTGTGTAAAGTAGCACACCCCTCATCATAAATACAGTAAACAAGGAAGCTATGTCAGCCATCTCTTGTCCAGAAAGAAATGCATTGCTTGCCCAAGCTGATGACCTTCATGTATACTTTACCAGTTACCTAGCAATCTCAGGAGTTTTACCCTAATAACATAGAAGAGGTGCTTAACATCAGGTACAGTTATTTTTCTTTAAAGTGGGAAGAAGTGAAATAGTCATAGTTAAAATTGCAGTTTTCCTACTCTTAATATCCATACAAACTCAGACACTGCAGAAATGAGAAATGCTCAAGAGCTTTACAGGACAGCTTGGGAACTGATTTTGAAATGATGACTGACTTGGGGGAATGTACTGAAAAATCAGATAAAGTTTTTATTAACTTTTATACTAATAGAAGCTCCTCCCAAGAATTCTTTTTTAAAATAGTAAATGGCACAAGTCATCTACTCTTAATAGCAACTACCTTCTTACAACTAAGACAAGAGCATGTGTCTTGAGGCTTGGATAACTACAGAAAAGATCAGATAAAGTAAGAAGTTTGCTTTTCTTTGGAAGTGTTTTCCCTGCATGCAGGTAGGGAGATGCTTGTACAGTAGTGCAGGTGAATTCACACACTGAGCAGTGAATAGTTCTGATACGGAAGGGTAGGTGACATAGCACTGCTACACAAGTGCTGACTGATACTTGTCAAATTTTTAACTGGAGCACTTGTAACTGTCACAATTAAATGTATCTATTCTAGTTTGAGAGTCTGTATTGTTGGTATATTTGTATATACTGCAGAAACGATTTTGGGGTTTTTTTTAATTTGCCTATCATCTGGTGTGGTGATGGAAAATTTCGGAAGCAAAACTTCAGAATATGATTAGTGAAAAGTGTGTTCATCAAATCTTTGCATCTCATGTAAAGGAGGAGCATTGGTAAAGATGCATAAATGAGAAAATATAGTTACGAAAAACCAAACATGAAACCCAATCCCAAAGAACAACAAAAAAATGACTTACAGTTGTGTTATTTAGTTATTTGACTGAATTTTACTGTTAGCACATACATGAAAGCTTTCTAGTTGTCAGTGGTGACCTGCATAGATTTGGATAAATAAATATAATGAGGAAATCTCTTCACCTAAATTCTACCTGTACAGCAATAGCCTTTGAATCAATGTTGTTCATTAATAAATTTAAATAATCAAAATAATCTGAGTGATAGCCTTTAGGAACATTTTCCTAAAAAAGGAGACTTTTTTTTCTAAATTAACTGGTTTTGTTCTTCACTAGACTTCACTAAGCTCATTTTAGTTAAACTGCTATTTACTGCTATGGTTTTGGGTACATATGAACATTCACTCAGGTGGTTGCTTCTGCAACATTTCAGAAATACAGTTTTAAGTGTGTTTATTTATTTATTTGCTTTTTTATTAGAAATGTGCTTAATTTTCTGACATGCAAAATGAAAATTTTTAATTCTATTTCAGTTGGAAAAATGGTTAGAGAACATAATTTCATGCTGTTTATAAATGGTACTTTAAGTAACCATTTAAGTCCAAGACAAAAAGGATGGCAAAATGGTAATGATGACCGTTACTTGCCCATCTTTGAAATGGCTCCTGTGAGTTAGCAGTTTGGCTGAAGTGAAGTAAGTACATGTCTGTGCCCTATTTGCATAAGTGAAATTAACTACCTCTGTTGATTTAAGACTACAAAATGATTGGTAGGAGACACTTATGCATAGAATTAAAGTATTTAAAGCTAAACAACGTGGCCTTGATTTATGGAAAAATACGCAATAATTGTAAGAGTAACAAAGAAAAATTTCATGAATCTCTTCATGTAAAGATGTTTGGTGAACAACACAAAGATTTTGTTTGGGTTTTTTTAGCTACACAGAAGATTGGTTTCCTGCTTGAAGTGTACATAGACTATAAATAAATACATAGATTTAAAAATAATTACTTCATAAAAATAGATGGCTTTCAAGAACAGCTGTTGCCTAGAAATTACCTCTTTAAAAACAAATTATTAAATCTGTAAGTAATCTTATTCCTTTGTTACCTCCTGAGCATCAGTGAAGTCAGAATTTAGTTTGAGCAACCTCATATCTAGAGAATTTAGAATGTGTTCATCTCCTTCTTTATGCAAACCATATGTGTGTGTCGTGGGTAGATTTCTGGGTTTTTTTTCATGAAGTACAAAAAATGAAATACAAAAAATCTTGCTGTTTCCATAAATGCGGTGTTAGCAGCTCAGTTTTTAGCTTAGCCTGTTACTTTGGTGAGGTAGGTTTTTCTAAGTTGAGATTGACCAATAGATTAAGTGTCTTCTGTCTTCAGAGAATTGTATTTACATCAAGTGAAATCTATCAATATGGCACTTCTGTCCTTTTTCAGGAGAAAGAGTAGAAGTCTTGAACGGTCACATCAGTGTGACTATATTAACTGTGTGACACAAGGACCTGTCCTATTCCTTAGTATGAAGGAATGAAGTCCACAAATGTCATCAGTCAGTGCTATTTTGAAATCTTGTGGTTATAGCATTTTAGGATTGGGAAAATAGCACATCACATTTGCCACAGTTTAAATGTTTCCTGCTGCACTCAGTGCTGTTTGTGAATTACTTGTAGTTTCTAGTTGTGTCCCTGTATTAATGTTTGAATTTGAGTATGTTATTACTTTGGTGTTTCCATGTCGTGCCAAATTGCCCTGCATGTCTTGATTGGCAAACTGGGTGATCCTACGTCTGCTAATGTTGATGGACTTACATGATACTCTATGTAACAGGATATTTCTGGGGACAGTGGCTATTTCCTGACAGCGTAGAGTTTATTAGTAAGAGCCATGTAGCATTTATGCTTTCAGGTTCTTGAACAAATTAAATGATGCAGAGAAGAATCAGAATGCTGATTGAGAAAATAGTCCTAGAATAGGATCATATTTCAGTTTGATAATATTCAGAGAAATATTTGATCAAAATTCTCTTGAGTAGTTTTGAAAGCAGATTTGCCTGGTCTGCTCTCCAAACGTTAGTTGCAAGATGTCAGAAAGGCACAGTGTTTTGCTAAAACAACTGAAAATTATAATCATCCTGATATTTCTACTTCTAGAAGTGGCGGCAGAAAAGAAGAAAATGGGTTGGAAGAACTGAAGACAATTTTCTAAACCATTACAATAAACTTAAATTCACCTTTCAAATTCATCATTGATGTTCGGGGAAGTATTAATTTGATTTGTGGATCGACATAAGCAATTTTGTAAATCTGGGAAAGGCTTTTACTGGCTATTGAGCACAAGAACAGTTGTATTGGGTCACTCCAACCTTGGCGGTAGTTGATAATTGTTGCAGAGAAGAGAGCAGAACAACAGGGCAAACAAATGCATAGTCACACAGTTACGGAATGTTCCCCACCCTCCAGCATGTTGACCCTCTGTGGTTTTTGTCTTTTTTTTTCTCTTTCTCTTTTTTCTTTTAAACATCTGAGCTTTTGAAAGTTTAGAGGGAGTTCTTCCTGAATTTAACTGTATTCCAGAATAATTTATATTTGTATAATATTATGTGTATTGTTAACTGATCCTAATAGAAATTTTAAGAGACTAGGATTCCAGTTTGGTTTTAGTCATCATAAAATGCAATAGTTACAGTTGTATATCTTGAAGAGCAGAAAGATGACATTCTGGTGGGATTTTTTGTGGGGGGAAAGGCGGGGGAACTGGGAATAAGTTTGTAATTCACAAAGACCCTATATATCAAGACTTATTGCTATGATTCTTGGCATCAACATCACATCTGCCTGGGAGTTGAGGATGTAACTGTAAATTTAAATGGAGGATTAAATTAAACATTTTCTGTCTATGAATAGGCAAGTTTTTTATAAATAGCAGTTTTTTAAATATGCCTTGGTACCTTATGTAGTCCTAACTAATATTATTTAATACTGTTTTCATAATTGGTCTTTGAGGAAGCTATGCAGGACACTAGATTTTGTATTGCTATGAAGCATTTAAAGAATAGTTTGTTTATCAAAAACTATATGTAGTTAATTTTCAAATCAGCATTGTAGTTATCCTTTGGAATGGTCCTTCAATTTTCTTTTCCTATCCTGGGAAAGCTGTTAACATTTCAACTATGAAACCCATTTTTAAAAAGTTTTAGCAGTAAAACAATGCTGTTTACAAAGCTGACATATAAGATCACACACTGGGAATAATTAGCATAATTCTAAGGTGAGGCTGTAAGAATGGCTTTTCTACACATATAATCTCAGTGTCTTCTATAGGACAGTATTTTGGAAAGTGGTCCATTTTGGAACTGCCCTTCCAGCTGACTGCAACACCAGACGGTTTATTTCCTGCCATCTTTATCTGTACTTAGGAATATTTAAAAAAAAAAAAAAAGACCTTTAATTAACAGTATTTTATGTACACCTGCAGAAGAGAAATCTATACAATCACAGCAGGCATTTAAATTTTACTTACTTGTTTTCAGAAGCACATGTGTGCAAGTCTAGATGTAGAGAATTAAATATGAAGGATTAGATGCCTAAATAGTCCTGATACATGATTTCCTATTTATCTGACCTTCTCATGATACCTGGATCCTACCTTGAATATGCTGTCTTTTCCACTGCTTTCTAGTTCACGGGCATTTTTGTATATGTGATGGTTAATTTCTACCTCAGTGCTGTAGAAAGAGGAGTAGTTTTGTTACTTTCTTTGCTGACTGCCATGAAAGAGAGGATGTGTGCTTTTTCCATATTAGTGAGCCAGTTTCATATATTCATAGCTTTCTTAAGCAACAAGGGTGAAAATAGTCTGAGTTCTTAGTTTTTGTTTGCTTTCTGTTTTCACGAACATGAGTTACTGGAACTTACCTATATTCAAAATAAAGTGCTCTTTGTATGGTTCCCCCATGAAAGCTATGGGAATCAAACTAAATAAATCTGTAGGTGCATTCTGCAGAAATCACTCTTTTAGTCATAGGTGCTTTTTAAGGGGTTATTCTCAGTTGTTAAAACTTGATATGCGTGTGGATTTTTTTAATCTAAAATTTTCAAGTCTTATTTGGCAAAATTTTACATCACATTATACCAATGAGAAGTATTTCCCACCTTACAGCTTCAAGTGTGATAGCAGAATTTTAACAGTGATCATAAAGGATATCTGTCTGGATAGTATTCAGTATATTTTTCAGCATAACTATATTAACTTGATACGACAAACAGACAGGTTTGTATATTTTTACACTATAAATTGAGATATACCTTCAGTCTAAACATGTATTACTGTGTTTTTGAAAATCAGAGGTTGAATGTAAAGTGTTCATGCCCTAATTTTTGGGAATCTGGCAAAGCAGATTTGATGTGTTAATATAAATAATACAGGAGTGATCTGTGTAGTGGAGTTTGTTTTTTTAATGTAGCTTTCTCATCTTTCATATTCTCAGGTTTTCTGTACAGTTTGCACCTTTTGAATTAGATGTAAATTAAGAATATTTCAATATCATGAAGATTACGTAATTGTCCTGATTTTTTTTTTTTTTTGCAATAAGTTTGTAGTGGTAGGATATGACTTATCATTTCATTATTAAAGGTCTTGATTAAAACGTGTTTTGAGAGGCTGATTTACTTACCATATAGTCTTACATAGGCACCTCTAAGTAACTGATTTCTAATGTTTCACTGCTTTTAATAACTGGTAACTCATTGCTGTTTCAGTGGAAATGGAGAACAGTGCATTAACGTTTCTAGCTGGTGTATTTCACTCAACTTCCTTCATTTTGGCAGCATGTACTTTAACAAGCTACTAAGAACAGCTTAACAATATGCAATTGCATGGCTTTTACACTCTAAAAATATCTAATAAATGTAGAGATGTATAGGAAGTTCACCAGGATTGTCCATTATCCAATCATTACTGTGATTCTTTCAGTAAGAGGAGGATGCTTCTCATGTTCTTAGTCAATGATGAGATGCTTGAGTGTAGTGAAGTACAACTTCCTTCTTTAAAGGAAGTATTTAGGAGTACCTAATCTTTTATTTCACTTTTTGGGCCTTGTGATTCTAGTAGGTGTGACATCAGCTGATAGTTCAGTCTCTCACTTGAGAGTTACTGTATATACATTGGCTACTGTGAACAGTACCGTGTGCTGTTTTAGCACCTACCAAGTGATGCATATAATGCACGCTCCTCAGTTTAACTCGTGCCTGACTTCAGCGTTACTGAATTATTTGTGTGCTAAAGCCTACCATTCTTTTTTTTTCCTTTTTCATTCACGTGTGCATAACAGAACAGCGAATTGGCATGCTGCTAGCATACTGAATGTGGTCAAACAATGCTGCTAAATCCGTCAGGCAAAAGGAGTCGTCACTTGTGCTAATATAGCTATTGCTGGTCGTATTTCATCTCTGCATTAGATGGAGCACTAACTGTTTTGTGTAGCTGGACTTCTGTGGTGTCCTTTCTCTCTGGAGAATGGGACCTGTCAGAATGCATCATGGTTCTCACTGGGGAAAAACAATGTCACAGTCCTGAAGGGGTGAAAAAATGAGTTAAGTCTTAAGAGGTCATGAGAGTTTAAAAACAAACAACACCACAGCATTGGAGATTTTCAATATACATGCATCCGTGAATTACATTTAGACATAGAGTATCATGGAGTTCTTGAGGCTAGGGTTTTGAAAACACCAGCTTTGCTCTATGCTAAAGATTATAATTGTAAGTACAGGGTGTTAGTGCAAAGAATTGTGGGTGAGAAACTGTGTTTAGTGTAACAGAAGTAAACAGAACAACTACTGCTACCTCAAATTTTTTGCTGTCCAGCAAAAAGCAGACAGACAGAAAATGAGAATAAAGATTAGCAAGCTATGATGTTGCTGCAGGACACAAGTGGGCTTGCAGTTTTTATATGTATCAACAAGTTTGTAGATGACATTTGAGTGAAGTGGCTTTGTGTACAATAATTGGGACAATTTGCCGGTTGTAAAGTCCAGGTGAAAAAAAAAAAATTACTTTTTTCTACTGCACGTGATGTAGAACAGTCATGTCTTGCTTCCACTGCTCTACCTGTGAATGGCTCAGTGGCACAGCTACTTCTGAGTGGATTTTGTAAGAATTTGATATTCAGTTTCAGTCAGTAGCTCAGTAGAGAAATAACATAGCCTGAAGAACAAAAAAGGATTCTACTGAGATACTTGGCAGGATAATTTTATTGTGAATTTGAAGATGGGTGCTGAAGTAGTGTAAAGGATAAGGGTGGACAGGAGAGAAGGAAATATACAGTGGGACAGGAGAGAGAAGGCAAGTAAGGGAAGGAGTTGTTCATCTCTTGGCAGAAGAAAGCTGTAAGATCAGTTTAGTCATTTTGTACAGCTCCACTCAGAAGCACCATAGGAAAGAATGTGAAGATATTTGGTTGTTGCTGTGGGCCAGCTGGAGATCATAGAAACGTCACATTGCCAAGTTAACCAGTGAACTGTGTCCCTAAGTGCCACATGCATGTATCTTTTAATTACCTCCAGGGATGGTGACTCAACTACTTCTCTGGGGAGCTTGTTGCAATGCTTGACAACCCTTTTGGTGAAGAAATTTTTCCCAATACAAGTCAGCATCTCAATAATAAATGAAGTGAGTCAGGAAAGCATAGACTTTTGAGGGGTCTTGAAATAATAACAAGTAGTTTCTCTTCTTGCTTTTTGTTTCAGATATAAAACAGGAACTTCTGAGGAGCTAGAGAGTAAGAGCTAAGAAATCTCTGCAGCAATGATATGAACTGAGGTCCTTAAAACAACATGTGCAACACCAGTTAGCTCAGTTGGTTAGAGCATGGTGCTAATAACACCAAGTTATGTGAGTTCAATCCCTGTATGAGCCATTTACTGAAGAGTCAGTGATTCTTATGGGTCCCTTCCAATTCTGAATATTCTGTGAATCTGTGAAACACCAACAACAGCTCCTTCTTCTCCCCCCACAACCCCCCCAAAACAAAACAAAACCAAAAAACAACAAATAACCCACCCCCAACAAACCCAAACAAACAGAAAACCAAACAACAGCTAAAAAAAAAGTCTGTGTCAACACCAAGATGAACTGTTAAGCTTGACAATGAAATGTTAAGGCTGTGATATTTCTTTGGAAAATCAGTCTCTAATTTTGCGCACCGCTTTTTTCTATTTCTGCATTACTTGATATTTTATAGTGTCTTTGTAAGGTTTTGTGACAGGAAGATAGACAGTGCTGGATCTGATCTGTGATTACTGGAAAGCCACATGTCTTAGTTTTTAGAATCCACAATGTATTTATTAAGTTTCCAAGCCCATTTCAGTGTGAGAGACAGCCTAGCAAAAGACTGATTTGCCATTTGTGAAGTCACATTGGTTGATTTAAATTCTTTTACATCTCTAAGGTAACGTTTTCTTAGGCCTGCCTACCTTCCTTTCTGACTTTGCTATTACTAAAAGTGAGTCACGCTTGAGTAACTAATACAAATTTTCTACTTCTTTGTAATGTATGATGCATTTTCAGAAGAAGGAAAAACAAGATATCCAGTCTTTCCTTGAAGTTAGTATGTCACAGTTATTTTGTTAAATTTTTATAGGATACTTTTTGTGAGATGGTTCACCTGACAATGTTTGACCAAAAAGGCTTCTGTTATTTTAGTTCCTTCTGAGGTAATATGCTATGGAAGGGTCTTTATTTCTTTACTGTCTTGTTTTTCTGCAGCAGTAGTGGTTTTGATAGGATTGAAGAGTGAGACAGCTAACTTGCTCTATTTATATTATCAATTCAGTTGTGGAAATGTCTGTCGTGTTCTCAGTTTTCTCACAGTTTTGTAGCTTTTGTTTCGGAGTTGCCAGTTTGCTTCAAGTTACTTATCTGCTAATGAAGCTTCTGGGAAGTACCTGACTGCCCTGCTAGGCACCACAAACATGTCTTTCCTCAAGCTTTCCAGTCTCTAAAAATAATTTTTTCCTCAACAGAAGGAGGACAAGGTGAGGGAAAAATTGCTGTAACTGCAGTTTTTCATGGAAAAATAGAGGAAAATATTTTTAGTGTACATTTTATTTAGGCATCCTTATTATATAGATCTGTCATTGCTACCAAATTGTTAATATGGGAAATTGTAGTATCGTTGTGTCCTTATTTCTTTGCATCCAAATTGACTGGCTTTTTCCACAGGGCAACACTCACACTTCTGAGTTAATGCCAGCTTTATCAGATAGCCGAATAGGAATGTTCATTGCCATTGCACAAGAGGTTTTCTGGGCTAGTCCTGTGGTCTTTCCTGTCCATACGGTGAACTTAGTTTTCGTGGGATTTTAACATGCATATGTAGCTACTTGCACTTTCAAAATTAAAACATACTTTCAGTCATTTTGGAAAGTTATGTTGCTCTGAGACTGCTCACCTGGGATCTTTCTTGTGGCATAACGGAGAATTCTACAGGTCTAAAAGTGATGTGAGGCAGGGAAATTCCCACACATTTCTCAAGGCAGGCCAAAGCATAGATATGAGCCAAACTGTATTTTCAAAGAAACCAGATTATGAGGAAGTTATTATCCTCTCCTGTTATGTTCTTTTGAAATTAAGGGGCTATATGAGATAAATTACTTGTAGTGCCATAACTAATCCCCGCTACTTGTTTTCAGTGTGTGACATCCCTTGAAGTGTTCAAGGCCAGGTTAGATGGGGCTCTGAGCAACTTGGTCTAGTGAAAGATTCCCTGCCCATGGCAAGGGGGTTGGAACTAGGTGATCTTTAAGGTCCTTTCCAATCCAAACCATTCTATGATTTTATGGCTTGAGCTATTGTAAACCTCTTAAACTGATTTAAGCCCTGGAAAAACAAATTGTGCCGAGGAACCCTAAACCTGGGATAGATCCAGTAAGATTCTCACTGTCTCTAATTTCTGTGGTCATATAAAAGATTTTTTTTCTTTTTTCCTGTGAGTTCAAAGAGGTCCATGCACATATTCCAATTTAAGTTCAAAGTTATTAGATGTCTGGTTTTACTATGCGTACTGCTCAGCAGTGCAAGATTACTGTGTCTGTACTTGTGTATCTGATGGTTGATTTTGCATATGCTGTGATTAGGTTTGTGGAAAAGGATCATTCGCGTCAGGATGGTGCTAATAGAAA
Source organism: Eulacestoma nigropectus (assembly GCA_013397775.1). NCBI lineage: Eukaryota > Metazoa > Chordata > Aves > Passeriformes > Eulacestoma > Eulacestoma nigropectus. Next base: position 671,662 of record VZTE01002528.1, read on the forward strand.
CTGATGCCCACGTTTAAGAACTTACCATGTCTGCCCAAAATCTCACTGATCCTTTGTTTGAAAATTATCACAGTTACATGGTATGACAGTAGCATGTCTCTACATGTGCTAAAGTTTCATTATAAACACCATAGTCAATACAATTGATTACCTTACCCTTGAGTAGGCATCTAGCAGCTAATCAAGCTAATGGCATTTGATTTCAATGGCTGATAGACCAAACCTTCATTGACTGCAGTGGGTTAACAGGTTTCTACACGTTAATTGGGGTGCCAACCTGTAGGTGTCATAATTTTAAATAATGTCTTCATTCCTGAATATGGTGCAAGTAGAGGTCTTGTCTTTCCAAACACATTCTGGATATATCCCGATAAGATTGCTACTTATGTTTGCTTTTCTAAATTTGTTGGTTTAAGTTTTTAAATTCCAGGGAGTGATGTAAAAGCATGGTTTGTAGAGAGGTAGTGAAGATGATGCTTTCTTTACATCTCTAGTGCTTGATTTCCTTTGCATAATGAAAAATACACAAACGCACTTTGAGGAGGAACAGGAAGGTAAAAGATAGGTATATGCCACAAACATAGCTGTAGCTGTTCCATTCTGCAGTAGGAGGCATTTTTCTTACTGAAGTTAGTGTGGGACATCAAACACAAAAGCTCTCTCTTTTGCTTTTTAGATGTTTGTTGTTCAGGCATGTTCTGAAGACTTTGTTTTATGTAATGCAGTTTTTTCTTCTTTTTGGTAATGTATTACTTTCAATAGTTTACATCTTCAGGATAGCCTTGGTTTTTCATTTATCTAAAACTGCTGATAGTATTGTTGTAATACCTATCCTCAGTGTCTAATCTAAGACTACATGAGAATCCTGAGTCAAATATGTCACTTTAAAAACTGCCCTGCCACAGTACCACCAGGTACAGAGTCTGTTACTGTTACTGCAATGTCTGTTGCGGTAGCTCCCTGTGCAGCTCCCTGGGCCCAGCCCCACTCTGTGCTGCTTGTTCCACTCTGCCTCACCTTCCAACTTTAATCCCTAAAGTGGGACAAGATTGTTTCTTCTCATCATGGTACTTGTTTTCTGTTTTCCAGCAGGATGCAGGGTCATGCAGGGTCAATGCAGTTGGTGTGTGAATACTGGTTTGTGGAGTTTTGTTGTTGTGGGTGGAGTTTTTTTGATTGTCTGTTTTTGTTGGGATAGTGGACCCTTAGGAAGAAAGGAGAAGAGATTCTTAAGCCTTTTGTTTACCTTGTAGTTCACTTCCCATGTCGTTGGAAAGGCTATTTAAAGTTCAGCATCATTGTGGAAAGCAACGTGGAGAGAACAGAAAAGGTCCCATCTTTCCAAAATCCCGGCAACCCTTTGTCTGGAGGAAAAAAAGGAATAATGTGGTGTGCCAGTACCATACTATATTTTTACTTCTGTCTTTCAGCTTACTTTGTCCTTAAATTACAAGGGAATTAAGGGTGAAGCTGTTCACTTACAAGATGTAGGGATTGGCGTTTCAGACACTTAATGGATTTCATTGTCAACTGCAAATCTAAGATAGTGATTAAAATCTGCTTTAGAGTATCTCTCTTCCATGGCCTTTAGCATTTATTCAACAGAACTCAGATATGCCTGGTTTTGGTCCCTAGCATAAATCAGATTAATGCTTCTCGGAACAAAAGTGCTCTGCATCCCTAACTGAGACCAAGAGAGTACCTATTAGATTTACAAAACTGCATGTTGAATACATGTTTAGATTTTTTTTCTTTTTTTTTTTTTTTTTTACTGCGTCTCCTAATACCCTGTTTTCTTTTGCAGACCCTTGTGATAATATGAGAGAGATTCTCCAAAATGTGGCCAAATTACAAGGCGTGTCAAATATGAGAAAATTAGGTCACTTGAATAATTTTACTAAGGTAAGAGCTCAAATAGTGTCATAGAGCAAGAGATTGTATGGGTAAAATGTTTCATATTTACTGTCAGACATTGGGTGGGACATTAATGAAATTGTTTAATATCACAGAACAGTATTTGTGGTCTACATACTGTGGGAAAGGAAGGTATCAAATAAGGACAAACAAATATGTGAGTGCAGGGTTATGCTGAAATTTGCATACCCGTCCTGCTGGCTGAATTTTTGTAGTATTTTACTGCTTAGAAGATGGAAATATCTCCCAGTGGGTTAAGTTGCATAACTAGAGCTAAAGATTTGGTTCCTGCTCTGTAGAATTGAAATCAAAAATGTAGAATACCAGACTTTCTGGATGTAAACTGATTAAGTATGGTGAGGGTGGAGGACTGTATCAATGCACATTATATGCAATATTTTGGACAGTAATAGAATAGATATTGTCAACTTTCGCTGCAGTTTTCATAGTGAAAAAGACTTAAAGGGTCCATTTCTGGAATATGTCCATGTTGATGATTTTTGATGTGCTTCTTCCAAATCATGGACATGTGACAGGTATGTGCTGAAAATACAACGGGTATATTGGAAGCTGTCATTGTGAGCTGACGAGACAAGAATTAAAAACTTAGAGCAGGATCAGGGTGTAAGCTGAAGAAAGAAGCCATGAAAGATGTTCAGAAAGACAGCAAGTAACATTTTTTGGATGAAAGAGAAACCTGTGTAAAGAAGCTGAGAGGACTCATGGGAAGTGATCTGGGAGTTAGGGAAAAGATGTCCATTGTAGGATGGTGAGTGGTTGTGGTTGGACCAGTGTTCATTTGTCAATGCAAGGGAAACATGCGTTGCAGTCAGTGAGGCAGCAGACATTGCAGCTTCAGTGTGAGCCTTAGCAAATTGATGGACTGATAGAAGGATGTGGTATGTTGTACACCTTTCTGATACAGATAGGGCAGAACACCTGAAAATGAAAACTGAGTTCCTGTGACTGAGGATGGATCCTGCAGCTAGCAGCAGCCAAGAAATAACGTAGTAGAGGAGAATTTGGGGGATGAAATAAGGTTTAAATTATGGTTGTAGATGAGTTTGTTACAAAGAATTGAGTAAGATTACCAGGAGTCCAGTTGACATTTCTGAACTTATCTTAAGTGAAAGAGCGAATACTCAAGGGAAAGTGTGGGGAACAAGTTGAAACGAGAAGGACAAACATGCATGATAACCTTTGAAGTTGCCATCTTACCTGTTAAAGGCAATCCTTGTGAGATTGACCACTTCAGTGGTAATGTGTAAGATTCACTGAGAACAAAATCACAGAAACAAATAAATTTATCTTCTAATGCACTAATAGCAAATATGTAAGTGCTGCATTTTCTGGATTGGTTCAGAACACATGTTGGTGCATAACATTCACTAAGGAACTGAACTTCACACTGAAATGTCTTCTTTGGGTCATTGCCTTGTGTCTATCAGACATCAACTACTGACAGAATGCTGCTGTTTTCACTGGGATTCCAAAACGTGTTGCAAAAAAGCCCTTTATTCTCCTAGAAAAGTCTGGTGCATAGCTAGGTTTCCTTTTTGTGAAAATCTGGAAACTTTGAAATGTGAATGCTTCCAAATTCTCTAGTCATCTTAAAATTAAAGAGCTGGATTAGGTTTGTAGATGCACGATTCAAAGTGAAAAGTCCATCTTTGAAACTACAGATCTTAAAATAGTGTCAGTTTTGCTACTGAAAATCAGATGTTAAGCACTCATAACTGTGGTAGATTAATAAATACGCGTATTGTAATTAAAAGATGAACCAAATGTTATTTTTAAAAGATAGTTTTGAGAAATTGCATAATTCTGTAATTGAATATTTGGGGGTTGTGTTAAACCCAATATTGAAAATAGAAAATACTTAGAGAAATGGAAGAATGGTTTTCATAAATTGCACTTAAGACTTGCAGGAAATTATGAGTTTGTGAAAAGCAACTTAATAAAATTAAATATGATGTTTAAATATGGAGACTGTGGTTCATAACCTGATTTTGATTCTAAATTAGAGTCACCCTGCAAAGTGAATCATACTTCTCAATTTAATATTGGACATTTGTTCTTATATTCATCTCCCTGGAATATGCGTTTTATAAGTGTATAATTGAGTGCATTTCGTTTTAAAAACTCTTCTATTTTTGTTTGAACTGTAAGTGCAGTTATGAGAATAGAATAAAAGTTGCAAATTGTGCTGTATTGTCTGCCTTGTGGTTGGAACAATTCTGTGTTTTTCATTCCAGTGGTTAAAAGTGAAAGCCTGGAGCTTGGCGAGATGGTTTTATTTCCTTTTTGCACTCTGTTCTTCTACCATGAATTGGTATAGTCTCAGTTCCTCCTTTGTGAGACAGCAGTGTGAGTAAGATTGATGTGCTAAGGACTGAGGCTGTTTGTTTCCTGTCTTGGAATTATAGTGAATATGAACTTGGTTTGTTTATAAATTGCTGCATTTTGTGGTCCATTTTTGAAGAGCTAGTTGTTATCTGGGGTATTTGTACTATGGACAGGGAAAGGACCTTTGAAAATTTTTAATAGCGTATTTCAGATAAAATAATATGGAAAATCTATTATTCTCCTGCTAGAAATATTATTATACTTAAAAGAAAGCATCTGAACTAGTCTAAGCAGTTGCTCCCAACTACCCCACGTTTTTCCTTCAAAGACTGCAAATCTCACTGTTCTGATACTTTGTTCGGGGAAAGCGAAATGTTTTTATCACATGGAAACAAGTAATGTAATTTACTCCAAATGTGGAGTTTCCTGACAACGATCATGATAGACACCAAGTTTTGTATTATTTTCAGGATATCTGAGATGTGTTATGTCCAGGTGTCTTTACTTGAAACTGGACTAGATTTTTAAGGTGAGATCTGTTCCCCTCACTTCCCTTTTTTTAAAAAGAAGGCATGCAATCACACTGTAAAAATTACTGAACTACTACTGAACTAGACTTCAGGGTTTTATGAAAAGTTAAATACTTTAAATGATTAAAAAAAAAAAAAAGGTGATCAGAAGTCAACAGGAGTTGCTAGTTCATCCGCAAGAGTGATACAGTAAAACAGATACTTCATATGAGGCTTTTGTGCCTAGGTGCTGTAACTCCTTTTTCATTGCTACTTCCCTTTAAGAGAAGTGTTAACTAGTTGTGTTCAGGTCTCTACAGCACCCATTATAACTGTGCAAAGTATGCTTTATACTTGATATTTTACAAAAACTTGCATTTCATTTATCAAGTTTTTGCTAGTGCTACTTACTAGCTAAGTCATTAGTGTTCCAAGTTCTTTGCTCTTTATCTGCAGAACGCGTGTTGTTCTTGCCCAACAAGACCACCCAACTTAGGTGATCTAAGTTTCTGTTCCAGGAAATTAGCATTCCCAGTCTGGTGATGCTCAGGCTATCAAAAGGTATGTTTAGTTCTGAATTGCAGCAGCAGCAGACTTGGAAATTTTATCTGCTTTGAATGAGATCATACTCTTCCTCTGCTTCTTGTCCCCTAGTGAGTAAAGCTGCAGTTTTGTGGGCAAAAACTTTTATGAAGTACCTTCTCAATCTCTATTCCTTTCAAGCTGCCCTATTTAAGCTAATTTATATTCTGACTTGAAAACTGTTTGAGGATTTGACCTCCACTAAATGGTTAGTGACACTTTCAATTGCCACAGCAGTTCAAAAGTTTGGTATATGCCTTCAGCTCCAGTAAGCTGAGGTGAATTACCCATCTTTAAATTATATGGCCACCTACATAAGGCAAGCATCTTGAAGTTTCCCAGCTTCTGCTGATTAGTATCAAAACATCATGGTTACTTCTTTGGGGTTTTCCCCACCTCCATGAGAAGTAGTAAGTGATAAATCACTGAAAACCAGAAGAAACTGTGCAATTGCATTTACCTGGTGGAAAATGTCTTTGTGATTTGAAGTATATATTTATAATCGTCTGTTACAGAAGGTTTATCCCACTGGGAGCTTCTGAGAGATCTTTCGTACATTTGTAAAATGGTGTTTTAATAACAAGCCAAAAAAACCTCCACAGATGTTGTAGGAATTTCTGGGGTTTTTTTTCAAAAAGAAAAGTAGTTCGTAAAGGACAAATTTGAGCAGTTCATTATATATAAACTTAGCAATGGGACAGCATCAGTAATACAGTGATATGGAAAATTATGTTTTCAATCTGTTCAAAACTATTTGTTATTATTTGATGAAGCTCTGCTACTCTGCTCTGTATATCTGTTAGCTTTTGACCATGCTGCTGACTTTCACTAGGATCACATGGATTGAGTGGCTTGGATAGGGATATGGCCATAGAGGCTTTCAGGGATTGTGTCTCTGATTCATAGTCTGTCATTTTAGAGTCTCAGCTGTCTTTTGCAAAACCCAGGTATGTTGGACTGAATGTACTGTCTGACTGTAACATTCATCCAAGTAGATAAACCACTGTGGCAAAACCTGAAACCTCACAAGGATATAGCAGATAGGAACAGAACATGTTACTTAGAGACGTTCAGCTGTGTAACAAATGTGTCTAAATCCAGAGTCCACAGTTTCAGTAGCGGCTTCTTTTAAGACTAGAATCTACAAAGTAGTCTTTTTTTAAATATTACCATTGGTGGCTCAAACTGTATTTTCGAAGTTATAATGTCGTAATTACATTCTGGATGCATAGAATAATATAATATTTTTACGTAATAATTGCTCTGGCTGTTCTGCTAAATATAAATTTGAATGGTCTCAAATCTTCACTCCACTTGTGTATGCTGTTGCCCTCCTATGGTTTTGTTGTTCTGAGCTACTGTTTCCAAGACATGTTGATATGTTACTCATATTGCTGTGACTCATCTGAGTAGTATGAAAAACTCATAGCTGACAGTAAACATGAAAAGAACCTTCACTGTAAGTTAGTCACTGTCTGGCTTAATGTACGTACCATTTAGTCCTAATATTTAATCTTATCCTTAAAGAGTCTTGCTATGCCCAGTCACTGTGTATTTTATCACAAAATTTTAATTTTAAAGTGGACTCATTTGTGGTTTTAACTCACAAAGTATACTCTATTTGGTTTTGTTTGTATCTATATATAAAATTTAAAAATATATACTTTCGGTAGGTAAGGTGTATATATGGAAAATATAAATAGTATAAAAATATAAATAATTCATAATTCCAGGTATTATATGATAATCCATCGCCATTAATTAATTAATTAATTATTTTTATGAATTGTGTCAATGTATAGCCAAAGCTAGATTTTAGTATTCTGACACTGCTTGCCTACAGAGTTATGCTATAATGGTATGTATGTTAATTGTTAAATCTTACAGTCAAACATATGACAGTTAATTGGCTTTGTCAGGAATTCAGCCATCTGCAAATAACACTGCATTTGGGCCAGAATCATTGATCTGCTTAATGTTGTTTGAAGGTGAAATGAGAAGAACGCGATAAAGTTTTTTCATATAATATTTTAAGGCCAGACATTTATAACTTAGCAAATACCCAAGGAATTGGGACCATCTGAACAGTATCTTCTTTAGAGCAGCTTCCATGACTATTTTTCCCCCTTTCAAACTTACAGAAATCCAGCCTTACCAGCCAGATTTTTTCTCCCCCTGCTGGATTAAATAAACCAAATGCTCAGCCTTCATGGGTGGATTTTCTAGCTGCCTTGTACATTTTTCTGCTACACTTTTTCCACTTTGCTCTTAAAATGTGGCACACAAAATTTTCTTCTTGCAGTTTTGAGAGCAGCCTGTGAAATGGAAAAAGTCTTTTAATCTCAAACGTAATGCAGTCCTATTAGTATTTCCAGAGATAAAATTGGTTTTCCTTTTCTGTTTTAAATTAACATTCTGACTATTAATTTCTGGACAGTTTCTGTTTCTCTGGTGGCCTACTTTCATTTCTTACGTGTCTATTAATGTGTGGTACCCTGAAGGATGTGATGTGCTGTTCCTATTATCTGGTTAAATCTTCTTGTTGAGTTTGGGCACTCCTTTTAAGTCACTGAAACATTTTTGAATTCTGATCATCCTGTCCATCTTTTAGGCCCTTTTCTATCTAGAACATATATAAATTAAAAGAAAGCTACTGCATAAGTACTGGTGGCCCATTAGAGGGAGAATAAACTAGTAGCTATTTTCTTGTCTGTGGGAGAAATATTTCCCATGTATGCACAGACACCATCAAACACTTCTATAATTATTACTGTCAAATCCAGAAATTTATATCCAATCAGCAGTTAAATTTGATGGAAGTTTTAACTCATCAGGTTACATGACTGTGTTTGAATTTCAAGATAAGGTCAAGTTCTTTTCAGCATCCGGTGAAGGTGTGTGCAGGGGGAGCACATATATAGATGCAAACAGCTGGTATTGAGGAGCTAATAACCACTATATGTATTTGGTGAGAGTGACAACCAGACTAGAAGTGGTCCAGTGAACTGAATGTTTTTTAGCACTGCAGCAAGTTAGGTGGGTTCCTGGAACATGTGAAATGCTTCAGTTTAATCTCGGGACTGCTCAAGATGCACACAATAGCCGCTTTCTAAAACATGGGTTTTTCCTACACCAGAATTACAATTCTGTGGGTTTTTTTAAAGCAGGAGAAAGAGACTGTTGAGGACATTCTGTTAAGTTAGGATTTCTCATTTGTGTCTAGCGTGGAATGCTGGGGAGAGGTTTAGAAGTATAAATGATGAGCCTAAACAACTATTGATGTAACTGTCTGAAACTGAACAATGTTTTTACTCACTATCTTCTCGCACTGTTTTGCTTACACTCTGCCAGCCAATTTTTACAGTTCATAAGATGTCAATAGAAATGGTAAAGCAGCAGTGGTGGCCTTAGGCAGTCCAACAACATGGCATAAAAATAGATTGATGTTAGGAGGTGACATACTGTCATAACCAGTTAATGCATCAATTGTCTACTTTTATTATCACTTAAATTTGAAAGTTGGTAAAAAAGAGGTTTTGTAAAAACTTTCTGTATGTTTTAGAATCATCTTTGGTTAAGAAAATGCAAAATCCAAAATACTTCAATTAACTTAAATTATTTGAGCCCAAACATGGAGCTGATCCAGGCCAATTTAAAAATCTCTCATTAACAGCCTTAAATTTCAGCATTATCGCTAGGTATTTTTCTTGAAAAACAGTTTCATAAGATGCAATATGATCCTCGAATGAATTTGTACTTGTTGACCATAAACCTAAGTACTGTTTGAATTTTAATGATCTTGATAATAAAATGGGTTTACTTAAAAGCGGAGTTTCTCTGCAATATGCTGTTTTTTCAGATGGAGGTCAGTGGTAGAACTGAAGCATGGAACACACTAAATATTTTAACTTACAGTAGCCTTGATTTAGCTGTTTGTTTTGTTTATTATAAATTTATTACTGTTAGCAGTAAATACACATAAAGAATGTGTCACAGGGTTTGCTATATTACAGTATTTTCAGAGCAGAGGTAATGACTAGTTAGCACAAATACTTCCTGAATTCCTCACTGAGGAGAAACTTAATACTGTGCTGACTTAGAACTGAACACATGCCTGTTTTGAAAACGGAGGACAAAGTGCAAAGCTATTGCAATCAGTATTAGTCACTTGAGTTTTTGGAAGTGCTTGGAAAAGTGCTTTGGGATTTGGACATGATAATATTTTATAATTTTAGCCAGGGGTAATAAGTGAGATTACTAGGAATTTCTTTGCTGCTCTTGCAAAGAAGAACAGCATCAGCTCTTCTTACAGAAGAGATTGTTTTCCTTTCCTCAAGAGACTAAAGCATTGGCAACCTAGGTTGCTCTTTTCGAGCATGGTTTTGGATTTAAAAACTGTGCTTGTAAATCTTCTCTGTTCACATTTCACTATGGTTGAAATGTCCAGTTTGTGACAGTTTATAGCTGCTTTTTGTGTGCATAAATTCAACCTTTGCTCTGATTTTTCAGAGGTACAAGTTCTATAAAATGGATGGCAGGCCAAGACCAAATGTCAGTTACAGGACACTTGGCAATGCCTTCTGATTTTTTGTACTTCTATGCTACTGTGACAAAACATAACAGTGGACCATCAGTGTCAGTCTTTGTTTCAAAACTGTGACCTGAGCCCCTGCAGATATGCTTTGACTTCAGTCATTTTTGCTCTCTGCTCAAACTACCAGTTGCCCAGCTAGCAGTCTGGTGCTGAAAAATGGACTGACCAGTACACAACTTACACAACTGTGCAACCTTTTTTTGGTATGAGAATCTGCAGAAGAGTCTCCGTATCTGATGTGTATAGGAACAGAATATGGACAGCAGAAATTCTCAGGGTAGTCTGAAGCTGGTACTCTGTCCCTTGCTACAAATTAAATTCCTTTGGTTGTTTTTGAAAGCGTTTCCCAAAATCCACTGGTTTTCATGGTCATTTTTGGAGAGCTATAAATAATGGATATTTTCTTTTGTTTCCAGCTTCTTTGTAATACTGGCCATGCTGAAGAAAAGCTAGGTTTTACCTATGACAGCATCATCATATGGTAAGTAGTAAAGAGCACTAGAGCAATGCTAGGGAATGTCAGTTGTTTTGGTGCAATTAAATAAACTTCTTTTTTACTTTTGAACTAGTGTTTTTTATTTATAATATGTTCAAAATTTCATATTGCAAGCAGCCTGCAAATATTTTAATAAGTGAAATCATAAATACATTATTCACTTTTGGGCAAACAGAGAAAACCCCTTCAAGGTGAAAGTGTAGATTTCTTCAGTATATTCCTCACAGATGTAAAAGTACCTCTAAATATTTCAGTACTTGTAGAAAGCACTTCTAATAAAAATGTACGTCTACAAAATATAGAGCATACTCTTGATAGAGAATCAGGATTTAATGATCACTATTTTACGTTGTATTGGTATGTATATGTCCATGTATCTGAAATGCCCTGTGTATATACTTTTAAAGTGGAATTCCTGTCTATTTTGTGGCCCTTTCTGACTGTCAAATGTAACTACGTGCTTATTTCCACACAGAAATTGGTAAATTTGTCTTTAGGACCAGTGCTGGTGACAAAAACAAATAAGATCTGATATTTAATGCATTTCTGTGTTCTTTCAATTTAAATATCACTTAAGAATAAAAGCTTAGGAAAGCTAATTTCTCTTTGAGCAAAATGTTGGGAAACCTTGTGCAATTGGTTATGGAAGTATTGTGAGTAATTTTCTTAACTAGAACTGTTGTCTTTATCTTTTTGACTAGCTGTATGTTTTCATTGTGTTTTCACTACTTAAAGATAGTGACACATACCTTTTGGAAGCTTTTGCTTTTGAATGTTGACTATCATGATAGTGTTGTTCTTTGTAGTGGTTTCACTGTGCCAGTTCTTTAAGTGGTCTACAGCTTCCTTGTGAGGGGAAGAGGAGGGGCAGGTACTGATCTCTTATCTCTATTGGCCAGTGACAGGACCCGAGGGAATGGCCTGAAGTTGTGACAGGGGAGGTTTAGGTCGGATATCCGGAAAACATTCTTCATCCAGAGGGTGGCTGGACGCTGGAATAGGCTGCCTAGGGCCGTGATCACAGCACCAAGCCTGACAGAGCTCAAGATGTGTTTGGACAATGTTCTCAGGCACATGGTGTGACTCATGGGATTGTCCTGTACAGGGCCAGGAGTTGTACTTGAAGATCCCTGGTATCAAGCCCCTCCTGTCTGGGGCTTGAACTGATCAAGAGCAGCCCTGCTGAGAAGGACTCGGGGGTGCTGCTGGACATGAGTCAGCAGTCCCATGTCTAGTCTTGAAGTCCAGAAATCCAGTTGTGTCCTAGGCTGCATCCAAAGCAGCATGGGCAGCATATTCATATTACAGGCAGGATGGTCTTGAAACAGTTCCCTGCTTGGTGCTGAAAGTAATAATCAGTTCATCTTTATTGGCAGATGACATGGCAGCCTTTCTAGTTTGTCCAGGTAACACCTGGGAGTAGGCTCTTGTTACAGTGACTTACCCATGCCAATTAATCACTGAAAGATTCTGAAGATTTTTTGCCTTGGAGTAGCTGATTACCATGCATGACAACCCTAGGATAAGAAAGTAAAAAAAAAAAAACAAACCTTTGTAGAAGTACAAATTCAGTCTCACTGGCTGAAGTATTTACATTCTTAGATGTCCAGTAAAAAATCCTACTAGAAAATGTCATTGGGAGATTGAGGATTCCCACCCCACCCTGCATGTGGTTGAAGAAGAGGGACAGATCTCTTGAGGGCCTTCAAAAGGACAGCGTGCTGCTTCATGCTTTCTAACTCCATTTCTAGAGTTCTTCCATCTTTCATTTCTTCTTACCTACTTTATTCTACCTGTTAATTTTCTTGTATTCATACTGTGGTCAGCTATTTTGTCAAATAACAAATAGTGTACAGGTTTTGGTTATGTGTCATTTCATGGATGTACAAGCTGTTATTTGGGGGGAAAATTGGTTTGTGGCTTTTTCAGATTAATATATTGTCTACATCTGCTGACCAGGATGAAGGTTTGCCTTCCAAGTTGCGCATGAGAAGACCTGAAAGTCAGAAAATAAGTTCAGAACATTTATTTTTAAAAACCATACTTTTTGTCTGAAATGAGTGAGTAGTAACTGCGTGTCAGATGGTGAAGTCCACCTGCTGCCTAATAGTTCTTTGTCCCTCTTGTTTTCTTTATTGTAGTCTGAGGTTAGCTTTACTAAATGAAGCAAAAGAGGTGCGAGCAGCAGGATTGCGAGCCCTCCGCTATCTTATTCGAGACTCCAGTATTCTCCAGAAGGTGCTAAAGTTGAAAGTGGATTATTTGATAGCCAGGTAATTTTTCTTCTTCTTGTAAATTGTAAAGTTGTAAATCACTTACTTTTTCATGGTTGAGACAGGTGAGAAGTGTTTTCATATTGTCTTATGTTCTTAATAAGTAGTTTTGTAAGAGACATTTTTCTTCAAGACATTTCTTCAACAGAATATTTCATCACACTAGCTAATCCAAATAAAATGCTGTCCTGATATATGATATATTACAAGTAACCCAAAGAATTTCTTCTTTTAATCATAAATGCCATTAACTATAAATTAATAAGTTTGAAATATTAATACTTTTCATGTTTTAAGTTGTTCTATGGGAGTTGATTGATTCTTTGTATTATCACGGTGCTGCGAAGCCTCCAGTACAAAGTCAGAGCTAAAAAGTAGTTCATGTCCAAGAGTTTGTAGTCTAAGTATAACTGATGACAGAACAGAAAAATCCCAAAGGGCATACCAACAGTGAGATAATATGATCAGTATGATGAACAGATGTAAATAACAGCATTTCTAGTGCTTCCTGTAGTTTAATTTTTTATTTAATACACTGATACAGATGTGTGTGAATTTCTGTTTATAAATATACACATGTAGTTTTAGTGTGATGTTTAATTTTTTTGGAGCAAAAGAACTTTTCTGATCTGAGAACACTCAGAATGTATTGATGTGAAACATTGCAAATACTTGGTTTGGTCTCATTTGCAAATGCCAAATGCAGCTAGCTTGGAAAATAATTGTTGAAACATTATGCTTTGCCATTTTATATTTGAGAACATTCTACTGACTTAATTATAATGAAAATAGCTGGGAAAATATAAATCGAAGCTAAGTGACCTATCATAATGAGTATGCTTGATGAAAAGCATAGTTTTTAAACAACAAGTAATTTCTTTTTCTTCTGTATTCATATGCATAAATATTGACACGAGTTGTTAACGGTTAGGGTGAAAGTACTGTTATAAACAAAATGTGGTTTTTACTTACTTTAGGTGCATTGACATACAGCAGAGTAATGAAGTAGAAAGAACACAAGCACTTCGATTAGTCAGAAAGGTAAAATCTCCTGTGTGTGGTTGTATCTGCTGTGCCACTCTGTTGTGCTGACTCCTGGCTGTCTCCTTCAACAGTGCTTTTTCAGAGTCTCTAATACCTTGCTCTACCCTTATCATGTAATATAGCTGATAATTGAAAAGACAGAAAAAAAAGTAGTGAAGAGATGTGTTTTGATTTTACAATTTTATCATTTAGAATCTCAAGTGGGCTAGAAGCATCTTGCTAATGTTCTCTTGATAGCGGTGATACTGGACAAGGTTAGGGAAACACTTATCAAAGAGTGAATGCGAGGGCATAAAAACAATATGAAGTTTCAATATTGAAATTATGACGACTTCATTGTATAGTTTGTTTAAGCATTTGTGAGTCAGATTGGGAGATTTTCTGCCATGTGAGAAATGAGGCAAATTGTCACTGAAGTAATCATTCAAGGAATGCTTATAGACTTACTGCTTTGTTTGTGGCAGTTGATGCTACCCATAGGATTTTGTCTCAGGTACTCAATAAAGTTAGTCTGTGATGGTTTCTGTACTGTGTACCTGGGGGTGTGAGATTTGAAAATATGGTAGCTGCATTTTCAAGTTCGTCCTAGAGAAATTGGCATATAGACGTACTGAATGTATTCAGGAAACGTAATATTCTGCCTTTCTGCTGGACTTCACTGTTGTTTATTCTTAAATTCTTATAAAAACTACCAAAGACTTGAGTAAAGTGTGAGGTATTGAAGAATGGTTCCGCAGGAGCACTGTCTGTTAAATCTCTTTTTGTATTTTAAACATATGTATATATGTTTTCTGTCTTACAGAAGATACAATGTACTTGATTAACAATTGTGCCAAAAAAGTGAGTTTTCATATTAAACGTGGCTACCTCCTCCAAACCCAAACAAGCAAAAAACAAACAAAAAAGCCCCACTATAAAGGAACAGGTCCTTGAGGAAGTTGCACTTTATAAAAGTTATTTGCTAATCTACATTGAAATAAGAGCTTCAGTGTAGACTCAGAATAATTTGAATCAGAAGGTGGAATGAAAACTCATTCGTAATTGGTTTTATTTGGGTCAGAAATTTGTCCTCATTATTTCTGGGCTTTTTTGAACATTTCCTACTTGAGCAAAAGCTTCTGTCTTGCATGAAAAAAGAGACAGCAAGAGAAACAAATCCATTAGTTTGATCTGAAAAAATTATGGTCAAAGAGAAACATTAAAGAAATCATACAGCTGACCTTTAGTGGTTTTTCTCTCTGTCGTAGTGCGAGGGTGCTCACGTGTGCCAGGTGTGTGCATTGAATGCACAGGCTGTGCAGCCATGCTTGTGGCTCCTTGATGCTGAGAACTGTGTTGATGAAAAGCCTTTTCTAGCATCTTTTGCTACTTACCTATAACATTCTGTTTTCTTAAAAGACAATGTCA
Organism: Eulacestoma nigropectus; assembly: GCA_013397775.1. Taxonomy (NCBI): domain Eukaryota; kingdom Metazoa; phylum Chordata; class Aves; order Passeriformes; genus Eulacestoma; species Eulacestoma nigropectus. The sequence continues at coordinate 686,827 of VZTE01002528.1, forward strand.
GACCAACAAAAAGCCACCCAGCCTGGCTACCAGTAAAGTTAAGAGTTTTTTCATGTGCTGTATAGGCCACAGCACATGAGGAAAGTTAAACAGTTAAACATACATTGGCATAAAGCAGTCAGTACTTGAGAAATTCTCTCACAAGGAGTACTGTGCTTCCTGAATAGCACATTCTGTATTTTCACACTGTCTTTTTGTTAGCTCTTGCCCTTTTTCTACCTCTCTCTTCATCTCCCTCAATGTCTTGGACTTAGTGATTTGATGCCAGGATTCCTAAAAGATTATATAAAGGTCAAGAAGGGGAGCATGAATGGCAAATAAACCAAAAAAAGCTAGCAAATTTGTTCTCAAATTTACTGTGAAACTGAACTGGGTTTTTCCAGTATCGCAGAACTATTGTTTTCAGTTTCAAGATTTGGCTCTTTAACCTCGTCTTTGGTAGCAAAAATGTGTGTGAGAATTGCATAAATTAAAATTAAAACTCTTTTCTTTCTTTTTGTAGAGAAGAATAACAAAATATAAAATATTAATACTGCTTTATTAATGTAGAAAAGGCAATCATAAACTTTGTTTTAAAAATGTTATGTTAAAATGGTGTAGGAAGATTAAAAAAAAATATTAATTTTTTAAACTTGATGTCCAGTAGTTTTTGAAGGGTGAGTGCTCACTGCCTGTTTTGACTGTAATCGCCCCTATGTTTCCTAGTAAAAGCTTTGCAATTTCGTAATATCTTCATCCATGGAAAGAATGGTGTGAAGTTGCTTTGGAAAGCATTTTTCTATCTAATAGGAGTCAATAAGACAATTTTTTTATAATTTAATAGTCCAGACATTTTCTTTTTAAAGCAAAAGTCAGGGTTAGATGCAGTATGAACCATCTTTTTTCTTCCTCTTTTCTAGAGGAGTCTTATAAGACCGAATTCATAGTCTTTATTACTTATTTCATCTTAGCTACTTGTAATTAGCTTTCCATTACCTATCCTTGGTCATTAGAACTGCATTTTAATACCTAGGGCAGATACAAAGTAAACACAAAAATTTGTTTATTCTGTTGATGTATTTAGAATTGAGTGTTACAAGAAACCTTTCTTTCTTTTGTCTTAAAAACAAAGAAGACAATGAAGCAGAAAGCTTATGTCCTCACAGGAAATACATGTCAATATCAATAGAAAACAGGTTGCAGTTTTGTGGAGTGGATTGGTGCACCATTTCTATTGCTTATTCTTGTTTCTTCTTGCCAGTGTAAAAGTGAAAGACTGTGTGGGTGGGAGAGAATTTGTTTTTTCTTTGAAGTCCTATCTTAAAGCTTCCTGTTTTGTTGGCATTAACATTATGTATAACAAGAAGCTTCTCAAAAACTTGTATTTAGAAATAGAATTGTTAAAACTCCTCCAAAATTTTGGTCATAATGGTTGATTCCCTCTCATTTTAACATCTCTGCAAAAAAAGATAAAAAAACTAATCATCTTTGCACAAATATCTATTAACAAATCAAAGGGAGATATAAAATGGATAAAGGACAAAATGTTTTTGGAAGAAATAGGAAGATAAGCCTGGTTTTGTTGGGGAAAAAAGATGATAAACGAAACCATGAGAAACCAGCCTTAAATTTCTAGGTGTTTGATGGATATTGAGTATTTTTTAATGTCTCATTTTTATTTATTAGTGGAGGAAAAAAAAGTGACACGGCTGAGTGGGCTATAAAACCTTGCACTGTTCCCTTTTTAGGCAGTAAGACAAAAACCTGCTTCCTCCTTAGTAATACATCTGTTTAGTGATATTCTTGTTCTGGAAGGATATGTGTATTTAATTTTCACAAATTGAAAAAATGTGAACAATTTTGCAATCAAAGCCTCACTTGGGGGATGGTGAGGAGTTGGTGGTATTGGTTGGTTTTTCAGGAGTGGCTTTCTTGGCCTTAAATGAGTGCACACAGGGTCTTGCTCCTTAATCTTGGGGAAATTCTGAGTGTCCCAGACTCAGAATTCCCCCAAACTGAGTGTCTTCCCAGCTGAGGCTTTCCATGGTGCAGAACGACCTTAATAGTAGATGAGTTTGTAATCTACTCTGTGTCATTGGATAATACTCTTTGTCAATGAAGATATTCTTGGGGAAAAAAATGTGATAAAGGTAGTCTTAATGCAACAGTCATCTTTTAAATTCTTTCCTATTACGATAAAATATAAAAATAAAAAACTGAAGCAGGAAGAGAATGGTAAAGTAAATTGACAAAGGAATGGAAATTGAAAAAATTTCAGGAGCAAAAGAAATAGTTGTGAAGATTCACCAGATGCAACTAAGTAACAGGTGGACTGGTCTGTCTAACTGTTTGTATGAAACAGAATGCCGGTGAATATGTAAGTGTATTTAGAGAAATATGAAGAAACTAGAGGGCTTTTTCTTTCCTTTCTGGCAGATGATCACTGTGAATGCTTCATTATTCCCCAGTTCTATTACTAATTCTTTGATAGCAGTTGGAAATGATGGTCTTCAAGAAAGAGACAGAATGGTTCGAGCTTGCATAGCCATTATCTGTGAACTAGGTAAGATAATTTTTCTTAATTAGTGTTCAGTTTTGATGTGGTTGTCATTAACTGTATGTGTTTAATAATGAATTAGATGTTAAGTGTTCTTATTGTCTGTTTCATGGATTTTAGTTATTAGCATGATATAAACCAAAATGACTTAAAATCTGTTTGTGTATCGTATGTGAAGATTTCAGGTTTTTATCCTTCAAGACTTGACAGTTTCTGATCTGCCTTAAAACCATTTCTCTACTGCAGTTAGTGTTTCTTAAACTAGTGGATTTGAAGTAGGGAGAATTCCATACACAAGATGCTGACAAATTTAGAAGAGTTCAGAGAACTACAAAATACCTTCCTTTTTAAAAATTTTTTGAGTGGGTACTGTAGTCATTGGGACAGTGGTTTGTACTAACTCTCTAAACTGTCATTTGGCTGCTGATTTTTGAAGTTTTTTCAAAATCAATCAGTGAGAAATAACTTCAGCAATTTGTTTTCAAGATTAAAACTTGTTTTAAAGAAATAAACAAAATGTTACTCTTAAATTTCAGTATAAGTATTTTAGCTGTGTCAGTCCAATGAAGCATGAAAACTTCATGGGGAAATCCAGAAACTGCTATGTGGAAACTTGGTTGGGAATTAAGTTGGGAAATGGCCATATGCTGGAGACTGAGTGACCAATATTTTTGTGTGTGATAAATGAATCCAAAATCTCAGTTCATTGCTAGTGTCAGCCAATTCCATTAGAAGCCTTACATGTGCCTCAGCAGTGTTCAGGATGAATAAGATATGCATACTAAAAAGATGACAAGTTTGTCATATGCCGTGAAATGTTTTATCTTCAATCACTGGCCAAAATGACTTGTTTTCCTTTATCTAGCACTTCAGAATCCTGAGGTGGTGGCTCTTCGGGGTGGCTTAAGTACCATCTTGAAGAATGTGATTGATTGTCAGCTAAGCCGAATAAATGAGGCTCTGATAACTACAGTTTTGCACCTCATTAATCATCCAAAGACTCGACAGTATGTGCGAGCAGATGTAGAATTAGAGGTGAGTGCAATTTTACTTGTTTAGTGACAGAAATTAAACGTTGTACAACTCATTAAAATGTTTCATTTTTGTCTCAGATTTCCTCTGTGTTAGTGCACAGTGTCTAAAAGATAATGTTTTATGCTAAGAGCCCAAGATTGATAAAGCAGGAATAATGACAGTTTGGAGTGGGACTGAGGAAAGGGCAATAGTGATTTAACTGTGTTTTCATCTGAAAATAATGCATGTCTTTCTTTTGTTTAGCGAATTTTAGCCCCTTACACAGATTTTCACTACAGGCATAATCCAGACACAGCAGAAGGACAACTCAAGTAAGTGTTAGTGCTGCTACTTGTGCTATCAGTTATGTTCATCGCATTGGAATTAAGCTGTATTTCCTTCCAAATACTAGATTTCTTGAAGTTGAATATAGTAGGCTGGAGTGCAGCTTCCCAAAATACTGTTAAGCATTTAAGGCTTAAAAAGGCTTGTTCAGCCTAGAGAGGAGAAGGTTGGGGGACACCTGCTGAATAGCAGCCTTTTGACTACATATGAAAATGCTTTCAAGGTGGTGTAGCCAGGGCCTTTTCATGGTTTTGTAAGGTGGGAGGACAAAAAGCAACAGAAACATATTGAGGCAAGAAAGATATAAGGAGCAGGGGAGGATGATTTTATGTGAGGCTGATCAAGAATTAGAATAGGTTGTCCGGTGAGGTCCTGCAGCCTTCATTCTTAAGAGTCTCTTAACACCCAGCTGGATAAAGCCTTGAGTGTTTTGCAGGTATTCCAAGCTGAATTACGGAAGCTTGTATACCTCCCAAAGCTCTGGATACTGTAAAAGATGTGTACTACACACTGCATTTGCTGAGTTCTTGCAGAGGGGTTGAACTAGAGGACCCTTAAAGGTGCCTTCCAACCCATACCATTCTATGATTCTATAATCTGGCCTGATCTGATAACTGGTGACTTTTTGTGCAGTAATTTGGACTAGAGATGGATCTCCTGATATGGCATCCAACTTGAATTATTCAGGATTTTTTCATTATCAAATGGGATTAGATGCTTAGGTATGGGTAACTGAGTAAGGTCCAAATCTTTACTTCTCTGCTGTAGACTTAGTGTCAGTGGAGGTGCAGAGTGATTCATCTGGCCCCTATAGGTGTTTACTTCTTGATGTTATCCACCTCCTGTGGCAACTCCCCTGGAAGAGGAAAAGTAACTGCTTAAAAATGCTTAAAAATTCTAAACTTTTTATGTATGTGTATGCATTGTGTCAATACATCTGCATACATAAAATATTTCTCTTACTCTGGATTTTGTCCCCCGTCTAAAATCTCAGTTAACTACCTTTTACAATTACTGTGGTAGTAATAGTGTTTGTTTGATAATTTTTACCTGCGTTGTGACATTTGTTATTTCAATGGCAGAGAGGACAGAGAAGCACGATTCCTAGCTAGTAAAATGGGAATAGTGGCAGCATTTCGATCATGGGCAGGTAAGATTTGTTTATTTGTTTGAAACTGGATTATTGGAAGTGTGATTTTACTTTCTAGTATAAATGACACAGGATCTGTCTCATTTGACATGTCTAATTTCTGTCAATACCTTCCTGCAATGCTACTTAATATGTGTTTTGGTACTGTAAAATAGGAGGATGCATACTTGGTTTTCTTAGACTCCCGACAAGGCACAGCTTTTCCCCTCCCTTTGTAAAATGCCTTATAAACTACATGTTGATAGTCATTCTTGGAATGTAATGGGTGAAAGGATGTTTAAAATATTATCGTATCATAAGAATTTGCCTTTGAGATGGTTCTGCCACTGTAAATGAAATCTTTCTGTCTGTGTTAAGAGGTATTGGCAAATAGTTCATTAGCACCTGCTTTTACCAGCTGCCATAGCTGAAGAGAAATTGCAAATGAATATAGTTTGCAATTTTTCATGTAGAAGACATTTCTAAATTGAAAAAGTAGTTTTTTTCATTTTACTGAATCCTTTCTGTGCAGTATTACAATATGTAAGATGAAGGTTCTGCCTCAGGGACTGCTTTTTCTTTTAGTCAAGACACTGTCTGGCAAATTTAAATCAGTTAATATAAACATGTACGAAAATTTTGAGTGGGATTTTTCCAGGCTATACTTAGGCTGTTTTGTGACACTATTTGTTATTTTTTAAGTTCTGAAAATGATCGCTAAGCTTAATTTTAATGTCCAGATATCAAGTTTCTTGTGTCTTCTTGCATGCTTGGAGAGGAAGCATGTGACAACTTTGAAACTTCCAGAAAACAGTTTCTCATAGGTGTGTTACTGCATCTTCCCACACTCAGGCACTTAGATCTAACAGCTATTACAATTCACCTGAGACTAAAAGGAGATGAATAATTTGTTAGATTAAGGTGCAGCTTTTGATTGAAATGCCTCACAGTTCTGCTAAGATGATGAAAACCTTTCAGGCTTAAGAGTTACTTGTTACAGACAGTTTTGTCTTTTTGTCATTTCTTCCATGCATATGTTGTTTTCACACATAACTTTTAAGTACTGTTCACAGTGGGAAGGACAAAAGTAGCAGTATTTTTTAAGGAGGATATAAAGTTTTGTGATTAGGAAATTTTATTAAATACTATTGATTGGGAACAAGATGATATTATAAACATGAAAATGTTTATGATTAGTTAATTTTTTTCATGTGTGCTTTCAAACTGGAAATCTAATTTAACAATGTGTCTATTGTCCTTTCTTTTGTTGATGAGGGAATATTATTATACATTTAATGTTTTCTAGGTATTATCAGCCTGTGCAAACCTGGAAATTCTGGGATTCAGTCTCTTATTGGGGTACTCTGTATACCAAACATGGAGATACGGGTAGGTGGTGAATATTTAGTTCTGATGTAGGAATAATATTTGATATTATAGTTTTTCTTAACTTTTTAACAATTTAGTGGTTGAAACACAGACACCAGTTATGAGACAGCTGTCCTTGAGTTTCTTTAACCTCCAAGTTCAAGTCTATAATTCTGTTATAAAATTCCTATGAAATTGGGAAGATCACCATATATGTGTGACAGAATGGAGGAGAGAAAAGTACATAAATTAATTTTTACTCGGTTCACAAATCAAAGCAAGTTTACAGTAGCTGCAGTTGTAAGTTTAAAGCATGATAACCAGAGTTGAATTCCAGGTAAATAAAAAGGTTTCTTCATGAATTAAACTTACTAAATAAAAGTTGGTGGTGCCAGATGTAACTGTTCTAAAAATCTTCAATCCGAGTAGCCTGAACTGCTATAGAATTCATACTGACAATAAGGGACAGTGCAAAAGTAAGAAAGCCACATCCCCCATGCTTTCTTCTCCAGTTATTTCAGTTTGTGAAAAAAATAGTACAACAAATGCACCAGTGTTACCACTCTAGAAGTCTCAAGTTCAGTATTAATAGTGAAAAAAAGGACAATTTTGTAAATCTGTAAAATATGTGTTTTGTTTTCTTTGGTAGCGTGGTCTGCTTGAAGTTCTCTACGATATATTTCGCCTTCCCCTTCCTGTTATTGCAGAAGAATTTATTGAGGCACTTCTCAGTGTAGGTAAGTATTTTAAAAGTTCACATAAGAATTCTCTCTATTAAGCTCCTATACAGATTTGAAACCTTTGCTGTCTCCTATATATTGTAAATTGCCTTGGTATTAATTGTTTTATCACTGAATTTATTGGGTGCTCTGAAGTCCTGTTTAAAATTATTTATCACCTGTTAAGTGTTGTGAGTTTGATGAAAGATCAGCATAGTTAGGCATTAACACAAAAGACTGTGAGGTCAGCACTACAAATTAGACTTCTTTAAACTGTTGGCAGTGTTCAGAATTGTAGATGTGTTAGTGAATACTACAGAAAAGTTACTAGTCAGTCTTTTCTATATATTGTCTGTCTGTTAGCTGTCCCCACTGCCCTTTTTGAGGGCATTTGCATGCTTTTTCGTATCTTTAAATTAAACAAAGTTAGTGTTTTACCTTTAGTATTACTCCTTTGTAAACGAAATCTCTGCTTTTTTTTAATTTATAAGTAAATAAATCATTCTTTGTTGCATACTTGCTACTTCTGTGTATGGATGCACCTTGTAACATTTTAGGTGCTAATGGTGTTTTCTGTTAAACACATTTAATGTGTTTATGAATTGGAAATGTCACTGGTTTTGTTGACACTTAGATACAATCTTTGTCCTAGCTTTCAAGGTACCCTTGCTTTGTTCAGGAGTGTGTATTACATGACTTGTTAGGGATCCTCTCTGACAAAATTTTCTGTAATTTGAAACCACCTGAAATAATATTTGTAGACAAGGATTATTATTTACCTATTGACCACCATCAAAATAATACTGTGAAAGCCAATATTATAATTACCATTTTCCATATTTTCTTCTTCTAGATCCAGGCAGGTTTCAAGACTGCTGGAGACTTTCTGATGGCTTTGTAGCTGCTGAGGCTAAAACTGTTTTACCCCATCGAGCCAGATCAAGGTGAGGATTTAATGAACTTAGTCGAAACCCTTTTTCGTGTTTTGTTTTGTGTGGACAAAACATTTCTTGTTTTCTTGCAGGAACAGTAAGAAATGTACTTTCTAAATTATTTCCGTACTTCTTTTCTCCTTAGGCCTGATCTCATGGATAATTACTTGGCTTTAGTGCTTTCTGCTTTTATTACCAATGGACTTCTAGAGGTAACTTTCAGTTTTAATAGATGCTTGTTACTTTTTTTCCTACAAGAGTTCAAGTAAGATGTTACACATTAAATGTTGTAATAATTTTTTACTTTTTGAAGGGTCTGGTTGAAGTGATCACAAGTAGCGATGACCATGTGTCTGTCAGAGCAACTATCCTTCTGGGAGAACTTTTACACATGGTAAATACCACTTTTTGTAAATACTTGTGAATAGTTATTTTCTGTTATACCATTTAATTTGTATTCCAAGCTTGAAACCTGTAGTTTTCATCTGAATAGTTGATTAATTTAACATTTCATCTTCTGCCACTTCATATATTAAAACCAGTATTAATCAATAGGAAGACTGTTTCGAAAGTATTGGAAGTGCTAGGGGTTCTGTTCCGAGGATATCTACAGCTCTTAGTCTCACCAGGACACTTTCTTGCCATTGCAGCAGTTGTATTTTTAAGCTGGAGTTCTGCAAACCCACCCATCAGTAACTGCGTTTGGGAAAAGGACCATTGCTAATTTTTGCTTTTCTTAGTATGATGGTCAGTAGGCCTCTGACAGTGTGTTTAGCTTTCTGCTTCACAGGGTAGGCAGATGAAAATTTCTTCACATTCAGCTTAATGTGGTTTTGGTACTTGACGTTACTCATTCAGTCAACTCCATCTTGGTGGAGTGCTCCTGCTGCAGGGAAACTTCAGCTTCATTCAACTTCTGTTGACCTAAGGTAGCTTTTGCAGTACCTTCTGTCTCTTAAACTAATCTTGTACTGAGATGATGGTACTGTTTTCATAAACACTCTGGTGCTACATTTCAGCCTTTGCTTTTTATAATATTATATGCTATTTTTCTGGTTTCCTGAACACTTTTGAATGGTAGTGGTTGTTGACTCACACTGGAGTATGCTGTAAAGCATAGGTATTTTTTGATTATCTGAAGAGACAATCTGTTAATCAGATATGACTGCTGTTTATCAAAAACTGAAAAAATATTTGTATTTTTATTCAGTGTTTGGAAATTTAAGTAATTTCTTTATCTTTCTTCTTTAGTTTCCAGAAATACTTGCAGAACTACCTATGTTTATTAAAAGCAGCTAAATGTCTAGTAACTTAGAAAGTTATATTAATTAATCAGGGGTTTTTTGTGCAGTAATGTTTTAGTAGAAATCATCAGCTTTAATTTGATTTCTGATTTTAGGTTTTTTTATTAGTTTTATGCGCATGGCATAAGCATATCTGATGCTTCGTAAGTTTTTGCATGTTACCACTTAAACTCCAGTGCAAACAATATGGAATATAACACTCTGAAATCTGAAATTGTTTCAAGTTGCTTGCTAGTGTAATTCAGGTTGTTTAGTTAGATCACAAATTCGAAATAGTGTGTGTAATTACACTCTGACATTAAGCAAAAGGTAATTTTGTTGTCATAAATTTGTGAAAATCTTGTGAAAAGTGGTAGATTCTTTAAATGTTGATCCTAAAAAGATGGATGAAGTTGTTGTACTAAGTTATTCTAACTGGTCTTCTCTTGGGTTTTTTTCATAGGCAAACACAATTCTTCCTCATTCTCACAGCCATCACTTGCACTGCTTACCAACGCTGATGAATATGGCAGCATCCTTTGACATCATGAAAGAGAAAAGATTGTAAGAATTCTATGTTGTATTCAAAAGCATAAAGCTCTGTCACAAAATGCCATCTTCTGGGTACTTTACACAATTTAAACTTCCTAATAATTTGATAGATTCACATGTCTTTAATATGTATTTCTTCAACTCTGTGTTCTTAGTTGCTTTTCTTTGTAGAAGACAAATTGACTGTGTTGAGGTGTTTTTCATAGGAAATGTATTTGTTAATTACTCTTTCCATTTCTGATCTGTCTTGTCAGATCAGTATTCTGATAAATGTATCATAATAGTCTGTCTTTCATTGTGTTGTCAGTGATAAATTACAGCATTTTTCCAAACTGCTTCTGTGAAATAATAAATGCTGCTTTGTAGAGTGCTTCCTAAAAGCGTAGTGCTCTTCTGGTTTTTAGTTTTGAAGGTTTCATGTATGTCAGTAGAAGATTTTGATATGCAATGACATTATTAGTTTTCATAAAAGGCATATCTGAAATTTCAGGAGAGGATATTTCACATGGCCAAAGTGGTGGGATGAAAGGAGGGATAAAGAGCAGAAGGGAGATGCTTGTGGATTACCTGCAATTGTTTTGCTGTTTGGCATTTCTGGGCATACCTGTTAGAGTAGTAAGAATTCCCATTTTTGTTGAAAGAAAATGATCTTTAGAAGTAGTATTTTTTATTTGGGGATCTTGGTGTTGGCCAACACTCTGCTCTGTTTTATAGTCTGAAAAACTGGTAATTCATGTTACAGATTAAATTAAAATAATTTAGATAAGTGACCAAATCCAGAGATATTTGTTTGAAAATAAAATAACTCTCCTACATTTTGAGAATTTTTGTTATGGGGAAGAAATACAGACTTAACTCTTCATTTTTAGATTTCCTTATTTTTATTTGCTCAGTAAGTGGGGGTTTTTTCTGCTACCACTATTTTGTAATTAACTGGTTTTGCCCTTGTTGGCTGTCATTTGTGTTACTCCCTATCTTTTCCCAGAAACCTTACATGCTGTTGCTGAACTGTTTAGATATAAGAGCAGAAAGTGTACTATTGATACTCCTGCCACCCTTGTGGGGAGGTGAGGGGGATGAGAATGTGTGAGAGACACTTTATTACTCTAAGCTGAAGCTAGCACCCTCAACTTCCAACTTTACTGTAGGATGTTGATCTACTGTGACATCTGCCAATGGAAATCCACTTTAAACTTTACAATATCCTCTCTGAACTGTGACAGACACCACTAACTGCAGAGTAGAAGAAAAGATATCAGTAATGATGATACTTCAGTCCTAGAAACTCTGGAAGATAATTTTCTGTATAATTTCAATATGAGTCTGAGTCTTGTGGATGTATAAAAACGTGTCTTAAGAAAATAATTTTCTTTCTATTTGCTTCAGAAGTGTTGGTCAGAGCTTTCTTGAGCTGTTTACTCAGGAGGTAGTGGTCGTCTTTAGTCCAATAACAATTGCCAAATACTAATTATAATATTTGTTTTTTCTATTAGACGAGCAAGTGCAGCACTCAACTGCTTAAAACGTTTTCACGAGATGAAGAAAAGAGGCCCTAAACCTTACAGCCTCCATTTAGATCATATTATTCAGAAAGCGATCTCAACACACCAAAAAAGGGATCAGTACCGTGTGCAGAAAGACATCTTTATTTTAAAGGTATTATAATAATTCCTTTTTCAAACCTGAATTTGACATTCTATTTTGGAGACTTGGATCCTGCCCCCCAAGCTTCACTCATGTAATTCAGAGTCATTTGTGTGATTCTTTGTAGTATTTTTTTATCTCATTTGTCTTGCAGGTACTTGTGGATACTAAATTGCATTTCTAGGAATTGAGGAATGAAATTCCAATAATTTTTAATGCTTTTTGTGACCAGTTGTGATCTCTTACTTTTAGATTTTTAATGCAGTATTATAACCATGCAGTTTACCCTCAAATGTACATTACTGTGAAACACAGCCCTTTTAATGATTTTTACTTGACTGCTAAGTGTATAATGTGGCAAGACTGAAAAAGATGATGCAGGGAAGCATACTGTATTTTTCCATGTCTGCATTCCAGGATACAGAAGAAGCACTCATCATGAATCTTCGAGACAGCCAGGTTCTCAATCACAAAGAGAACCTTGACTGGAACTGGAATCTCATAGGGACCATACTGAAGGTGAGCTTACAAAGGCCGTGATAATACGTTGAAGAAATTGTTTGGGGAAAAAGTCTGTTTCACATGTGAGCTTTGCCTTCCTAATATTAATTCCACAGTACATCTAATATTTTGTTTTATTTCAGGAAATTAGAATCTTCTGGGTTTAGTCAGTGCTGATGTAGTCTCTTTGTATACAACCCTTAAACTATAGTCAGAAACGCACTACAGTTAAATTCACAGTTTTCCTAAGAAGCGTGTATTAAATGTTGTATGTCTTTATTTGCATAGAAATCAGTTTTACAGAATTAGGTATATTGTCTTTAAAGCTGCTAATACTTCAAACTGCAGAGGGATACTGCTATGTTCATATTCATAGTAGATTTTTTTTAAATAATGTGAGCTGAAGGTTATAGTAAGAGATGGGTTCTAGATCAAACTTCAGATGCTTAGACTGAACCACATATGGAAACTTCATTGAATGTTTTGAACTAATGCAAATACTTCTGTAGCATCGATTTCATTACAGAATTAATTTATTTTTACAACACAAAGGAAATACCTAATGGGGTGAGAGGCGTTGTTTTATATATATTTAAATATATTAAATATATTTACTGCACAGATTTTAAGATACTACCTCTTTTTGTAAGCAGAAAATACACTTTGTTTGACTAAGAAAACTTTGAGTGAGTATTTAGTATAGTCTTCAAACTAAAATTGCTCCAAAATGTCATTCTATGCATCAAAGCCATCCTTCAGCTGAGTAGCCTTCTCTTACTGTCTTCTTTACTGTGTTGTTACAAAGATGGTGAAAGTACGAAAACGGATTAATGGTGACAATCATAATCAAGACTATGTTGTTTTTTTGAAAAAAAGAAAAGAAACTAAATATTTCTGTGCCTTTTTTTCAGGGACCGATAAAGTTGAAAGAGCAAGAATCTGTCTGGTATAAAGACCTGAATATGTATATGACAGTAGCTTTGCTCCACCAGATTTCACTGTTTACAGACTTTTTTACTGCAATTATAAGATTTACTGGGTTACTAGATACCTATTATTAGTCATAGATACTTTTACCTTTGATCTTTAATTCAGTATTAAAGATATTATCAGAAAACTGTTTTTCAGAATCTCCCTGTTAATTAGCCTGTGTAGTACTTTGACAGTGGAAGCCTTATGTAGTTGACCACTAATTTGTTTTGGGTTTTATTAAACTGAAATTTATGTCAAACAGCCAGTTTCTCTGCCATCTCAGACCTCCCCAAAAATGTATTTTCTAGTGCCCTGTCAAAGAGTTCCTAATGTCTGAAAACTGGGGACTTCATCCTGAATGAGAAGTGTGTGTGTTTTCTGGCTTACTTCTAACCATTTCTGTTCCTGTTACACTGTGTAACACCAGCATAAACAAGATAATGCTACCAGAGTGGTCGTCTTTAGTCTTCTAATGAGCAGGATCCAGATTCCAGTGTCTGACATTTGTTATGTCATGTGGCTACTCACCTCCCCCTTGTCTGTTGCAGCCTTGTATCTGTGGAGCATCAGCTCTCTAACCAACTCATTGTGTGCATCTCAGGTGGTGCCCTACTGCCTTTTTCACATGCTCAGCTTGATAAGCTGCTAAAAGAGCAGGAGAAGTGTCAGCCTCATCTGTATCTGGCACTGTTACTGGTGTAGTCAATTTTACTAATCATTAACTAGTGCACTGTGTATCTTAATACTGGAATACCAATTGGAAATGTAGAACTGTGTCATGTAGATAGGAAAGAAGAATGTTTGATGCACTTTTTTCCGTTCCTGACAAGAAGATACTCAGTAGTAGCAACAGAAAGAAATCTGAAACCATATAGAAACAGATGGCTGTAAAAACAGTTTAAAATGTAATGGGAAGAAAGAAGTCCTGAAGAGGGGACATTCATATGGTCCACATTTTTCATGTGGTCCTTCTTAATACATCTTACAAAGTATTAACAGGGGAGTTTAAATACCATTTTAATAAGCAGTATTTAAGTGATCTTTAACAGAATAATGATTACTCTTAAAACAAATCTGATGAATATTCAAAACAGGAACCAAAAATTATTTCCCTGTTAACACGTATCAAATTTTTTGTTATTTGCAGAAAAGAAACTGAGCAAAATTGTTTATTTTTCATCAGCTTCTCATAGTTTTTTTTGTTTTCATAAGAACTGTGGCCTTGTACATGTAGCATGTGACCAACATTCCGTGTCCTTCTCTAGAAAAAAATGGAACAGTTCTTGAAGGAGAAAGTGTGGGCTTTTCCATAAAATAATGTCTTTTTTAAGATGTAACATTAGGTGCAAAACAACTTTCTAATTATTAGGTAAATAAAACTGATAGAAGTAAGTAAATTTTAGTGACTAATCAAGGACTGATGTACAAGTTTCATATAATGCTATATTTGCTGCTTTTTTCTAGTGGCCAAATATAAATCTAAGGAACTACAAAGATGAACAGTTGCACAGGTATGTAAAAATCATGTAGACTTTCTTTGAAGAAAGAAATTAGGAAAATCTGGTTTTTACTATTGCAATAGAATATTCTCTGGATGTATCACATTTCTAAAATTTAATCTATACATAAGCATTTAAGGTGTAATTTGGATAATTAAGTTGCAATATTTACTTTAAATAAAGTGTTTAAACTTTAAAGGTGTTTAAGCTTCTTTTCTATGCACAGATGCTTTATATATTTAGTCCTTTATGAATCATACCACCTTTGCAAATGCTCAATTTAATTTTAAACCTTAGAAGTGTTACTACTTGATACATTTCAAACAGTAGTGTTTTATGTTAGAGCTTGGAAAATTTTTACATAGTTAAGTCTACAGTTGTACAGTTTTATAACTACAGCTTTCATCAAAAACCAAGAGGAAATTATTTTAGTTAGTGTTAATGGCAAGAGAAGCATGTGTAATTTGGAAAAAAAAAAACAACAAACCAAACAAAAAAACCTTTCCTTTCATGTCTGTTGTCATTAAGACATTTTTATTAATTTAGTGCCCGTGTGGTTGTAGTGTTACTAATTAGTTCTTGGATATTCCTTTTAGTATGTGTTTCAGAAATAGATTACATTATTTTGAAGAATAGATCTGTATTTGTGGGCATGAAAAGCTACTTACTGAATCTGGGGAAAACCCAAAAAATAGAATATATGCTGAGAGGCTTGTGGGGCTCTGTTGTAAATTTTTACCAAGAAGTAGTCAGGGTACTTTTATGAAGTGTTCACAGCATAACCAGTAGTCCCATTGTTATCACAGCCATAATTTAGTTTTGTGTTTGTATTTTTTCTGGGTTTTCCTGAAATATTAATTGCCAGTCTGTACTTTTTCCAAATCTGGTGGTTTATAACACTGCTTCTCTAAAGCAGTGTCTTCAGTCCTGGCTGTGATACCAACACACACTGCTCAACCTGCCTATGTGGGATAGTGTTCCTGTTCCATGGTTTTGTGCTGCACTCAAAGCATTATGAAGTGCCTAAGTAATTTAATTCCAAAGAAATTGGGAAAATCTAGAATTGAATAAGTGTGATGCTTCTGTAGTTCACTGATCCTTTCCTCAGAACTGGGTACTTAATGGCTTTGAAATGCTGTTACTCGTGTTTAGTTATAAGTCATTAAGCCCCAAATCTCTCTAGTTTCACTGCTGATGATAAAAAAATTTTGTCCCCTTTGTTTTTCAAGTGTAAATTACATTTATTTCTCCTGCCATAAGCTGATCCTTTTGTTAGTGTTGTGATGACCTTACAGCTCTTAAAGTGAAATTCCAGGTATTTTTATAAAGACTTCATTTTATGGAGATACAGTTAATGCAATGTGTGTATACACACAGGATCATAGAATCATGAAAAAGACCTCAAAGATCATTGTGTCCAAGTGTTCATTGCTAGAGCATGTTTCCAAGTGTTGTGTCTGTATGTCATTTAAGTCTTTCCAGGAATGATAACTCCAGCAGTTCACTGGGCAGTTCAAATGCCTGACCACTCTATTAGTCCAGAAATTTTTCCTAATAGCCAATCTAAACTTCCTTTGGGGCAACTTGAGGCCTTTTCCTCTCATTCTGTCACTGTTACCTGGAAGAAGAGACCATCCCCACCTGGCTACAGCCTCCTGTCAGGGAGTTGTAAAGAGTACTAAGGTCTTCCCTGAGCCTCCTGTTCTCCAGGCTAAACACCTCCAGCTCCCTCAGCTTGTCCTTGGACTTGTGCCCCAGGACCTTCCCCAGCTCTCTTGATCTTCTCTGCACTCACTCCAGGCCCTCAATGTCCTTCCTGTAGTGAGGGGCCAAGGGTTCCAAAACTGAACACATGCACGTTGATATACACACATGCATGCTTAAATATACACATAGATACATACATATATAAATTTGTATGTCAATACATATTTATTGCTAGTAACCCAGAATAAAATACATTTTATTTGACAAAACTTAATTAAGCCCTCAGGTTTCCTTTATAATTGGTCTTATGTTTGGAGTTAGAGATAGTGGATTACTCCGACTTTTTTATGAGTGCAGTTCTGTAATTAAGTTTTCTTAATGCCTGACATATCTACCTTCTGATGGAACATTCTGTGTTATTTTAAAGCACAAATGCGTGTTTATTTTTTGATGAAGAATTTGTGAGAGGCAGATCTTTGCTGAAGACTTACTGCTGTGATGCAAAACTCAAGCTACATTGCTTACTGTGATTTTAAAAAGTCTTAGGGTGTGTTTGCAATCACTGTGTTATGCTTCAGAAATGGTTAAGTGAGGTGATTGGAAATACTGTTGCTGAATAAATGAGTCTTCTTCCTGGCAGAACACAAAAATGTGTTTTTCACAGTAGTGGTAACTATTACAGCTGAAGAAAACTTAGGTCACAAGATTGTTTTTTAAGCTCTTTGTTAGTCTAGATAATACAATCTTTGAAACTTGCCACAGGATAAATTACAGCAGAATAAATTATGAGAATTAGAAGAAGCTCTGGCTTCTGAGAGCATAGAGATTTTAAGTTCCTTTGCTTGTATTAAGTCATGATAAAGAAAACCCTTTATAACACACAGTACAGCAGCATCTCTGGAATTGTGTCTGGATAGACTCACTACTGTTACCTGCGGCTCTTTTGATAAATTTTTAAAACTTATTGCTAAGAAACCAATTCAAGTATAACCCATTTTTTCTACTAGCATCATTTTGTATTGTGAGATTGCCCTTGTCATACTGAATAATAGCCAATTCTCTTTTACTTTCTATAGGTTTGTAAGGAGATTGCTGTATTTTTACAAGCCTAGCAGTAAACTCTATGCTAACTTAGATCTGGACTATGCCAAGGCGAAGCAGCTCACTGTTGTGGGTTGTCAGTTTACTGAATTTCTTCTTGAATCAGAGGAGGTAAGAAATTTTCAGCTACAAGACAGGAAGTAGAACGAGTAGTCTTGTTGAATGCCACTTGGAAAAACCTTTATTTTTGGTAGAGACTTCTGAGTCAGATTTTGGATGTTAAATCTAAAATGATCAGTGTAATTAAGAAATACAATGTGAAATATTGAGGAAGATGACTATGTTTATGTAGAAATTTTACTAAATACAGCTTTGTTAAATGCAACTTAAGAGTTTGAAGGGATTTTTTTATTATTTATGCTGTGTATAACCTTCCTTTTCTAACTCCTTGCTTCTTTTGTGCTAAAGACTTTTATGCCTCAGGTCAAAGGAAAATGTCATTGAATAATACTTCTCCCTTTTCCTGGAAAGAAAAAATTAGTCCTAAAATATCTCCATGCTTAGCTGCTTTTATTTGCCTTGAAACTTTTTCTTTAGTCTGAATTGTTTTCCTGTTTGCATTTCTGTTTTGTGTCTGTGTTGTGTTTGTACATTTTAAGAAATTTAAAGTAATGCGTTTCTGTAAAGAAGAGACACATTTCTATTACTAACAGATGCTATTCCTCTTTATTTTGCTAGGATGGACAAGGTTACCTGGAGGAATTGGTTAAAGACATTGTACTTTGGCTCAACTCTTCATCAGGCATGAAACCTGAACGTAGTCTTCAAAATAATGGGTTGTTAAATACCCTTAGCCAGCACTACTTCCTGTTTTTTGGTACTTTATCTTGTCACCCTCATGGAGTGAAAATGCTTGAAAAATGTAATGTGTTTCAGTGGTGAGTGCTTTTATTCAGTTTGAATTGTACTTGCAGTGTAATAGTTATGCAAGTTTTAAACTGTGCATGGGGGCCATCATCTGAAAAGCTGAAAACTTTAAGGTTATTTTGGTGTAGTTACAGGTAAAGATCCCCTTTTTTTTTTCTAAGAAAAGGTCTTTTAGTCTGTCATTACTAAGCAGACAGAGGTGATTATGGCATTTACAGCTTACTGTTTCCTATCCACACCTGTGTGACAGAGATGAGTGTCAGGAAGGATTATAGTGTACTGAAGGATGCAGAACAGGGAAATAGAAAAACAAACAAAACTCATATCACACAAACCATGAAAAAATGGCATGTACCATACTATTTGTGAAATGTTGATGTATATTGCACTTGAAACTTCAGTCCAGCATATTTGAATAAAGTTCTGAAGCTCAAACTTTTGTTAAGGTACAGATAAACTTTGTGTGGGAATAAATTGCCTGGTGACTAGTACTAGTTTATTAACATACAGTAAACTTAAAGCAAAAATGCAAGTGTTTTAATGTACTCTTTTTTCTCTTGTTGATTTTGTTGATTTTTAGAAAGCAAACTTTTTACTGGCCTCAGAAAACTTGATGTACAATAAAATCTAGACAGTTAATAGGATTAACTTTTTGGCAGAGTTATACACAATGTTTAGCAATGAAGAATTTTTCACAGAGCTTCATGAGCATTAATTTTTATACTTATAATCACTAATTATGCTGACAAAATTTTTACAGAGCTGTTACAAAAGGTATTGGGTTGGAGTTTTCCCCTTGGAGTTCAGTGCATTATTTCGTCCCTATTTGTCTTTACAGTTAAAACAATTCAAAATTACTCCATTTCATATGAGAACGTACTTAATATTCTGCATTTATAGTAATAAAAGTATAATTTGAAGTACTTAAGTTTAAATTATTGATGGTTCAAGTGAGTTCAAATACTAATTTTATTTCTTTTTCCTCCCCTTCCATGCCTCCAGTCTTCTTAACCTTTGTTCTTTGAAGAACCAAGATCACTTGTTAAAATTGACTGTTTCTAGTCTGGATTATAGCAGAGATGGATTGGCAAGAGTCATCCTTTCTAAAATCCTGACAGCAGCTACTGATGTAAGTTCAGTTCAACTTACGTTCCTTTGTTATTGCCCTCTACGCATTTATTTTATCATTCAAGGTGTATGGCTTTAAGCTGTTATGTATGAAAAGGGTTCTTATTTTTGTATTCAGAGAAATGAAACTCCTACAAGAGTAGCTTTTGAATTTGTTGTGAACTTCATACCCTGTATTGCATTTCTGTCATGTATGATGAGGGCTAAAGTCTTGATATGTTTAAACTAGGTGTAATGTGATTGTTTAGGTCAGTGGCATCTTAAATCAATAGTGATGGGATTGTTATCACAAACAGAAATCTGTATTTCTAGCAGCACTAAGCATGTTAACCTTCTGGTAGTAGATATTGTTCTGATAATGGTTAAGATTACTCAGAGTGTTGGAACTAAGTAAATGCTACAGCTGCTGGAATGCCGGGTTGGTTTGGAAATAGGCATTGGGATTTGTTCTTCTGAATCAAACAAGATGAGTAGGTATAAAATATGTGGCCTTGGGAGAGGAAACTCTTGACTTCAAAGGTAACATTAGTAGACAAGCAAGCACTGATGTCAGGGAGATAGATGACAATTTAAAAGTTGAAATATGAAAGAACATTCATTATTTCAAACGAAATCATTTCTGTTGTCTGAACAGACAGAATGTGTTCTAGAGTAGATACAAGAGAGAAAAAAGTAGATGCTAGCTTTAAATGTCTGACTGTTTTGGAAGAGGACGTAAATTGAGGGTATTTCTCTGAGACTGTCAAAGATATGATGTTTCTTATGGATAAAGAGTGGAGTCTGAAAGTAATAAAGGTAGTTGAGGTTGAAGGAATGACTCATTGAAAGAAGATGAAGTGCCCTACTGACTATAATTTTTTAATTGGCTTCTAAATTCTCTTCAAAAGATGTAATAATATAATAATAAAAGACATGAGATCGGACACTTATGGTGACCAATTTAGTCAGTTTTAGTTGTGATCTTAGATTCAACTTTCCCATTTGCTAAGAGAAATAGCTCTCTAATAAACTGTGATTTTAATAGATAAGGTGTGTATCACAGTTGCTTGCTGAAAAATACAGTAATTGAAAGGTATTTTTAGAAGGTATAAGTCATTAACGGTATTAGTTATTTTTCTTCCATTCAAGAAAACATTTTCCTTACTTTGCAGAGTTGCAGGTTGTACGCAACAAAACACTTACGAGTGTTGCTGAGAGCTAATGTAGAGTTCTTCAGCAACTGGGGGATTGAGTTACTGGTGACCCAGTTACATGATAAAAATAAAACTATTTCTTCTGAGGCACTTGATATTCTAGATGAGGCATGTGAAGATAAGGTGAGCATCCCTTCTCTTTTTAACCTCTTTTTGGTATGCTGCTCTTAAGCTCTGTCCCGCCCTTTTCCCTAGCAGCAAAGTACAAATAAGCAAGAAGCTACTGATGGTTTCCTTTCTTGATTGTCATTGATGGACTTAAAATAGTTTATAAGACCCCTTTGATGAAACTACTGCAATATTACCAACAAGAAAACATAGACTTCTGGATTATGCCTGTATTTTAATATGAATTGCAACTCATTCAGCTATTTTGTTCATTATACGTTTTGTGATGTAATTTATATTTAATGACAGAAGGCACCTAATATTGATAATATTAGGGTTACGTTGGCATTTGATACTTCTTATTGTGAAAAATTTGCTGCTTCATTGCAAACAGTGTTGTAGTTATTGCAGTTTTCAGAATTATGTAGTGCTCAAATACTGTTTATGTGTTCTTAATTATTTTAGGCCAATCTTCATGCCCTTATCCAAATGAAACCAGCTCTTTCTCATCTTGGAGACAAGGGTTTGCTTCTACTCCTAAGGTAAATTTTGAATATGCTGTTTAACTTCACACTGTGGAAACAAATAAGTGTTCTTTTTATTAAAATTCTATGAGTTCTTTAAATTAAAATGTTAACTGTCTGATGGTTTTTTACAGATTTCTGTCCATCCCAAAGGGGTTTTCATATCTAAATGAAAGAGGTTATGTAACAAAACAGATGGAAAAGTGGCAAAAGGTAATGCTAAGAAGAAAATGTATGCTTGATATTAAAAGGAATGGTGTGAGTATGTGGGTTTAGAGCAGAGATTCTTAAAAATAAGTGCATATTAATGTATGTGTAAAGCTAATGCAAATACATTTATTGCATCAGTAACATAACATTTTTGGTGGGAAAGGCTGACGGGGACTTACAGTTCCATAGCTTCTCTGTACATGTGTGCTTCTGATTTACCAAGACCTTTATATAATTTTGATGTTTCAGCGAATACTTCAGGAGTGTAATGACTTTCTAAATAGCTTGTTGTGGAAGGTCAATGTCTAGAGAAGTGTGCAAAGGAATGCTACTTTTCAAGATACCTGTTATCTCTGGTTCTTGGTAATTAAAGTTGAATGTAGAGCTCATTAAGACAGAATTGGCTTATGCTATTAGGAAGTAAAGAGTAACACAAGACCATTACGAAAAATTGATTATTGTCATAACTTGAATAAAACTCTACATGTGTTATTTTGATTTTATAAGAGATTGGTCTCATTCCTCTTTAGTAGTTTAAGTGTCACTTCTCAAGGAGTACTGAAATGCATGATGGTCTGTTGAAATTATTTGAGTTTGTCATATGTGAAGTATTTCTTTCTGCCTTTTTTAACAAATGCCCTGAAATAATTACGAAATCAGTTTTTGACTCTGCAAACTCATTATATATGCGAAGTGCATTCATTTTTGTGAGCCCCACCTTCAGATCATAAAAAATTCAGTCTTTCTTAAGGAACTTTCCTCAATTATTTCTTCCTTATAAAGTATCATGCGGTAACACCGTAAACCACTAAATGTACTGTGTCAACCCTTGTCTGTCTTCTTACAGGAATATAACTTAAAATATGTTGAATTGATTGAAGAACAACTTAATGAAGCACTTACAACGTACCGCAAACCTGTTGATGGGGATAACTATGTTCGTCGGAGCAACCAAAGGTAAATTTGGGAAAATGGGTTTTGAGGCACAAGCTGGTGGGACTGATCAGGAGAGCTGTGAACTGGAATGTGTGAGGCAAAGGGGTACCAAAAGGATTTCAGTTTATTCTGCTCCTGAAGCAGTACAGTACATCAGTACAGTGTGAGAAACAAACAGGATGAACTGGACGCGTTGCTTAGCTCCCATAGCTTTAATATAATTTATTTCAGAGCTTTTATATAGATAGTTTTAGAGCTTTAATATAATTCATTTTATTAAGACTTGGTGGATTGAGTCCCATGATTGGAGTGCTGGAATGGAGGGCTATAGGCTTTTCAGGACGGATGGGCAGATGAATGTGTCACTCTGTATGAGGAAGAGGTTTGATTATGCAGCCCTTACAGACGGTGATGTGGTTGAGAACCTCTGGGTGAAGATTAAGGGGATAGAAAACAAAGGAGATGATGTAGTCGGTGTCTGCTACTGATTGCTTAGCCAGGATGTTAGTACTGGTGAGTCATTCTATAGACAATTAGGAGAAATTTCTGGATCAATAGCCCTTGTTCTTATGGGCTTCCCATGGAAGATTTCAACTTCCAGACATCAACTACAAATATCATCATGCAGTGACAAGCAACCTTGGAAATCCTCTGTAGAAGAAAGTCTGTAGGAGATACCTTCTTTTCACAGGGACTCAGTGAGCCAACTAGGAAAGATGCCCTCCTTGACTTGCTATTTGTGAATATAGGGCTTGTGGGAGATGTAATGGAAGGGAGTTCTCTAGGCCACAATGATCATGACATGGTTAAGTTTAAAATTTTCAATATAATGAGAAAAATCACAGCAGAGTTGCTACTCAGGGCTTCAGGAGAGCTAACTCGGGAAGCTACTTTAGCAGAGTACATTTTTGAGGGCCTAGGTGTCCAGAAGTGCTGGTCTATCTTTAAGAATCATCTTTTAGAAGCACAGGAGTAGGCAATCCCATGGTGTTGTAAGTCAGGCAAGTGGGGCAGAAGACTACCTTGGCTGAACAGGGAACTTTCTCATGGAGCTCAAGAGGAAAAGGAAATTATAGGATGTCTGGAAGGTCACCCTTCACAGGAAGACTGTAAAACTGTGATTCATATAAGCAGGGAGAAGGCACAAAAGGCCAAAGCTCATTTAAGACTGAAACTGGGCAGTGTTCTGTCATAAAACAAGAAAGAGGAGGTCTGAAGAAAACACTGGATCAATACTTGCTGAAGATGGTCACCTGACTTACAGGGTTGAAGAAAAAACAGAGATTAATTAAAATTCAGTAGGTTTTTTGCCTCAGTCTTTAGCAATATTGATAGACCTTGGGCTGCCTGGTTTCCCAAGCCAGAGGTCCACAATTGTGGAAACTGTGACTTTCCATTTGTGGACACGAATATTGTAAGGGACTATCTGTATCAGCTGGTCGTGGGGCCTGGTTCCCACCAGGCCGAGGGACTAGTCTCACCAGTACTAACCCACCAGCACTGAGGGAGCTGGCAGATATTGGGTCAGGACCCATCTCTACCAAAAGTCTTGTGAGTCTAGGGAAGTGCCTGCTGACTGGAAGCTAGCCAGTTTATTCCAGTTTGCGAGAAGCACGTAAGTGAAGACCCAGAAAAGTACAGACCTATTAGTGCAACCTCAGTTCCTGGAAAAATTATGGAGAAGATTATACTGGGTATCGTTGAAAGGCATTTAAAGAACAATGCAGTCATGAGGCACAGTTAGCATGGGTTCACAAAGGGAAAGTTTTAGTTAACAAAGTTGTTATCCTTCTATGATGAGGTCACCTATCTAGTGGGTGAAGGGAAGGCAGTGGATGTTGTTTTCCTGGATCTTGGCAAGATTTTTGATACTGTCTTTCACAGCGTCCTTCTGGACAAGTTGTCCAGCTGTGGGATGAGCTGTGAGGTGAGTGTGGTGGGTGAAGAACTGGCTGAGGGACTGAGCCCAAAGGGTTGTAGTGAATGGGGCTACATTCTGCCTGGTGCTTGGTCACACCGGTGGTGTTCCTCAGGGCTCCATTCCAGGGCCAGTTCTGTGTCAACAATCTTCATGCTGGAGGTGAATGCATCAGTAGCAATTTGCTGATGATCCAGACTGGGAGGTGCTGTGGATAGTTTGGAGGGACAAGAGGCCTTGCAGAGGGATCTAGATAGATTGGAGCACTGAGCAATCATAAATTGGGTGACATTTGACAAGTCCAAATGCTGGATTCTGTACCTGGGATGGGGTAACGTCAGGCACAGGGATAAGTTGAGAGAGGAGTGGCTGGACAGCTGCAGAGGGGGTGTGGGGCCAGCTCAGCTCAGTGTGGGTCAGCAGTGTCCAGGCAGCCCCATCCCAGAGCACCAAGCACGGCACAACCAGCCCAGAGAGGGGATGGTCCCGCTGGGCTCAGCCTTGGGGCAGCCTCAGCGTGGGCCCTGCTGGGCCCTGCAGGTGGACAAGGATGGGAAGGTCCTTCAGCACATCCTGAGGAGGGAAACAAAGCTGGAACCTCCTGCTCAGCTGCTCCTCCTGTGAGGAGCAGCTGAGGACTTTAGGCTTGTCCAGTGTGGAGAAAAGGAGGCTGAGGGGTGACCTCACTGCTCTCTGCTTTTTGAGGACGGGAAGGGCACAGGGAGGTGCTGAGCTCTTCTCCATGGCATCCAGAGACAGGACCCATGGGAATGGTTCAGACCTGAAGCAGGGGAAGTTCAGACTGGATACTAGGAAGAATTACCTTACCACAAGGGTTATGGCTGGTCACATAGAAGAACAGGCATCCTGGAGAGGTGGTCCATGGCCCAGGTCTGTCAGTATTCAAGAGGCATTTGGACAGTAGTCCTTGATAACAGGCTTTAACTTTTAGTCAGCCCTGAAGTGGCCTGGCAGTTGGATTAGATGATTGTTGTAGGTCCTTTCCAATTGAAACAGTTCTTTTCCTTTCTAAATTCCTCAAAAGAATTCTCTTTGTTTGAAAAAAATCAAAAATAAGTCATTGTATTACATTGCAGTGTAATTTATTTTAGAATAAAGTATTAGAAGTGTTGGGAAACCTGTGTATGTTTCTCTTTCTGCCAGATTACAGCGACCACATGTCTACCTGCCAGTTCACCTTTATGGCCAACTGGTGCACCATAAAACAGGCTGCCATTTACTGGAGTCTCAGGTGAGGATAATAACTGTTTATAACTTGAAATATTTTAAAGATCACTGCAAACCTTTTTATAAAGGGCTTTAAAAGAGATGGCATTTAAACAGGCATTGCAGAAGAAGTTGATTATGAGTCTTAAGTTGTGAAGACAGTCTTTGCCATCTAATCTCGTGTAAAATTCCTTCCTGACAGTGAAATCAGCAAAATACCTTGCAACATTTTTCTTAAAATGACTAGCAATATCTTAGCATGGAAAGCAATTCATAAATAGAAAAAAAATGTCAGTCTCTGTGGATTGTATATTGACAGTTACACATGTGGTAAAATTATGCCTATCCTTTTAAGCATACAAAAATGTGGAAATGAGGGAATAAAATCTTCTAATATTTTGAAAATCTAAGAAAACAAACTCTAAGCTATAATTGCTTAAATTCATTTTTAATGTGGGTTTGTAAAATGATTTAATGAATTGACAATGCTCTTTGAAAAGTTCAAGAGAAAACGTATATATTGCAGTGTGTTAGTTTGATTAATCTATCACCTTTATAAAATCCGAAATACATGCAGTCAGTGATTTCATTAAAATTTTCTTCCTGCATTGTCACCGCTGTTAATTTATGGTTATTACTCCAGAATTACCACTGTTTTTCCTAGGGTGCATGATTGAAATTAGTGCTTTAACTTGTACTGTAAGTGCAAGAGAACCTGTGTGACTGAAGTCTCCTATTCATTTTCAACTTAGTTTTTTTCTTCTGTTTTTCTCCTTCAGAGTATTGTTACAGATCTAAGTTACACTGTTCGTTCCCCAATGCTGGATAAGTGGGAAGGAATTAAGCAGCTGAAAGCAGCCCTTTGGGCCTTGGTTAGTAGTGGATTTACAAAGTTTTGCAGTTGTTTAGTTCTGTTTTAACTGTTGATTCTTAAATAACTAAGCAAAATTCTATACAAATAAGAAATTAGGGGGGTTGTCAAAAAATGTGTGAATTTTTCAAGTTGGCATTCCATACCATAACTGTACTTTCAGTTGAAAATGATTCACTGCACCTGTTTTGTTCTGAGATTTTTAATAATCACTTTTTCTTTTTTTCTTTTTTTCTTCTTAACAAATAACAATAACACATTGCTATATGAATATTAGTATGGAACTGGTAGTTACAAGTTAAAAGTTGCCGTGGTCTGAGTTTAATGCATTTACTGTGGTAGTCCCTAATATTTCTGCAAGGAAGTTAGCTGCCAGTGTTGATCCATGTGGTTATGTCACCCTGGTACTTGAGGCAGGCAAAAACCTAGCATTGTTGTGTATCCAAGCTACACTCCTAAATGTGCTTTGCTACTCACCTGCTTCTTTCTTGTCTTCCCCAAAGTTAATTTTGGAACATTAGTCCAAGGTGACTATTACTGGAAGATACTGTAGATATGTACCAAGGTGCCTGTGTAAGAGGAACGTAAAATGAATAAACCAAGGTCATGCTGCAGACTATAGTAGAACTGGTAAAGTGAGGAATACATAGTACGTCTAACTTTGACCAGCTTTAGGTATTACACACAGTGTGCTGAGTGCTTTTTTTGTGTTAGCACAACTAGGAAGTGTCAGAAGGGGTGCTCAGATCTTTTAATTGCTTTGAGAAGATGTGGATTCAAACTCCACTGCCGACAAACAAAGTTGTCAAAGCTCTACATGGATAGTGCTGCAGATCACATTAAGATCAAAACTTACTTGACAAATTTCATTTCAGGGCAATATTGGATCATCGAATTGGGGTCTTAACTTGCTTCAAGAGGAGAATGTAATTCCTGATATAATGGCACTTGCTCAACATTGTGAGGTTCTGTCTGTTAGAGGGTATGTGTATCTGATTTATACATAAAATTTTCAAATGGTAGTTGCCATCAGTTTTCAAATAGCTTTACTTGATTTACATGAATACAGATTTGTTCTTTATTGGAAAACAGTTATTAAAGTCACTGATGATCGAGTATCAATCTCGGTTCTATGCAATTGCAGAAGTGTGTAGGAAGTCTGAAAGAACATGCAGTAAACAAATGAAATCGATGAAAAAAGATAGATACTACTTTTCTCCTTTTCTATAAAACAAAATAGTTGCTGCTTACATCTCTGTAAGAATTTATTATTCTATCAATTTTATTAAATATCTTTCTAAAATATTTAAAAGTATAAGTAGATGGTACTTTGTCTAATACTGCTACAACGTTAATGTTTGCCCTTTTTTTCAAAAGGTACTTTTCTACTTTGTGTAATCAGGCTCTTGTCTTTATTAGTCTTTGTTTTTGAATAGTATATTGTTCTCAGATACTTTAGTGCATTTCTTAAGCTTACGTTGATTTACAAATGAAAATTAACAATATACTGTTTGTCAGTTTTGTGGAGTTTCTGCTGAATTGTTTTGAAACTGTTTCCTTTCAAAAGTGAAATGAGTTTAGTTAAATTACGTGCTATTATTGTTGCTCTTTTTTCTATGTATACATTAAATACAGAACCTGTGTCTACGTGCTTGGTCTAATAGCCAAAACTAAACAAGGATGTGACATTTTGAAGCATCACAACTGGGATGCAGTGAGACACAGTCGTAGACAGCCTTGGCCAGTGGTCCCTGATGACATGGAGCAGCTCTGCAATGAACTTTCTTCTATACCAAGCACTCTTAGCTTGAACTCTGAGTCTACCAGTTCTAGGCACAACAGCGAAAGTGAATCTGCTCCATCGAGTAAGTAACCAGGTCACCAAAACAAGCAAAGGAGAGAAAAATGAACAAGCAAACAAAAATAACCTGCGAAGAGCCCAACCCACCACAAACAGCATTTTGGTGTTCTTACCAACCTTTTGGCAGGATGAGGTTCAGACCAATGGTATAAAAGTGTTCTTGCAATAAAAGAGTACAAGCAATAGGACAGTTATGTGCATTCAGAGAGGTGCAGACAAGTGAGAGGGAGTAAAACATTCACATTTGGTGCAGAAGAAAAATTTTCACATGAGGTATAGTTACTAATTTTTATGTTGAGTTATGGCAGTTTGCTGTAACATGCTGCAGAAACCTCCATGCTTAGGTATAAAGATACACTTGGTCGTCATCAAAGGAATATTCTAGAAAATAAGTATTTATGTTCTCAGGGTGTACAGACACACCCAAAATTTTGCTGTATTTAAATTATTATGTATTTCAAGTACCTAATGCATTTTATTTTTGCTATGGATACTTGGAATTTAAATCAAGAAATACACTGCATTTAGATATTATTAAAGGAGTGCTTTGGTTGTAATCCTAGTAGCTGAATGTTTGCACTGAAATAAGACAGTGTGGCTTTTCTTTTGAAGCAATGAGACCTTCAGCTCAGTTACTCCTCAAGATGGTTAATGTGCAACAAGTTCTGCAGAAAAAAAAGAGGAATTAAAGTTGCAGTAAATTGCACAGACTCCCACTTGGGCTTCTGTAGAATGGCTTCCTATTTTTCAATGTAGTTTTTAGACTTTGAAGAAATGCCTATTTTGCGTGACATAGTCTTATATAATTTCAGGTATGTTCATCATGGAGGATGACCGTTTCGGTAGTACTTCCACCAGTACTTTCTTCCTAGATATTACTGAAGATGCAGAACAAATATTTTATGACAGACCTGGACCTTCAAAGGACAAAGACCGTAGTCCTTTTCCTTTTTTTTCGTCTAGTAGACTTGTGAAAAATCGCATCCTAAACTCTCTTACTCTACCTAATAAAAAACACAGAAGTAGCAGTGATCCAAAAGGAGGAAAGCTGACATCATCTGACAGTAAATCAGGCCTGAGGCGAAATCGTACAGTAACAGAACCTAGTGGTAGCATAGACTTTCCTGCTGGGGAAGAATTGAACCCTGTTTTCAGGGTTCCAAAAATCCAGACTTTACGATTAGAAACATCTTTTGTTGGAAGTAAGCATGTGGAAGATACTGATTGTACCCAGAGTATCGGAGAAAATGATCTGAAGCTGCCAAAAGGTCTTGGAAATGAAATTCATCGGGAAAACACAAGCAAAGAAAGGCTAATAGGAGATGGTACTACACAAACACATTTCAAGAGTCGTAGCTTAAGTTTTAATACAGATACCACAACAAGTGGCATAAGTTCAATGAGCTCTAGCCCATCAAGGGAGACTGTAGGTGTGGACACTACAAATGTAGATACTGACTGTGGAAGTTTGAGTACTGTGGTAAGCACAAAAACAGTTAAACCAAGTCACTGTTCAACACCACAGACTAACCACCTGCCTCTCTCAAAGTCCAACTCTGTATCCCTGGTTCCACCAGGGTCTTCTCATACCCTTCCCAGAAGAGCCCAGTCTCTTAAAGCTCCTTCTCTTGCTACAATAAAAAGTCTTGCTGACTATAACTTCAGCTACACAAGTTCTCGAGATGCGTTTGGCTATGCTACACTAAAGCGCCTACAGCAGCAGAGGATGCATCCCTCACTGTCTCACTCAGAAGCCCTGGCATCTCCAGCAAAGGATGTGCTGTTTACTGACACTATCACCATGAAGTCTGGCAGCCTAGATTCTCGACTAACCCCAAGCCGGTAAAAAATTATTATATGCTCATTTCTTACTTCAGTGTTCTAAGAACAACTTAAGAACAACAGTATCTTCTTAATATTTTTTTCTATCTGCACCTAAAAGGGACAGTTGTTGCAAGGTGATTCATGATGTCACTGAAGGCGGTACTGGTATTAGGTGAATAATAGAAGGATAATTCTCAACTTTGTAAGTATTGTCAGAGAAGCCCAGCTTTCATAGATGTGCTCAACCCTTTATAATGCTATTGGTGACAAAGCAAAATGTTTCCTTTTATCACATTTGCTTCCTGTTTCAACTTCTGTAATATGAAAAATGCAGTTACGCTGCTGACATTATTAAAGCTGCTAACATTATTAAAGTTGCAAACACACCAAATTGCCCATGAAGTCAGAGCTATATTTCAGAAGAGAATTTTCTCGATGTCACTTAAGGAGGTTTTAGGACAGGGACTCCTGCCAATATGCTATACTTGTGTTCACTGTGGCATTGAGGGCAGCGATGAGATACTGGTACCACTGATAGGAATGTCAGTTTGGCTTCTTAGCTACAACAGATCAAAGATTTTCCTCATAGCATTTATTTTTAGATGGCAGTGTCACCTCTTTATTTTTGAGCAATATTAGATGTTCTGAAGACTAATTAGATAGTTACATAAGATGTCTAGCTCTTGACATTGACACTGTTCCCAGCTGCAACAGTCACTGCTGAATAACTTTCCCTTAAGAGCTCTTGTATTGAATTTTTTCTTCACATCATCTTTTAGCTAGTGCATTGGATTTTCACATTACTGTTGAAATGAAAAAGACACTTTTTATCTCTGTTCTTACCTTACCATCTCTCGAATGAGAGAAGAGGGAGACGCTACTGGTACATGAGTCATCTGCTTACTGCAGAGAACAGCAAATGCTCAGTCCTTGAGCTGCCCGCCTCAAACCCAGTTGAAAATCTATGTCCTGATTAAAAGCAACATCCATTTGTTGGTATTTTCACGTCATTCTTGAAAGATGCCATGAAAAATGCCTTTGTTAAAGTAAGTTAGAACTAGACTGAGTATGTTGGTTAGATTAAGGATGATTTAGTAGTTAACCTGCACTATCCTGGAAATTGGAAGTGCCATTCCTTGCTATGTCACTGGCATGCTGTGCTAGTGCAGGAACAAGTGGGTGTCATTTCTGTGGTAGTACAGGTTCTGTAATGGCTGTGACTGATGTTTTACCATTCCTTGCAGTCATGCCCTTGATGTGCAGAGCAGCCTTGCTGCAGTGGACTTTGATCCTGCACGCAGTGTCATGCTGACTATTCCTGGTGCTTAGCTGTTCATGTTCTCTTGTGTCAGTGGATAGAGTCAAGGATTTGAGCTGACCTGCTTAACACTGAAATGTGTGGAGTGCTTGTATCTCTGAGAAGGTTAAATAATTGCAGACATGTATACTCAAAGAGACACTCAGATTGTGTTAGTTGCTAATATAATTGATTGGAAAGACTGCAGTGAAACTAGTACATGTGTTTTTCTTGCTGGTTATGCTGTGTCTCCAC
Organism: Eulacestoma nigropectus; assembly: GCA_013397775.1. NCBI lineage: Eukaryota > Metazoa > Chordata > Aves > Passeriformes > Eulacestoma > Eulacestoma nigropectus. The sequence goes on from VZTE01002528.1 coordinate 718,348, forward strand.
TGAAAAATTATGGTCCTTATAATTTCAGATTGTTTTTATTCATAAATTCAGAGTATGTTTACTGTTCCAGGTAAAACTGTCCTTAGCTGCTTTTTAAATAATAAACTAGAACAAAAAATTCTGTCCTTTTTATCTGCCAAATCAGTTTTTCTGTCAGTCTTCAGAAAACTTTCATTTACCGTTTATTGACAGATTCATGTGTTAGTAGCAGCTAACAGCCATTGATTTACTTTTGCAATGCTTTTAGTTGTTCTTTTCATTAAAAGGTTAAAAAGCCTTTTTCTTTGCACAAATTTTGTGAAGCTAAATTTCCCACCTTTGTCTCTAAAGACCAACCAGAAATGTTAACATGCATATCTTGGACCCTGATCATGGCTCTCACCCTATCACCTGCGGACAATCTTTCATGAAAACTTGGTGGTGTTTATCACTACTAATGCTTTATCTGTTAGCTTTTCTAGGAAAAGCAGGGACAAACATTTAGGATTAATACTTCTATCTTTAATTTATGTTGAGAGTAATTGTAGACTGTTTTATTATTAAATATTTAATGCAGTTGGGAACCTTGAGTCTTATGATTACACCATTATTTAGGTTGGAAAAGACCTTTAAGATTGAGTCCAGCTATTAACAGTCCTAAGTGTTCCACTAAACCATGTCCTTAAATGCCACATCTACACATCTTTAAAATGTCTTTAGGGATGGTATCTCAACTACTTCCCTGGGCAGTCTCTTCCAATACTTGACAACCCTTTCAGTGAAGAAGTTTTTCTTGATATGCAATCTAAACCTCCTCTGGCACAACCTGAGGTCTTTTCCCTCTCTTTTTGAAGTATGTCTTGACTTCTGTTGTGAGTCCACTGCTACTGTCACTATGATTGGTCAGAATTAGCAACAAGAAAATTGTTGATATCCTCTAAGTTGTATTTTGTGCATTTCCATTGCATACTAATGTCTTAAACTTTACATGGTCAAACTTTGATATTTTAATTTTATCTCAACATAAATCCGTTCTGTAGGAATAAGAGGACTCTTTATTGCCCATCTAAAATTAAAAAATTGATAGAAAACTACTTTCAAAGGTAAAAATTGAAAAAATCATATGTTCACTTTATTCCAGTGTATTGTAATTTGGGATAAAAATTCACTGTTCCTGAGGTGTGTCATTTTATTAGGAATCTTTAATCCACTACATATAGACCATCTACATAGATTGATTAGCAGAAAACATTTTTAGGTTTTTATGTTTGATGAGAAGTAAAATGACAGGCAGCCAAATGTGCAATTTCCATCATCAGGGCTCTGGTCAGCACTGAGGACATGTTCTCCAGCCTCCTCTCTCCTGTCTTATTTTCCCATCCTGTTTCTTTCTTTGTTCTTCAAGCTATTTTTCACAGTCAGCTCTGCTCACTGTGCAGGTTTAAGTTTGTTCTTTGTGCATTCATGTTGAGCAAATAGTTCCTCCATGCTTGGGTGACCTAATAGGTAGCTCCTTTGGAGTACGGGAGAAAAAATGTTCCTTCTGCGTGTCAGTGGTAGGCTCAAGGTGTGCCTTTGCAGGGATGTGCCTTCTCAGCTCGGAGTTTGTGAATATCCAGAAAATATATGTTCAGTGCATAAGTACATTTCAAAACGAGGTAGTTAGGAGTTTAGAAGCCCAAATGTTTGCTGGCTGTGTCTGGGCTGAAAATATTCAAAGCTGGAATGTTGAAGAAAATTCATGTGTTTGCAGGATGGGCAGGAGTTCCTGTACCAAGAATTACAAAGAAATTTTTACTCCAGGAACTGCCAAATCGTGCGAGAGACAGTATGTGGCAGAAAAAGCAATGAGCCTGTAGCTGTAATTTGTCCTAACAAACTCTAAGATCTACACTGGGAAGATGAGGATGGTCTTTGTGTCAGCAGTCCTTCTTACTTTTAACGTCCAGAATGAGAGAGTTACTGAAATTGTGATTTATTTGTTTCAATATTACAGGTTCATGAAAGCTTTAAGTTATGCTTCGTTAGATAAAGAAGATTTATTAAGTCCTATTAACCAAAACACACTTCAGCGTTCCTCCTCTGTTCGCTCTATGGTTTCTAACGCTACCTATGGTAGCTCTGATGATTACATTGGTCTTGCTCTCCCAGTGGATATCAACGAAATATTTCAGGTATGTATGTGTTAACTGATTTGGCTCATTTGCATTTTCATACTGAAAGGCAGTCAACTGTTGCCTTTTCATCAGAATAGATTAAATCTAGAGAAATGAGTAAAAATGGATGTGGTACTTTAAAGAAATGCATTTTGGAGAACAAAATTTTTTTAACTGTTCTTTTAACCTGTTTACACAGGATCACTAGGCTGGGTTGTGTTAAAGGCAAATAATGGCAAAGACTGTGTTAGAGGAGTGTTAAACAGTGGTGACATAAATTTGTTGACAAAAGGTTTTTGGTTGACATCTGGCTTTTATACTAAAAGTAGTATAGTCTGTAGGCATTTGTTAATTCCGCTTTAGCCAACCAGTAATTGGTATATGTTCATCAGTCACCTATAAATTATGTGCATAATCACACAGTTAGCTCTCCGCTACCATGATCTCTATTAAATAATAGATTCTTTTTAAATAGATGATTATAGTATTAAATTATATTGTCTTTACTTAACTTCGAAGATACATGTATTTAATTTAGAAAAGATTATTTTCAATGTCTCAACAATTCCCTTCCTCTTTCTACTTGGTAGAAACACATTCCCATTTAACAAACTGATGCATCATAGGGCTTAATATTGTTACTTAATTATCAAAACCAGGACGTGGTCTATGTCAAAGCTAAAAGTGGGCTTCTTTATTTTACTTAGTCTTTGCCTTTGAAATCTAAATAACTTTCTTACTAATCTCAAAAAATTGCTAAACCTAGAGCAAAGGCATGTTACACCGTGTATCTGCTTCTGTTTTTCCTTTGTGAAATGACTACTTTTTCCTTCACTGTCTTTGAGGCATATTTGTTAACCTCATTTCTTCTCTCAGATCTTTTTGTAGTTGAGACATGCCTCAGCTCTACATCCTACAGGCAGCATTTCAGATGTCCTGGGTGTTTTGTTACTTAGTTCCCAAGATCTCCAGTGGTGTAGAGGGATCATGGACAGATTATGGCTGGCGCCGTGGGTCGCTAGTTTCCTTACAGCCTGTCACCACCATTTTAACTTTGGCTAATTCTTCATAAACCTTTGTTAATACATGTTCATTCACTAATGTTTATTTTTCTCATTTGGCTTTTCTTTAGTACCCAGGAACTCAATTTCCTCCTCTAATGATACATTTTTCCTGAAGTAAAAGATAGACAACATTTAATTGCCTCATAAAATCTATTTTTATTTGTGTTTGATTATCACCTGTGTTAATTTTAATTTTCACCTGGGTATTCCAGGTAAAGGAAACTCCATATTTCCAGAAGAAAACTACACCTCCATTTGATGAGCATGGATCTAGGGTCTTTACATCTGATGGAGGAGGTACTGGTTTTATTCCTCTCCTGTAGCTTTCTGTTGTTTATTGATATATTGGGTGGGTTGTTGATTTATCTGTTAATTTTTCTTTACAGAAAACATCATTTTTAGGTGTTAAGTTTTGAGAACTGTGTTCTGGAATCAGGATAGCAGGCCATTAATTCCCTGTTTTACTTAGTTTGAGCTAATGTGTTGCTTCAAAGTTTGGACCTGCTCTAAAAATGAAGGAGGAAAGCCGGCGTATCTCTGATAATGTGAGCTAATGCTGCTCAAAGTGGGAGTGATACTGTATTACAGGAAGTAACAAAATTTAAGCTTAGAAAAATATAAATCTCACATTGAACTATTTCCCTTTGATTACACATTAATTTATAGGAACTTTTAATGGTGTTAGGTGTGTATTTCAGAAAGTAAATTTTGTCTTTCTGTGATGTGTTCATGACAATTGATACGTGAAGGTGATGGGACGAGAGAACTGCAAGTGCTGTAATGCCTGGCTTGCTCTGGAATGTCCTTTTTTGCTCCAGAGAAGTCAAAAATCTGTAGGGTCTTAGTATGTGTCTTTTCAACTTAAAAAAAAGAAGCCTTGACACTGTTTTTTTAATAGTATATTAGGATAGCTGTTGTCCTACCTTTTTTTTTTCTTTTGTATTAATACTATACACAAAGTTGATTTTGCTGGAGGTGTGTTTCTGTACTTTGCTAAGTTTCAGTGTAAAGTAACTCTTGTTCAAAATCGTATTTGTTTGTTTTTTCCACCCAGGGAAGAGCATGTCACTAAAGTGTCTTCTGCTTGTTTCTGCATTGCTGAGTCTAGTTTCTTCCTGTCACGGCCACTAAGTTACAGTTTTTTAAATTGTGTTTATATTTGCGTTCGTGCATGTGTAATTCCAACATCTGGTATATTGTTGTATTAATCTCGTTTGACACTATGAAAATTGGTAATGTATTGGTGTTACGTGGGTATTAGTAATGTTGATATCATGTCAGGATTTATCACTTACCTTCTTACAGTGTGTGTGCTTAGAGGTTGAATTCTGTCCTTTGCAATGTTTTGTTATGTATAATAATTTGGGACTAAAAGGTTATGTCTCTTTCTCAAATGCTAACAAACTTGGGAGTTTAACCACTCAAAAAAAAACTTTATAGGTCTTCATATGCACTCCATCCCTAGCCTTAAAAAGCTTGAAAGTGGAAATTAATTGAAAGAGTTAGTGTTGGTTGCTTGGTTTTGTGGGGGGTTTTTGATAACTAAATCTTATCTACAGGTCTTCCATCAGGTGCAAGTGATGTTGTCAAAAGCCCTTTTCAGATGCTCCGCCAGCAGATCAGTCTCACAGAAATAATGAATACGAGCCGTTCAGATGCCTCTCAGTTCTTAGAAGGTACAGAGGACACAGGGCTCCAGGAGCACACAGATGAGAACTGTCTTTACTGTGTCTGCATTCAGATTCTGGGTTATCAGCCTAACACCAAAATGAGCTCTTCGTATAATCGTGCAGGTTAGTGTTCCTTCTGGAGAAGGATAAGAAGTGTGATAAAACCGAGTGAACATACCGGCTTTTGTTCATCTTTAAATAATCTGGAAAGGTTTTTGTTTAACTGACTATTGACCTTAGAATTATTTCTCTAATAAGCTAATTGTGCAAGCAGTAGTATTGCCCTGGTCATTTCCAGCTTTCCACTTGTAGGAGTAGGTGCCTGCATTTTTTTTTTTAATATTTCTAAGAGCATGTCAAAATACAAAATTTGAAACCTTACTTAGTACTTAAAATGCGTGTTCTGAAAACTGACATTTTGTTGTTCAACTAGTGAAAAGTCTGACATCAAATCAAGTCTGTGCCACAAAATACAACGAAGGAAATCTGCAGAGTCTGTTGAAGTTGAGCTGTAATTTCTGGGATTTAGTCATCTTCCTTCATATTATGAGATTCAGAGTTATTTTTTCTAACCTCCTCTGCAGAGCTTGCAGTTACATGCCTTTTGTCAATGCCTGTGATGAAAAGATCATCCAGTAGTGGATGCTTAGTAGAAATCTTCACTGTTTTACAAGTGTTAGACATTTATTAGTAGCAGTGTTGGCAATTTGTTGGCACAAATTTGAAGAATGGCTCAGAGAGCTGAGCTGGAGTTCAGTAGCCAGAAGGGATGGCAAATAAAATCACAGCTGTAGTTACAGGTGCAGCAGAGCCTGGCTCTTGCCAGAGCCCTTTCTGCAAACACCTGTGACAGTTGTGTGAACAAAAGGAACCCTGCACATGGCAAGAGCATCTGTATTGTGTTACATAAAACAGAGCCATGGGTATTTCAGTAACAGCACTATGTGTGATGGCTTCTTAGCTTCTGTCAGTGTCTGGAAAAGACTCTACTCATGTATTTTAAGATTAAAAAGAAAAATCAATTTTGGAAGAGTATCATTTTTCCAAAATCCACCATCTAGTTCCAAGCTGATTTTATGCATAGTACTTAGTGCATCAGTGTCTTGCATATGTGCCGTTGTTGAAAAATAACAAAAGCATGTGAATTGCGGAAAAGTGTGAATAACAAAGGTGCAACATCTTGTTCATGTCAGATTTTTCAGACATTCCATATACTGACTGGTGTGGGCAGACCATTCACAATCACTTAGATGTGCATTCCTCCAAATTTTCTGGAATTTCAGGCTGTAGTGATGCAGTATCCCATGGTTCAGCCAGCAGCACCAAGAGTACAGAGCTTGTATTAGGTAAGTTTGAAAGCTTTATTATTATTAGAGACTATCACTAATAAAGTATATTTTTGGCATTGTGAAAAAATTGTATTTCACTTACGTACACTGCAACAAATTAACGCTCTTTATTAGACAAAACCAAACAAATAAATCTGAGTAAAAACATCATCCATCTCCAGGTGAGAGAACACAGTTCTGAACTCTTCTCCCTTTGTTGTACAGCATTTCTGCAGGTTATTCAACACCTAACATTACAAGCAAATTGATTGCCTTTTTTTTTTCCACACTGATGTTTGTTTTAAAATGACTTCCAAGAATTACTGAATTACTGTGAAGAGAAAGACTTTTTTTTTATACTTGTGTATTACATTTTTAATTATGATGGTTTCTTACGAAGTAGCTGGTTTTTAAATTCTCCACTGTCTCATAGAAGCTTATCCAGTTTGCAACAGGATTTAGTGGTAGCAATACCACTGTAACTTTATCTTGCAGGTTTTTCTTTGAAATGGTAGACATATTTTTGATAAGGTAAACTGTTTAAATTCCTGAAAAGAGTTGTGTTTTAAGTTTTCATTTCAATAGAAATATTTTTGATAGCTCAGAGTACGTGTTAATATGTGTGTTCATGTGTGTATGGAATGCATAAACAGACTTAACATGGCATAAGATCAGTGCAGTCAAAGACAATTCTGTTTAAATCCACACTGATTTGTTTTTCCAGGAGTAAAGTCAATCCCAGATGACACACCAGTGTGCAGGATACTTCTGCGGAAAGAGGTCTTACGTTTAGTTATCAATTTGAGCAGTTCAGTAGGAACTAAGGGCCATGAAACTGGGCTTCTGACGTAAGTTCAATACATTACAGATGCTTTAGCAACATTTAGTCATATGTATACTCTTAAGGCCTCAGGGACAGTGAATAATCTGACTTCACAAAAATTGTCAGGCAGATATGATTGAATGTAATGTAGAAGCTCAATAAACTTAACATTTTTGCTCTGTTTAGTATTTTACTCTTAACCAGGCCTTTTAAAATCAGTAATCCAGCAGCAGTGATTACATATCTAGTATAGCATGTATCATTAAAAAAGAAACTAATATTTTTTTATTTATTCTGAATAATAGATAAGTACAATAACAAACTGAAAGTAACTTCTTGACAAACACAGCTCTACTTTAAGCAAGAGTACAACTACTGAAATTAATTTATTAAAAAAAATAATGGCAAAATATAGGAATATAAATCAGGGGAGTAAATGTTATAACCTGTACATTTCTGGGGTAGTGACATTGGAAATTGACAACAGCTAAAAGAAAATGCAGAAATGCATGGTTTAGTTTCAAAAATGATTACAGGTTTAAAAAATTAGTTTAATCTTTTTTCATATTTTTATGACTGCTGTACATATGGATGTCAATTATGTGATATGCTGTTCTCTTTCTGTTATTTTAAGACTAGGCAATCACAGTATTTCAGTACAACTTACAAGTTGTATATTCTGTTTCATCTCATTAGTGTAGATTTCTTCCAGTTTTGTAGAAAGTAATGCTGTTTGTTTTGATTTTCTTGCTTTGTCATTTCTAGGATTTATAATGCCTATTACTGAAGAATTAATGATGACAATCTAAGTGAAAAGTTTGGGGTTTTTTTAATACGACAGAAATCTGTTAAAGACTTACAAAATTTTGTTTATTCTGTTGTTCAGAATTAAGGAGAAGTATCCCCAAGCATTTGATGACATATGCCTTTACTCTGAGGTGTCCTACTTGCTAGCACATTGTACATTTCGACTTCCATCCCGAAGGTTCATTCAGGAGCTATTTCAAGATGTTCAGTTCTTGCAGGTAAGTGAAGGGTGCACATGCATTGAATGTACCAAAATGGCTGGCTGGGTGCAGCTTCCATGTCCTGAGTAAAACATGCTTTCAGATAGGTACATCCTAAAGGAAACCATTTTGTGATGTCTACTGAGTAAAGTCTCTAGCAATATTAATACTCCATTCTTTCCTTTTAGATGCATGAGGAAGCAGAGGCTATTTTAGCAACGCCGACAAAACAGCCTGTAATCGATTCATCAGCTGAGTCCTGACCTCTGCTGAGGCCGTGCTCTGCATACAGACTTTGAAATGCTCAGACAACCTCCCACTGACTGGATAAAAAGCTTGGAACATCATCTTCGAAACCTTCCAGAAACTACTGGTACCTGAAGACTGAACTGAAAACATTTTCTTCCTCAACCAATTACTGGCACAGTCATTTGAGCCCTTTGGGGATTTATTAGACGTTACCATAGTTTTAATAATAGTAATTACCAGTATATGCAAGAGCCAAGCACTGAACACCTCCACAAGTTTTCATTTCATTTTCTACCATAAATTACGATGAAATAGGACAACTTGCAGAGACATTTTTAATTGACTTCCGATTCTGTTCCAGAGAAGCAGAACGATGCCTTGCTTTTTAAACCCTGGATACCAGGAATCAGAGAGATGGGGGTGCATTCCACTGCTAGCAATGGGGAGCCATGCTGTAGTTGTGGGCACCAGGGGATTAATGTTAGCCCTTCTCTGTTGATTTTTGTACTGTTTATAACACTACTTTGGGGATTTGTAACTTCAGACAGAAAGAGATGCCTCTGAATCTGAGGTTTCATTAAGTTATTTTAATATTGCTATAGTTGTAAGACATTTTATTAGCAGTCTCTTCGATTTCATTGCATTTACATACATGTATCTTATCTGAACCAGTTAAGGATTTTCACTACAATTTGATTTTCAAAAAACCAAGTCATTTAAAACTTAAAATGCTGAAATCGGATTGTTTTCCCTGAATACTATGCATGTGTTTGCAGTTTCTACACTCATGCTCATATAGTACAAATGTGGGTCTTACTCAACCACAATCCTTTAAAAAGCATGATTTGTATCAGATAAGCAAATACTGTATAAACTGAACTTGAAGACATTTAATCATTGCAGGTTTTGTGAGGAGACTTAAGTTATGAGTGTTTTCCAAGTTCCACCGAAACAGCTTTTTATAAAAACAAAGGTTTATTTGAATTTTCAATGGATTAGTGATCAAGCATCAGATAGTACTAATAATTGTAGTGAAAAGCCTTAAGCAACAAATTTTGGAGCAGCCGTACTTATAATTTTGTACTGGTATTTAAGACTTGTTGCAAAAGTTAAATGATACAGTGACTAGTAATGATTGAAGTAGTTGCCTCTATCATGTTACTAGTGCCGTTTCTAAACTAGTAAGTGCAAGCTAAAAAAAAAAAAAAAGTAGGAATCCCTGTCACTTTTATCATGGATCTAAAGATTCAGAAGCCTTTATATAAAGGTAGTATAAATATATGCAAATGTGTATATACAGTAGCATGGCCACCTTTGTTAGAATGCCTGTAATAGAAGGGATTACCCTTTGATTTTGATATAGGTGAATAATTCAGCTGGACTGTACTAAGTAGAACGTATTTTTATCCATTCACTTCTACCATTTTTTATAATTATCAGATTAATACTTAAGTGAAATTTATCCTGATGCTCATAACTCTGTTCTTCCTAGCTATGCTACTGGAGATTTCAATAAGTAGTCCTGTGAACAGTAACACACAATTCCTAGTGAAAAGTAGAATTTATTTGTTCTTACTGGAAATTTCGTCATGCCACCTAAGCACTGCTTTGCAGCTATCACTTCACTGAATTCTTATGTGCACTGCGTACCATCAGGTTCTGGTAAAGCAGACTGTAAGTTGCTGCTCATAGTCAAATTTAGTTCCTAAGATTATCTTTTCATGAGTTCCCACTGAAAGTAGCAAAAAGAAACTGACTGAACTCTTCTATGGTCATTGACACAAATAATATATCTGTGTGGCAAGACATGTTTGAAATGTTTAGAAAACACACCACACCAGTAACTATCGGACTTCTGGTCATAAGAAATAAATGCTTCTGTAAAACCAAAATGTCAATCACAGTAGACCAAATAGTGGTATAAACTCCAAAGGAAAATAATGTAGTTTTCCCACAAATGGGGATAGCGTATGTTATACAGTAGTTTCAAACACTACCTCAGTTAGGCTAGAGTAGAAGAGATTTGTTTTAATAACTAAATGGGGTTACATCAAACAACTCCATGTTATTTTTCTGCAGTTAAGGCAAAATAAACAAGTTTTATCACCTGTATTTAAAAAACCCACCTCTGTTCATTTGTTAAGTTTAACCCATAGCACTTAATGTAGAAAGCATCATAGGAAGGCCTCTGATTATAAAAAGGTAAGCAAATATACTTTTGAAAGAATCTCCATTCTGAAATGCTCATGTGTTTTGAATTACTCGCTTATGTGGGGATCCATGGCAACAGAAACTTGACATAAAAAATTATGGCTGCAAATTCAGTTATAAAGCGTGATTTTTCTTCTGAAAGTGTATGAGTGTCAGTAGATTTCAACAAGTATGCATCAAGGATGTAAAGTCTGTATTGTACATAACATACATTTCTAGAAAATTAATTTACACACTGACATTAAGCTCATGTTGATGTTTCGCTTTAATTGGCAAATGAAGGGGATACTGTTATTGAAGGAAATTTATATTGGCTTAGTTATAAACTGTGAATTTCTAATTTTATAGTTCTCTTTTTTTAAATGTCCCTTTCAAAGTCCTTATTTTGGAGTTTTATTTGTATCATGATAAAACTTTGAAAGAAAGCTGTAGTAAATAATGATTGTACTTATATTAGCCCTAATAAAAAAATCTCTTCCACCTCTCCTAGGGAAGCTGACAGACCACCCACTTTTTATATTTCCAGTCTGAGTGATTGGTGATACTGCTCAATAAATAATGTGTGTAGCATTCACTTACACTATATACAAATGCAGTTCGGTTGCTGTGGCAAAGAAAACTCCTCAAGGACTCAACTTGCTCACACACAGCTCACAGGCAGAAGCTGCTCCAGGAAGGAGAGGCTGCTTGTGGAACCAGTCACAATTAGCGTCAGCTGTCTGATTGTCTTGGTCTGCTCGTACAGGCAGGGTAAAGGGGAGCCCTTTCCAAAGGGCAGAGAGTGACTGACAGGCACCCAGGCACCTCCACGAGGGCCTGGTCCTCACCACAGAGGGGCGGAGGACAAGGCTGGGTGCTGAGTGTCCCCTTTTGGAGAAAGAGAACTTTCCACCTCTCTGAAATTAAGAAATGCAGAACACTTCCAGCAGTTGTGGACATCACTTGGAGCTGGAGATGGTCAGGCTTTGAAGTTCCCAACTTGTGTGTGGAGCCCCTGGTATGTTGTGCTTGAAAACAGTTGCTTTTCCTTATCTGACAGTGCTTACTTGACTGATGCCTGACAAACCTACCCTTAATGTGTTCTCTTTGTGGGGTGGTGGTGGTTTTTCCCCAAGTGGAGTTCTAAACAGTTCTGTAGTTTTGGGTGCAGTGGCTCAGCACACCAAGGTAAGCTGCCCTTACAAACATTTATAAGGCACCAGGGAGAATCCTGCTTTTCTTTTTCTCATTTTACTTTGAAACGTACATAGGTGGTCTCTAAAGAGTTGTGGTTTGCAGTGAGACTGAAAACAAAACCGAAGCACCTTTCCTAGGTGCCTGAAGAGTTAGGTAGCTGTTGAAGAAAGAGACAGTAACCAAAACCGAGTGTGGAATGGATGGAAGAGTTGCTGCTTTGTAGTCTGTACCCTGGACTTGGTGTTTGGCAGGTCGGGCTGCAGGAAGCCAGCAAAGCTTGTAAGCGAACGTGAGCTCAGGTGCAGAAATTGCAGTGGAAGAATTCTCAACCTGGCTCTGAGGTCCTGCTCACCTCCCCACAGTCCTGCTGCTCTGAGCTTCACTGGAGCCACTTGAAAAGCAGGTCCAGCAACTTATTTTTAAGTCACACTTCTATTACTGTGTGCTTATGAAAGGTAAATGATGTGAGAGCAAAATCTTAGAACTGTAAAAGACTTTTGAGGGCATGCTAGAAACCATGTTTGTGTTTTTCTGGAGGTCTCCAATCTCGTTGGGTTTTGTTTTAACTCCCAATGCTGGTTCCCTGGATAATTTTGTTTTCAACAGATTATAGTCATTAAGGAATGTGGATTTTTTTAGAATTATCTTTGTAGCGTAGATGGACAGCAATGCCACAGCATGCAGAAATTGCACATTTTGCTTGAGTTGCTTTTTGAAATACACTATTTTATTTGCAAAATGTAATTTATGCCAAAAAATGTAACATCATTTTGCCACTGAATAGGGTGTTTTAGCACAAGATGCTATGTCTAAAGAGGAAAATAGGCTTTTACACCTTGTAAATCTGACAGAAAAATTGTTCCAATACTGGGCTGTCAGCATCTCTAAAACTGCATTACAAGAGATTATCAAAATTAATCATTCTGAGGGAAGGGATCAAGAAAAATCTCAGTACTTATTCTCCCTCTCCTGTGTGCGTTTTTTTTTTTTTTGTTTAGTAATACGCTGCTACAAATTTGGAGGTTCTAGTGTTTGTAGGTCACTGAACAGACATTGAAATCTGATTTATATTGTATACCTGTAACATAGAAAGAAAAAGTATTTATATATTTTACGTAAGAATATTGCATTGAGCTGTGTATAATTTAAACAGAGGCTTGTCCCAAAATGGTATTGCCACCTTGATTTTTTCGTGTTTTTCTTTTTTCTTTTTTTTTGTAATACTGTGTACAGTTCATGTCAATGAGCATTAAAGGCCTCCTGAAGCGTAGTCTTATCAAAGGGATGCATTGTTAATAAAATGTACTTAAACTTCTTATAGTTGCTCTGGTCTCATATCTCTCTCAGCATTAGAAAGGGTTGGAATTGATTTCTATTTGTAAATTACTAGGTAACTAGAACAATCAGAAGCTTCCCAAATAAAATTTCTTGTCAAAAATATATTTTACATTAATGCTTTATAAGATACAGAGACTCTTTAATAGTTCACACACCATTTTTTATTTTTAAAGTTTAACATACTGAGAATGATTTTCTATTATGTGTCGGTTTAAGTATTAGCATTTCAACAACAGCTGTGAAAGCTGAATTATGAACAAAAAAAAAGGATTAGAGTTTTGAACTCATTCAACCATTAATGCAAGACAGATATTTTAACATACAAAAACTATACATGCTTCCCTGCATATGCCAAAATACTTCTCTAATCTTCAGTTCTGGCGCCCAGACTGTGCCCATAGACTGGCACAGAGGCACTGTCCCTCCTGGAATCCTCCACTTGTGTCCTTTTATGCACAGGAGGTTTCACAAAGCACCGCCCATCGGCGCCAGAAGCAGGTTTACAGGGAAAAGAGGAGCCAGCTTCTCCTTCCCTCACCCAGCAGTCTGGAACATGGTCAAGTGTGTCACTGCATCCAGATAATGGAATTTTATCAGAGCAGGATCTCCCTGGGAGCGACCAAGGGACTGAGAGGTGGGAACTCAGCACGCCCATGCATCTCACCCCACCATCAGGAAGGCACAACTGGCTGAAACCACACACAGCCCTTTGCTCAGTTCCTGCGTGCAACTGCTGCAGCCAGGCCTCAGTGACAGCAGCTTTTTCAAAGCAGGAGTTGTGCCTGGTTGCAGCTGTCGCCTCTGGCACGGGGAACTGCAGCAATGTCAAGTTAAAATGTTTTATGCAATACTCTAATTTCTTTGACAGACATCTTTCTTTTCTGACATCTATATCTGAATTCCTGAGCTACATAACTTGATTTAGGATACCTTTTCAACATTTTAGAATAAATACACCTTTTTCTGAAATGTACAGCTCAGAATTGCAGCAGTAGTGCCAAAACAGCTCCCTTATGTTTATTGGCCTTTTTTCCAGCAGTAAAGCTTTTAAGCTACACATGTGGCAAAGCAGTTCGGAGAAGCAAATGTTCCAAGCTATAAAGATACTGTGGCATCAAGCTTTCACATGCATTGTAACTCAAAGACGTTAAGATAAAGGGAGGAAGTTTCTCTGGGATGCATCCGCCAAACAGCATCAGCCTTACCCTCCCTGTTCTCTTGCCCTTCAGCAAAATGTGCCCAGCCACGTGTCCTTACTCTGCTGGCTGGAGGCTGAAAGGAAGGACAGTCCTGCAAACTATTCTCTCCTCCTAAGTCTGTGAGCCACCTGCACCTGTGCACAGCACACAGAAGGACGTGGCACAGTGTGGACTGGACACCTCCAACCACATCTGCCCATCTTCTGTATCTCTGTACCTCCCCTCTTCGTGGCTGAAGACTTCTCCCTCTATTTGCAGTCAGTGCTTGTCTCAGCCCACAGGCTGTGCAAGGTCTTAGGTTTTCCTGCTGCAACACAGCTTGTGGACATTACAACAGTATCTGTAAGCATCAGTAAAGAAACTAGATGTGGTTCAGTATCAGAACTCGCTTCTGTCTCCAGCTGCTTGGTTTCTTCGAGTGTGATTAGCTAGTTAAACACAGGCAAGGCAAGTAACTCCATTTTAGCAAACTATCTGCACATCAAATTGTCAGACACCCTTCATTTTTTCACCTTTGAGAACTGCTTATGCTGTGGTGTTAAGTTGAAGCCATCTATCTGTGACAAGATTCCAAACAGCATAACAAAACCAAAGGGTTCCTTGTCCACTGAGGTAAATCTGATGAGACTCAGCTACGATTCCAATTGTACTGCTTCATTACAAATATATGATTTTCTGAAATCAAAAGGAAAAGCCTATTATAGGGATTTTGAGTGTTACAGTAAGTACTTTTTTGGTTTTGTTCTTTTAACACATGCAAAAGTAGTGTAGGGAGATCTAGCTGGTATGCAGCCTGAATATGATGTTCTTCACAAATGGCACTCATACACCTGTGCTTCTGACCAGCCTGTCTGCCTGGCTGGTCGCCTGGTTGGGGCTCGCTATGGGAAGTACAAAGGTCAATGCCAAAAGTTCAGTTCATATGCACAAGCAGAGGGACCACAGTACCACCTCTGTCCTTCAGGAAAAGTAATTCCTTTCCACCTAACTCCCTACCTCTCTTCAGTGTATAGTCAGGATGATTTTAAAGGGTCATTCTTTAGGCAGAGAAGGCAGAAGTTGTGAGGAGCCCCAGTTACGAGGCAGGGAAGCAGGGTCTTCCCTATAAATACCTGTCTTCTGTGCTCTTTCACCCATCAAGCGTAGTTAGGACACAGGTGAAGTAAAAGCAGGATTATCACTGGCTTTGAGTGCTCTGGGCAGCACCCCTGGAGAACTCAAAATTCCTTCCAATCTTCTAGGAATGCGCCGCACTGTGTGCAGGTAACACTTCCACAATGATTCCTTACATGGTTTGAGAGAGAGGAAATACAAGCCAGGCCCCAATATGACTGGGCTGAGTAATGCTCCACACGCAGCAGCACAGTAGCCACTGGCTGGGGTAGCCGAAGTACACAGAACACTGTAAGAGGAATACATGCCTTGAGCAGAACAACCTTCTCTCTTGTTTAATTTGCTCCTCTACTTTATGAATAGTTTTCATCTCTGCAAAATAAAGCAGTTCTCTGCATCAGCCTGTAACAGATTGCTGTGATGTAACTTTCTGCATAATACAGGTCACAAACCAGCCTATAAATCTCATCTAATGCCCATAACTTGTAATGGAACCATAGCACACATAATTCCTGTGTAAGTCAGTACTCAAACTAGTCCAGAAACAACAGCTTTGCCATGTTAATGGAAGTCAGGCAGCTGGGCTTGTGAGAGCCCTAATCAAAAGTTGTGGCTTTAGAAATTCTCATATATAGCATGTAGCCAAAGACTGGATGGGCTCACTGGAGGACAGAACATCAAAGCCTCTCACCCAGGCAGCGCACATCTGTTTGTGAGATGTATCTCAGGCTCTTCTTTCTCTCAGCTGTTTCTTTGGTGGTTGAGGCTGCATCTTCATGAAAAATATCTAAATAGCCCTGTGGCTGGTACAGCATCACTGCTGTCTTGCCTGCTTCCAGTGCCTCTGGTATTTGGCAGGGATCAAATTCAGCCTCAGGTGGAAAGGAGTAAGCAAAATTCTCAAAACAAGTATGAGTTTGAGGTGTAGGTGTGGGTGGAAAGCCTCTCGCTACATTTTCACTAGGATAAATCCAGGAAGAATTATGACCATCAATCTTCTCTTCAGTTGGTGTTGAAGATAATGGGCTCCAAGTAACAGGATGCAATTTCTCAGCTTCAGCATTACTGTCCATGGCTAGTATGTCAGGAATGCAGTCATTTATCTTCTGCACTTTCTCAGAATCAATCTGCAAGAGAATCAGTAAACAAAAAAATTAAAATTACTCAATGAAAAAAGGGAGTGATTACTTTGAGGAATTCTAACATTCTTACACATTTTTTTTTAGTTTGCACATTTCAAATAAATGAATTTGAAGGAAAACCTACGTAGAGGATGTTCAACAGAAGCTGTAGTTTATGTGAAATTTATCAGACTATTTATTTAGAAATTTCTTTTTTAAGTAAACTCATGATGACTATGTTTGAGGAAGGAACCATGTCCCTCTACTCTAAAGACTTCGCCAGGTTTTTGATGTGTGCTGGTTTTAGTGTGAGGCAGAAGCAACTGGAAGACAGCCGCAGGGGCTGTTAGGTGTACTTCAGTCCTCACTCTCTTGTTGCTTTCAGTGAACACCAGCAGCTCCACACATGCCAGGCAAAGGCTTGTGAGCCCCCTACATGCAGCACAGAAGCAGCAGCTCGCAGTTCTTGAGAAGAAGCTGAAAGCCTTTTGGCAATGCTGCTCTCTCAGCCAGGCGTGGCAGTGCCTGGAAGAACCCCCTGCATCTGCCCAGGGCCAGCAAGTGCACGGCCCTGCCCCAAGGGAACTGGGGCAGGAGGAGTGGGCAGACACAGCTCATGGGCTGCAATGAAGGCCATTATGCTCTGCACTAATGAGTTCAGACCGTGCAGGGGTTTGAACAGTAACAGTGGAGGGATCACCTGCTGATCGAAAGATTTCATTTATCCTCCAGTTGTGCATTTGCTTTTTGCAGTAACTGACTGCAATAAAAGCTGGTCACTGCAGAGTCACATGAATGTCAAAAGGAGAGTTTTCCACTAAATGGTAATATTAAACTGTGTTAATTTTTGTATAATGATTAAATGTAGTCAACACAAAAACTGACAAGAAGTTAATTTTTAAATGCAGTCAACACAAGAGTAGTATTTTTTTGAAACTCTACTAAACAAAGAATAGACAAGTTAAAAACTCTGTATTTTCAGTGATCTTACCTTACACTCTTTGAATGACAGCACTTCGCTCTTGTTAGGACTAGGTATTACTGGACAGCAGCACTCCTTCACCCTGGAAGTAGGAGAGCAAAACAAATGACATTTTTGTTCCCTTACCAAAGCACACTACCAGCAGAAGCCACCCATAGATGTGTACAGGCACAGCAGCAGATGACCAGCATCTCAGAAATGCCACAAGCCAAGTACTTAAAACATCCACGCACTCAGACAGCCAAAAGAAGAGATGAATGAGGCTGGACGGCTCATCACAACAGGCTGGAAGCAAAAAGCAGCAGCAGTGGTTTGTGAATTAGATTAGTTATATTCTCTGCCTACAACAGAAACATGCATTACAACTTACCACTTCATCTTCCAGTGGCATATAGCTGCTACTAGGACTGGAACTATCACTAGCAGGGATACAAAGTACAGCATATCTGCTGTAAAAGAAAAATACTTTATAATTTTGTTTTTAACTTCTCACGCGTTAAAGTCAGTATAGCTTGAATTTTTGGGGCAAAAATAACATCAAGTCTGCATGGGATGCCAGCCATTAACTCAGCAGTAAAACTGTGTGGTCCATGGTAGCAAGGTTTTTGGCTGGAAGTTCTGGGATACATTTGTAAGCCTTTGGACCTTTATTCCCTCTACCAGAATTGAATTATTACTAGATTGCTTTTTATTTGCCCTCATATTGGCACCTTACCTGTAAGAGTAATTTACAAAAGTTAAAGTATTACATAAAGTATTGTTTTAGGTTTTCTCTCAGACCCACAGAGAAGACAGATTTTTACTGTGAGACATGAACATCTGTACTTCCATTTTGGATGACTACAGCCAAAGAAACGCTACACAAGTGTTCAAGTCTCCTAGATTTATGCTGATACAAGGATCTCAGTATTTCCTTCTAGCTGGAAGACAGCCGTGGGCTATGCTGTTCACAAAGAGCTGAGGCTGTAGGGTGGGCTGAGGGGAGCACTAGTTAGTGCCTGCTCTCCCTCTGCCCTGTCCAGTGCCCTCCTGCCCTGTGCCAGAGAGTTTGTGAGTCCCCACCACACACCACAGCAGGGAATGAACACAGGTCACATTCTCCTTGTATCTCTTTTGGGTTAATTAAGCCCTTGTTTTTATTCTCTGCTTGGCTGTTAAAATGGCTGGCTGGCTGATGGGAGCTAGAACTTGTGTGTTAAGAGGCAGAACTGTGCCTGTGAGAGTTCCATGATGGTCAGACACTGCTCTAGTAGTTAGCCTAAAACATGGAGTCTCCTTGTATAAGCCAATCCTTCCCCCTTTCCTATCCCTCCCCCTTCACAAGTTTTTCTAAACCAGGCATCTCCAATTTGGATCCTAAGTTTCACAACCACGCTGACTGGTATTTTCAAGGGAACAAAGTTACGGGCAAGTGATTTCCTCTTCTGCTTTGGTGATCAAATCTGCCCAGTTAGCAAACTACTGTGCCTATGCCAACAACCCTTCTGTATTGGCTTATTAGGGAGTGAACTTGGCAATGGTTTTAAAGACCGATGAGAGTAAGAATCAACATTAGAAGTTCAAGAGTCCATACAGGAATTACCTGTTTGTGCACAAGTCTGTAGGTATTCCTGTATTAGAAAACCAGTTAAATCCAAATACAATTCTCCAATGAGTTCTAACAAACAGGACTCACTAGGCATGCATACGTGCATATACTGAGCTATTTCTCAGAAAGATGTAAGACTTGATTAAGGATGTAAATTAGGCTCATTCTAAAATTTAGAAAAAACCCTTTCTACTTAAAAGTATCAAAATGCCATGTTGGTATGCTCGTATCATTTCACAGTTGGATTCTTTCTTAAGTGCATGTTGCATTGAATTCAATGTTTTCCCTAGAGAAAGGAAGATTATTATAATGTTTTAAATCATCCCATCCTTCGGCTAGAGGACATCGTTCACAGCCAGTACTCACAGTTAGAGGGTGTATCTATGTACCTAAAGGTACCAATTTGAGTCTCTCCTCCACCTGTAAATGCTTTAACCACTATTCTGTATTTTGTGTTTGGCATCAGGTGTTTCACAGTGTATCTCTTTTCTTCTGCGTTTTCAATTGTGTATTTACATAGCTCTGAATCATCTAAAAACAGAAAAGACAGAATCATGGGATCACAGAATCACTAGAATCAACAGAACAGACCCTAAAGATCACCTAGTTCCATCTCCCCGGCCATGGACAGGGACATCTTCCACCAGACCAGGTTACTCAGCCTCCCCTAGCCTGGCCTTGAACACTTCTACACATAAGGCACCCACAACTTCTCTGGGCAACCTGTTCCAGTGCCTCACTACCCTCAGAGTATATCTCCTCCTAATATTTAATCTAAACCTACACTCTGTCAGTTTAAAACCATTACCACTTGTCCTATCACTACAGGCCCTAATAAAAAGTCTCTCTCCATCTTTTTTATAAGCCCCCTGTTAGGTACTGAAAGGTTGCAGTAAGTTGTCCCCAAAATATTACAAAATCACTTAACCGAACAAAACAGCTGCAATCCGCCTTCTTTGTAATTTGCACACTTTCTTCTGGGAAGGATGACGCATCCTGACTCACTGCCACTGGGCTGAACTCACATCCCTTCTAACTGGACTGTCCACAGCATCGCCCTCCTCTGGCGGACACCTAACAACTTGCTGTCAAAGGCTGAAGCTTGTTTATTTTAATTTCTTTTTCCTCGAGCACTTTACTAGAAGGATTTGAGTTTTGCCATTTCTTTTTTTTTTACCAGAATCCTGCAGCCCTTAAGTTTATGTCAATTGCTTTGAAGATAATCAAAAGCAAGAAATCTCTGCCTGAAAAAAAACTCTTTTGCCTCTCTATTGTGCAACTCTCAAACGCCAGGGAGAAAAGGGTTAGCTTGTTTCTGCTGTTCTCAGTCACACCCCTTGTCTGCTAGCAGAAGCAGTAAAGCAGAAAATCTTTGATTTAAACTTTTTAAAGTCTAACTGGCATTATTTACAGAAGTATGGTACTTAAATGGTTAGTTTAGTTCTGACAAGCACTTTTACGTAAGCCTCCCTCAGTTCAAACTATGCTTTTCATCCTGGCACTAGTCTAATTAGCAGAACACAGGACATAACCCAAGCAGAAGAAGAGGCAAGGAAAAAAATTAAAATATATTCTTTTAACATGTTGGAAACATCTGAAAATTATAATGGAGCGAAGTCATCTGGAGCAGTTTTGCATGTGGAACAGAAAGGTCTGATATAAATTTGTGGCTTTGTGCCACTTCACAGCTTAGTTCTGCCGAAAGAACTCCACTGTAGAGCACACACACAAATACTTTCACTAGAAAAGAATCTACATGGGGAATTTATACAGTGGTCCAATTTTGAAGGAAATAAATTGTATCCCATCTGTTTCTAAAATACCCCAAATCCTAGTAAGACGAACATGCTTCTTAAGACTTTTATCCAAGTAGACCACAAACAGATGTTTTTCAACATTCATCCACAACTCGCATCACAAGAGGAAGAGCTCCTCCTATATTACCAAAGGAGTCTTTTCTTGAGATAAAAAGGAGTCAGAGACAACAGGATGGGGGCTGTAAATCTCCATAAAGCCAGGAATCACTTCTGCCTACCAGCACCTCAAGCATAGAGAGGAACCAAAACCAAAAGGTGTTCAAACCTACAGATGGCCAAATGAGCCAGCCTGACTGCCTAATGTGAACCTTCCAAAATACTTCAATACCAACAAGCCTTTCACCTGTATCAATGACACAAGTTTCTATAGTAGTGAGCTCAGTTACCTGAATGAATGTACTTTTTTGATCCTTTCAAATTGCAGTTCCCTTCTACAGGTGACACATAAACATGGTAGCCTCTTACAAAACCAGGCTCTGACTCATTTGTGAGATAAGAATCCCAAGACAGTGTTACTGAATTGTAGGTCAGGTCAACTTTTCTAACAATAGGGTCATGCTGAGGAGCTGGAAGAAAGGAAATTCAAGTTAAACTCGCAATTATTCTTCAAGTGTTTTCTCTCGTCATTTGAAAAATCCACACTCCTATGTAGTGCTTATGTTTATATCTTTCTTGTATTTAAAAGCTGAATAAAGCCAAAGTTCTCTGCAAAAACTGTCAGCTTCACAGAGCCTTCATGCATCCACACAATACACAAAGCAATGACTGATAATCACAGCTTTGTTTAGCTCTCCTAATAAACATGGACTCTACCTGGTCACTGCAATGGCCAAATATCCTCCATGTAGGGCCTGTATGTTGATATAAAAGTTTTCATGCTTCACTGAAGATACAGAAAGGACACAGAAAATATGATTTTATCTAGCTGCAGGAGGAGGCAATTATTCTATTTGTGACAGATCAATCTAGCAAATGCACAAATCCTAAACATGCTGCCAACTTACGCAGCTCCCTGAGATAACCAATCTTCTTTTCCAGTAAGGAGGCCTTATTAGCAACAGATCCATAGATGCGGAATTTGTATCTCACCCCCGGAACAAAAGCAGCTAGAAAAGAGTTGAACAAAAGTAGGTTATAGTTTGTCTTTTGGTGTTACTTCTATTTAATTGCTTCCTACAGAGGTCAATAACCTATTAGACACCTTCTCTGAGTGCTATTTTGCTGTTAAAGCAACTGAAGGAGACAGAAGGGCAAGCCAATTCTTGGTGTGCATTATGTGAATGAAACACATTTATTCTGTCTGAAAGAGAGAACTGGGGGGAGGAGTTTATACATTTTTTGTTGCCATACAGTATTCAAGGTGACTGCACAACAGACTCCAAATGCACCAAAAAGACAATTTCATTTACGTTTCTGGCACAGGCAAACGTTGTTTTGGACTGTTTGATGCAGACACATATCCATGCATCAGGATTCCATGTTATCCTCATTGACACCCACTCCCATTAGCACTAAGCAAGTGCAAACCACTGAAAAATTTGACAACACTCTTCCCATGGGTTACCACAGCCCCTTTCATTACATGCAAATTTCTGTTCGTTTGTATGAATTGAGGTGCAGTTCCTTTATTGCAAATTCAGGCGTGTTCAGTCAAATTTTGTTCAAACACATTTCATTCCAAAGTGAGCTCTCAGCTTGAGAGACTCTAGGAAGGCTAAATTCTTGCAGCTGTAGAAGCAAATCAAAGCAACCTTCACAGAGCCAGAAAGGATTTACGTCTACTGGCCACCACTGGGATAAAAAACATGCAACTGATCCTAAGCAAGGACTGGTGCTGAGATACATCATTTGTGGCACACTGACAGCACCAAAACTCCCACTACACTGTGGGTTTAAATTGCCTGAGTCTAAATTTCTGATCCATGTTACAGATAGGAGAGAGCTCCTTTTTGCATCTCTCTTGCTAAAATAGTTTAACTCCTTCATTAAGCTCACCATCCTTCTTCAAGATGCTGCTATAAGCCGCTCAGAAGAGGTTTTGTCTAAAATACTGCGTTGACTTTTCTAATATAGTATGCTGCCTTCTAAGCCTTAATGGTGCTGGTACATTTGTGGTGTCTAATTAATTTGGTAGGAAAAACATTATGCCACATCCCTTAGAAGAATTACACCTGCACAGCCCAGAATTCAGTATTGCACACAATTTGTTTCCTAAATTCAATTAATGCCCACAGCTTGAAGGACTGCTGCACAGTCAGACAGAACAGTTGTTTGGCTTTCACCTGAGCTGATCACAGCACTGGAAGTGTTGGGTCCAAATCTCTTCCACTGCAAATCACAAGGCTGCAACCTGGGAAAGTTACACCAATCAATAATGTAACTGTCATATATACTTCTAGGCTCCCAGGAGATTAAAATGCCATCATCTGTACCATTAACCCGTCCTTCCTTCAGATCTTCGGTGCCTAGGAATGCACAAAACAGATTCTCTTATTATTGTCCTGCATGAGACTTCAGACTCATAAATGAAGACCAATAGAGTTCCTATACTAACCAGCTGAAAACAATAAGAGAAGAGTTGCATTCCTTCACTAAATGATATATGGGGTCTTTTACATGCTAAAAGCTGACAGCTCAGAAACCATCCAGCAACTGTTACTACACATTCACAAAAAAAATCACCTGCAGAAACCTAGAGTCAGAGAGTCACAAGAGGCTAATCACACTGGCACTGGCTGCACCATCAAAACACCTACTGCAGGTCTGAGGCCCTAGTTTTAGGCTAAATGTATTCTGCTCTGTGGAGACACTCTGTGCACTTAAGCTTAGTAAACATACAGCTACTGCCCTGCAGGAGAAAATACAGTCATAATTTTCAGATAGCAGTGACTTAATTAAAGAGGTAAGGTAAATTTGTTGCCCAAGATGATAAATTATGACTTCACTTAAAATAGGTAGAAACAAAACTCTAATAAATGTAATTAGAATTGAAAATACTCCTACTGTTATCTGGAGCTCCGGAGATGATTAATACTGAAGGAAGTGAAAAATTAACATTGTTCTTTGCCATGATATTGATTCTGTAGGAACGGTTATCAATGAAAATCCTTGTGCTGTTGTAGACTGAAGAAAAGGAGATGCTTTCAGGCTTAGAGCCCTTTTCTAGTTTTTCCCAGGTTACTTCATATGAAATAATTTTTCCATTTGCTCGAAAACTTCGTGTTTTCTGAGAAAAAAAAGTTATGGAGGAAGAGAACAATAACTTAGTAAATTTTGCTGAAAAAATATGAGAGGATCATTTAGAACTTTAAATAACTAACAGGATGTATTACTTCCGTAAGACTATAAACACTCGTTTCCATACATTCATACAAACACTGATCGAAATGGAAATGTAGAAATCTTGGTAATGAGATCTGCCTTGCTCTAATAAGAGAAACAGAATTTTATGTCTGAAATTCCAGGACAGCACACCAGTGTTCTGAGATATTTTATATACAGTCTGTTTTAGATTTGCAAAAGACATTTTCATACTGAATTTCTATCAATTGCACACAAATCATGTGTGCAATTTCCAACCCCTGTATGAAGGGCTTTGTTTCTATTCTATATAAGATGTCTCACCTTCCAGAACAAGGTCACATTTCGTCCCCCCAAAACTGGTGTAATTTCTCTCCATATGTCCAGTTTCCCTGATGGAGCTGCAATAAATATAGCAAAACAGGAACATGAGAATGCTCTGGGTGCAGAAAGGATAGGCAATTTAACTGCTTCCTCCCATTTGAAGAAATTCCACTCCCAACACCTCCTTTTTCTCACCACTCCCAGGTCTTGCCCAAACATTATCCTTATCTTTTTCCCTTCATTCCTTTTTCTGAATTCAAGTCTGGTTAATTTCCCTAGAAAATCTTTGCTTGCAGTCACTGGACTCGACTCTTGTTCCCATCTCTGCACCATTCCTCCAGGCCTCACAGGACACTGTAACTCAGTCTGTCCATCTTCCCAGTCAACTGGATTTCCTACTGCCTGCACTGGATGAAATGTCCAAGACTAGCAGGTAGGCTGAGAACTATTTAAGAAGTAATCTTCTTGAAGTTTGCCCAGTGTGTTTCTTTTATGCATGCAACAGGCCCCTGCTTTAGCTACACAGTGGAAGAGTAACAACAAACAGCAGAGAGGTGGCGAACAAGGAACATCCCTCAAACTTTGCTTCTCGCAGGTTGGACATACTTCTTTCCTTTGTTCTGATGGTCAGGGGTTGGCTCCACTCACTCCACCTCCAGAAGTGCTTGGCCACCCCACAGCGCACCCTGGCCGTGTACTCCGTGTACGGCTGCAGCCCGCGCACTGTGACGCCCTTGTGGCGCGAGTCCACGTCGGAGCTGTTGTGCTGCAAAACACAGAGACACAACAGGCACAGCTCAGAACAGCGTGCTCAGCAAGATGTTCTTCTCTGAGAAAGAAGATGCTCTTCCTCTAGACCCTGCAAGAGCCAGTTAAGCTTCACTTGGGAAAGACAGTCATAGAACAACAATCAAAAAAAGAAAAAGCAAATAATGCACAAGATCAAAACAGAGGCAGATCCAAAAAGAGGTCTGGAAGTCACCTCTATGTAACTGAGGCACTGAGAACTCTCCACTTGAGTACTTTTTACATCCAGGAGGGAAGTTGAGATCTTGCCTTCATAGAGTCTGGGGCTATTACCTCATGTAAAAGTAGGATGTTGTTCCAGATCTATGCAGAGCAATCTACAGCTACCTTTTCTTTCCAGTTTTTTTTTGTTTTTCCCAGCCTTTACCCCACTCTCTCCCAAGAGACAGAGTGAGTTCTGGTAAGAGACAAAAAGCCAGCATGCTTTTAAGCCTCTCCTCAAAACTGTCTTGCAATGGCCAACTGCGGTGGTCACTTGATCTGACTTGCTCTTAAGCTACACTCAAGACAGAAGGCAGCCTGATTGTGATTTTCACTGTGCCTTTTTAATGTGCTAGAAGCAAGCTGGCCTCTAAGAAAAGAGCTACAGAGAAGTGACAGTACACGGGCAAAGAGTCTGTCAACCTCACCTTTTGTGGAAGAGGTGGAACAAGATAAGGAATCTACTCAGATAATCTTCAAGGAAATCAAAGAGGAAGGGAAGAAAAATTGTTCTGGGATTCCATCACTAGAAATCAGACTCACTACCATCAACTACAGTCAATGGCACACAGAAAGATCTTGGACTAATACAAAAGACATCTTCAACACTGCTCTCTTGTGTGTGAAATGACATGACCAATAAAAACAAATCAAGATTACCAGTAGCTAATAGATACACAATATGTATTATACAACTCTACAATTATTACACTCTTCAGTGTTTTCATTAACTCCAACACATCTCAGAACCCATATAGCGGAGCACTGAGCCACAAAGTCAGATCAGTCACACCATGTACTTCTGCCAGAGTACAGGCAGTGTTCAGAGTGTGAATTAGAGCCAACAGCGGCTGCCTACATGCACCACAAAATCAGCATAGCGCTTGGGAGCAAATAAATCCAGAAAACAGACACATCAATATGCTCACAAGATTTACAGTGTATCTGTATTGCTGGGGAATTATTTTTTAATCTCACATCAGAAAGATCCTCGCTATGTTTTCATTTAAGAAATTCAGGTTTCATACCAGTTCTACTTCACCATCAGGGTGGACCACTTCAGTCTGCCAAAAGAGTTCAATTCCAATTTTTTCATATTTCCAATGTAATGTAATTTCTGTATCTGTGCTATCATCCCAAACCTGTGAAGGTGCAGTGGGACACACTGCCAATGGAAAATCCAAGTTAGCTCTTGTAAAACATAAAATATATGCAAGAGTATGTTACAATATTTTAGCTGAATAGTAAAAGCAAATAAAAAATACACATTTTTCTCCTAATCTAGAAGAAACACATATAGATTATAAAACTTCATTTCAGAATGTAAATGTAAGTAAATGTCACACAAGGTTTAAAACAAACCCTTGTGCTGACTTAGAAATATTTTAAAACATCATGGACAAAAGGAAGAGAGACATTTATTGCAAACCGGTAAAATTCTCTAATTCAGGGCCTGGCAGAAGCTCCAGATGTAACATGTTGACACTTGACACACTTCTACACCCCAGAATCAGGCCTCTTTAACAGAAATTTTATTCACAACTCTAATGCTGACTCCTGTCAGTAGTTACCCTCCAGTAAACGGTACCAATGCTACTTCTTCCAAAAGATTTCTGAGATCCTTTATTGCTGTGTTAGAGTATTCAGCAAGTGAACTAAATCTCAAACTCTCCCATATTATCAGTATAATAGTGAGGAAAGCAATGCAATGTGGGGACATGGCAATGCAAGTGAAGGGTATGCTTACACTCTCGGCCATTTATCCTAAAACTTCATGAATTACATTATTGAATTACACTACTCCATGAAACACTATTTGAGGACTTTCATACTCAAAAGAGTTTGTATTTGATACAGAAGGTCCAAACTACCACATGCAGAATTGGAACAATGGATTTACATTTTCCTTTATTTACTGTCATCCTTTAAGTTAGGAAAATTCTAATGTAAATATCTGCAGGATCAGAGAAAACATGAAGGATTTTACAGGAATCACTATTTAAAAGCTTAACTCATCACACATATTATATACCATTTCTTTAACTTGCAACTATCACTAAGACTGGAAAAAGAATATTGTAGTAAAATTTTAATGCACTTATCACATTGAATGCAAACTATTCTAGCCTGACTTCCCATGAAAACTGAGTTTATCACATTGCATTGTCTCCCTACAACCTGACAGTTTACCCCTCCACTTTCTTGACCTGTTTCTTCCACTTCCAAACAATCAGATAATCAAATTTTAGAATTTTCATGCCTCTCTGAGACAAATCTAACACAGAGAGACATTTAACATAAGTTCCTTCATACAAAAATTGTGGCTAGCAAAATTGTCAACAATGCCTTTGAGGAAGGAAGCAGTGCCAGGATGCAGCATTTACACCAATAGCCTCCTAGGCCATTGTCCTGTCAGCCTCCTCAAACAAGCAAGGCAGTCACAGGACCTGGGGAACACTGAAGTGGGACTAGAGGACACAAGGAGAACTAGAAATACTGCTGAAGACCAAAGAAATATCCAGTTGTTTTGAGGCAGGAGTAGGAAGGAACTTATGGGACCTGGGGCACACTAAGATAAAGGACACAACTACTAGGCAACAAGGAACCACAGCCATCAGATGCTCCTCAGAGAATAACCTGGCTTTTACCACTGATGAACTACTCTTCCTCCCTTACAGTTGCACAGTGGATGTTACTGCCCCATACTAGGACAAAGAGCAGGTTAGCACCATCACTTCCTTCCCAGCAATAGCTCTTATATGTGTATCACATCACATATCATGCCAATTTCCAAGTAACCTACATAGATATTTTGTTTAAACTCCCCATTTTATATCCTTGCATCATATTGCTTTCTCTTCCATAAACCAGCTTCAGCAAAGCAGGAGATTTTAAAACGTTAAGGGGTCATTTCAATAACCAAATCTGACCTTTGGAGTAAAATTGTTAATGCAACTTTCCAAAGCTGAAACTGAAGAGAGAGCAGGTAACTATAGCACAGAGACAGATAAGTAATTAACTGTGAAGATAAAAATCAAGAACTTCCATACTTTATTCCGGGACACGAAGTATCAAGCTCAGAAGGAGCAACAAAAAGCCCTAAACAAAGACATAGAAAAAAACCTTACTTCTGTATTTTACATCAAAAAAATCTGTGGCAGTTTTCTTTCCCAGTGGGTTTTCCACAGTCACTGTCACATTCCAGATCCTCTGCTGGCCTATATCCCAAGAACACGAGCACAGCTTAGAACAACTTGCTTCACACAGAGATGTTTCCTGGGATGACCTATCAAACAAAGGGAGAGGTAGGAGGCGGGGCAAAGAGAGAGATGTTTTTCCATAATGTACAATCAACATAGATCTTGAAGTTTCTGATGTCCAACCAGAAAACAGCATCATAAAAATAAGGCTGAAGGGGATATATAAGAAGCCACTTCTTATATAAGTTCTTTCCCTTAGCCTGAAGTAGGATGAATACAAATATTCTTATAAGAAAGTCTTCTCTGAAGTCGAGGTGTGTCTTTTTAAGATATATTGCTTTTAGAAATTTCCTTATGGATCTAAACCAGAGACTTATTTGCCAAGACTGAAATAATTTACATGTCTACCACATGTAAGCTTTTAAATGCAGTAATTTCAACTGCATCTTAAAGTGCATCTTCTAACCTTCCATTTTTGAATCGCCATCACAGTATCTTAATAGAAGTGAATGATGCAGAGACCAGGAAGGTATGTGCAATGCTGGCCTGTTTTCTGCTGAGATCTTTTGATGAAAGTTTGTTGTGGTTATGAGGTATCTGTCCTGTTTTATGAGTTTCCCTTTCTCTGCACGTCTTGCTGTAAAGCCCCTCTCCTCATGTAAGGGCCATGTCTGATATGCCACAGCTGTGTAGCCTTGACTCAGGTTGCTAAGAAAGAGCTCTGAGAAAGCCTGCAGATTTTCCTTTCTTTTTTAAAGTAAAGAAGCCAGCTGAAACTACAGAAATTGTAGACAAAAGAAGGACTTTTGAGATAGGATTGTCAGTAGCTCAAGGACTCAAGAAGGAAAACATCATCATGTAAAGCTCTAAAATCCTAAAGGAAAAGAACGAGGGAGGCTAATCAGGCTAAGTGCTAAGTTTGAGTCAGCATTAGTGTCAATGGATCATGAACACACTAATACTCAGCCTACCAGCTGATCAGATCCTAATTATCTGTTGTATGTGCTACCCAATAATTACGTTATACTTTTAAGTTATCTACATATTGATTTCAGGGTGTCTTCATACCTACTGAATGACATCCAAACATATTAACTCAAAAGAATGGTTAGAATAAGCTTTATCAGGCAGAACCTGATCTAAAGGACTGCCAACTTTGTTATAGCTAGCCTAATTCAGAGCAGTTCTGCACTGCTCAAGCTTTGTTAAATAAGTGATCAGCAAGGTGGAAAAAGGCAAGCAGTTAATTACAAGGACAAAAAGCATTTCCACAGATTATAAAGGAAAGAAGGCGACTGTTTGGTACAGCACAGATCAAAGTTAATTTAACAGTGAGACTTACGTTTTAGACAAGGTGTATCGTGGTGAATTCTCTCCATAGAAATAGGTCTCTCCTTCTGTCCAAGTACATGTTATTCTTTTCATGTCTTGAGTTTGGCAGGAAAAATCTTTAGGTGTGTCAGGTGGCTCTTGTCAGACAAAATAACCAAAAAAACAACAATATCACAGCAGTCAAGGCAAAACTCATCAACCTTTCTAATATATTAACAAGCTAGAAAAAATGGTTAAGTACAAAGTCTGGATTATTACAGATGTTATTACTGAAATTACACTTATTTCAATGACCATTCTGCAGAGACAGCCAGGATAATACCATGAGTTAACAGCCATCAAACACTTTTATACTCTGTTATTTTTTTTAAAATACTCATCCATTCATTTATTCAATCTGTGATTTTTTCTATCTTCAAAAACTGCTATTAGCCTTTGAAAAGGGGACTGTGCTGAGTTCTTACCACATGCACACAGACAGCGAAGCTGAACTCCTAAATGGGTGGGTATATTTAAGAATCAACCACCTGCCATAGGGTCAATTAACTTAATGCTATTTTTCCTGCTTTCTATATGTAAGTTTACAGATCTGAAGTCAAGACAGAGTTCAGCCAGGCATGACAACACCATGACAACTTACAGAAAGCTTTTGTTCCTCTGTCCATTTTTTTCCACAGTCATTCTTGAATTAATAACAAGAGGAAAATAAAACTGTAACAATGTGTTCACTTACTACCCACAAAGAAAGCTGCCTGATGTAACTGTCCATCGTAACAGTAAACATGGATGTTAGACCCTTTGTCATGTGACAGATTTTCCACAGTGAGAAGTCTGACTTGACTGTTTGTGTGCTTGAAAACATCAACAGTCGGGTATACAGAGAATTCCTTAATGGTTTGACCTTTTCTTCCTATGCAGCAAAGAGTGATATCAGAGCCTTCGGCTAAAAATTTTTCTTTTGGGAAGATCAATGGCCCACTTCTATCTGAAGTGTCCAGGCCTGCAAATTAAAAAAAAAAGTTTCAAAATCTGCTCAGTTCAGCAGCCTTCAGCCAGAACACAAAACTAAGTATTTACACAAGAAATTGCTAACATTATATTATCCATCCATAGACTTTTATTTAGTATTCTTCCCAATACAGAGATGAATTTCACATGTAAAAATACCTTTCTCTTAAACTCATAAACATATAATGTAGTCCAACAAACTACCTAAGAGACTAAATCTGTTTTACTGCCTTTTGTTTAGAGAAAACAAAAATGTTCTGTCAAGAACACCACCTCCTGCTCCTATGCACAGGCTGTTGCTTATATCCAAAACGCCTGCTCTCGAAGACTTTGAGCAGAGAGCTACAAAAACAACATGGTCAGATGCTCATAAGAAGAGTCAATACTGAATCAGATCAGTGGGTGGACAATCAACTTGGAATAAGACTCCCATAGGTTTCTATGTTGGACTGCTTGCTGGATGCAAAAATTAGTGGAATTTAAGTGACTCATAGTCTTTTACACATATTGCACAGGTAAAATCTACTCTCAAGAATCTGATCCAAAAACCTGATGACATCTAGAGTTACTATCTTTCAGAGAGCTTTAAATCAGGTCTGTAAGGTGGGATCAGTTTGTGACCAAGAAATAGCATTTCTGAACCCCAGTCACTTGCAACTGAAAAAAATAACATCTCCAAGATTGAGGAGATTGTGGGACAAAAATAGAGTCTTGCATCCTATTTCCCATTATTTAACAAGAGGGAGATGAGTGCCACAATCGAAGTATGAAGACCTGTGATGCCTCTTCTACACACATGATGTCTCCAATATCTAAAAGCCCTTGCTGCTCCAAATGAGTGTTTCATTATAAAATCATTGTAGTCATATTTTCTAAAGTAGTTACATATTTTGTTCAAACAAGATTCTCTGGAAATGAAACTCCTCTAGTAAGACATAGTAATCTAAAAAAAATATAAAAGTTTGCGATGTCATTAATTACATTATTGGTTCATTCCCTGTTTATTCTCTTGTAGTTCTCACATAATTCACAAGACATTCATTCCAAGTGACATAACAAGCTGTCTTGCTCCTTTCTCTCTGCTTCTGCAATACTAATTCAAACTATGAACCCCAGAAAAAAGCAACAGATTCATCAGATCATGCAGCCCCCAGCTATGTGCCTCCTCTCCTTTCCCTGAGTCTGGGCTGGGGATGTGTCTATCCAAGATCCCATGCCACTCCATCTACTACATTGTTTTAATGTGTGAGCAGAAAAAAAGTTCTAAAACTTTTGGTCTACTAGCTTAGGAAGATAGTCTGCAAATTATAGCAATGGCAGAAGCGCTGCTATTATTGCCAGCAAAATATAGGGAACTGGTTAGTGCTTAGAGCAAAAGGATTCTTGATTTGATGCCATCTCTCCTAACTGTCCTTCACAGCTACATTCACTGGTGACTAACAAACTAGCTCTATACTAGAAAAAAATTAAACCAATATTGCAAGGTTTTGTTCTGCTTACCCGGGACAGTCTCCCACAAACTCCACTGACTCCAAATTTTTGATGCTTCTGCCTTGCTCCTGATTCTCACAGCATGTGACATACACTCCAAAGGTATGTCTGAATCCCATGTCCAATGAAGAGGCTTTTCCAATTTATCAAGTGTGACATTATGAAACTCCTACAAACAAAGAGCAGTAAGATAAAGTATTGAAAACACAGCAATGTGAAGATTTGCAAATACAATCAAAAGCAGTGAGAAAGCTCAAAGGAGGAAAATGCTTTTGAAAATGAGTGTCTGAAACTCCACTAGCTACATGTGATCTCATAATAAGTAACTACTCAGCTAATCAATTGCTTACAGATCTGTGCTAGCAGTGGTGGAGTGACTGATATGCTGATGTATCTGTGAGACCCTGCTTCTCATGACACGGAGTTGCTTTCAGAGACTTTTCAGAGATTTATTTGTGCCTGCTATTACATAAGCTGCTGCCTACAAACGCATCCTAATGCTCTGGATTACATACCCCTGTGGTGGAGTCACCACCCCTGGAGTGATTTAAAAGATGTGAAGATTCAGCACTTAAGAGACGTGGTTTAGTGGTGGACTTGGTAGCGCTGAGTTAATGGTTGGACTCGATGATCTTAAAGAATTTTTCCAACCTAGGAGATTCTATCATTCTGTATATCTTAATACTTCTTTTAGCAACCATTCCAGATCCTCACCATATAGACCTCTACTGCTCATATGATTTGTACCAAAGCCCTGACTCACACTGACCACTAGAGAACTTCTCTCCAGTACTCCTTTCCATCGGCAGCACCTGCACTTTCATATTACCACTGCTCTGAGAAAAACTCTGCTATCAGTTCAAAATTTAATTTCTCAGTTACAGCCCTGAGGAAGGTAGCCACTACTCTGGAAGTTATAAAGACTGTCCGTGCCTTGGTACGAGCAGACTCACAGAGTTTCTTTATCGGTATGCATTCTTCAGAAGAACACAGAAGCAAATATATTCCTGTATGGTAGAGACATCCAAAATAACTTGTCATGTTTATTATGAATAACAGAACAGACTACATGCGTGGATTTCAACCACTTTTACTTCCTTCCAGCAAGTCAATAGGAGTTTGTTGAAGGACACCTCAAAAAAGCCCAAAACTTAATTGTTTGTAGCTATAAGGCCCCAGTTACTGACTTCAAGGCTAGATCTACTCATGGGTCTAAAAATCCTATCCACTGTATCAAAGTAGTAAAAATCTTCAGAACTGCATAGAGCTCATTTGCAGTGAAGATGTGGTTCTTCAAGAGACAAAACACCACCAACTAGGGTGATCAAAGTAAGTTGTGGTTTTTAACAATGCCTATCTTATTTTATTGATCACTGGTTTCAGAAAAATAAGCCCTTGTCTGTTTTATGTGCTTTCTGATAAACAGCAACTCTAAATGAGCTAGAGCAGTTTTTCAGTTATTACTAAGTTTTAAATTTGCTTTGGAGCTCATTCTCTTACAGAAGTTCTCATACAGTCTTCACAGAGAAAAAACACCCAGAACAGACTTAAGTGTATTATTTGGGTGATCTCCTCCTCTTCAGAAAATGTTGCTGGTTTAGGTGCTAAGGAAAACTATCAGGATTGGCACTTTGCAAAGAGACATTACGACATCTTCCATCATTGTAAATGACTAGTACACTTCTTTTCAAAATACACTTACTGTCCGCACAGTAGTAGCTTCATCGGTTCGACGGACTTGTATCTCAAAAGACATTGCCAGCTCAGCATCATGTGCTGACTTGGCAACATCCCACTCCACCAGCAGCCGCTGAAGATCCGAGTCCTTGGAAACGTTAAGGTACATTACTGGAAACACACTGGATTCTAGGAGTGCAAAAAGGGCACAAAAATATTACTGTCTAGCTAAGTTACAAAGCAGATAGGAAACAAAAGTGGTTAAAGGCAAGATAGGTTCCACACCAAATCGTTCTGAAGGAAAAAACAAGTGATCAGGACCCATGCTGCTGACGACAAAAGGAAAGATAATCCTTCTTCTTAAGGAATCAGCAGGCTAAAATGAGGTTCCTGAATCTATTCAATAGCCCCCCCACCATGACATTTGGTAAGCTATTTAATTTCTTCATGCTCTCAATTTAGTAGCTGTTTTATGGGAATACAGATCCATCCCTTCATAATCTTACGAAGAGGAACAACATAAGAGGGACTAAATCCCAAAATATCTCACACCCCAGCAAGCCCGCATATCATTAGAGCAGAAACTCTGGGCTCAGTTTTGACCTCTGATTTAATTCAGGTTAAGTAAGTTAATACAAAACCATTATTTGAACAGAACAGGTTAACGGTTTCCCTCCAGTAGCTAGCTCTGCTGATAGTCTAGTATTAAGCACATTCCTAGCTGCTCTACACAGAGTTTAGGTCAAGAAATTAGACACCTAGTTCTAATGGTACCTGCATCCTTCTCTTGGTCTGGATTTAATTTAAAAGTCAGACTGAAGTCCCTTTTCATGTTGGGAAATAAAAGGCCCTGCAATATTATTCTGCTGAAAACTACAAATAACCCTGTAAGTGGTTCCTCTTTCTAGATGATTCCTTTGTGACCCCTCCTTAAAAATCCTAACTGTTGGAAGAGATGAAATATAGCACTCACTGATTTGTCATTTTTCTACTTCCTGAAAACCAAACAAACATAAAACTCCTAAACTTGATCCGGTTGTTAATGAAGACAGGGAGCTGAAACACCTGAGTAACTAGGCTTTTTCTTTTGCCACAGGTGCTTTCCAAGGTGCTTCTGCTTGTTACAAAAGGACAGAGTCAGAATGTTTACACTAACCAAGACACAGAAAAAAAAGTCACAAAAATAGCTGCATCTTTTAATAAAATAGAACTCATTCTGTGCATTCCTGTCACATTACAGCCAGAGTCATCAGGGACACGAGCGACCTCAGAAGCCCCCTCTCACAAAACTGCCACCTCCACTCCTGTCTCCCAGACACACTTCACTCACTGAATTACCTGAGACTTTTGCCATGTATCACTTAGCAGAAACACAGGTATTCAGGAGATTTAGACTGAGAATCTGTATTTTGATAGATGCTTCTGGTAGCCAGCATGCATCCAAACCATTCTGCAATTTAGTCTGCAGTATCTGCATTGCACTAACCCCTGTGTAACAGTTTTCCTACATAGGGATTTTTACATTAGGAGAAGGGAATGAAAGGCTCAGGAGAAGCAGCAGTTATCTGCTCAATCTCTACTCAAAGGAAGCAAACAAAACTTTATAAGCATATTTGTTAATGATGAGAATACTGACACATGACTGACACAACTTTGTTGTTTATATACGTCCAGACTATAATTAAAGAATAAATGGAGGAAAGAATATATTTTACCACTAGTACAAAGTTATTAAAAACTGCTGGAAGAAAGGATTCTCTTTTAGCAAATCATCCAAAAACTCTGTTGGGATATTTTTAACCTATTCCATTTTGAAGGGTACTAAAAGTCAGAGCAAAATGAAAACCATATGCTTTCAATCTTGAGGAAACTATTGGTATATGCCTCTTCAGGTAAGTTTGGAGGAAGAAATCAAGTTTCACTGTTCAAATACATGGTCTCAGAACCAAGACTGTGGTACCCTCAAGTGTTCTGGAGAAAGAAATACAGACACATACATGCAAAAAACCTTCTATCAATTCTCACTGCAGTCTTAGTATGTAATTACTAGGAAATGATTAACATGTGTAAATTACATGAAAGCAGAACTGATAGCATTCAGGCCCCTGTGAGGTAAATGCAAAGTGTTTCACATGCAGAAGTACAATTTCCTTTTTGGCCATGGTAATGACATGGTGCTTAAAAAGTTTATCTGCTGCTTCACAGCTATTTTGAAAAATGATGGGCATCAGTATTACACTGCGATAAGGAAACCCAGCACCTATGACAATTATTAGGTGTCTTAAACTGAATAAACAAGGTGGAAGGCTTGAGGATAAATTTCACTGAATGATGACAGAGCATCAGTTTACGGTTTTACTGGAAAAAAGAAATATTATTAGCTTCTCTGCCAACAACTGACTAGACAAGGAGCCAGAACAATCAAAGCAACACAGCGCTTCATAAAATTAACTGCGGAAGTGGAGTATCACATTATTTTGGGAAGACAGGACAAAACACGCTTCATTTTCCCACATTTTACAGACTTTCACCATCAAAACAAGACAAACACTCTTAATATCCCACTTATGCTAAGGAATTGACCATAATGTTGTTCATCTCCAGTACGTAATCTTAGCTGCTCATTTTCTAGTCAACCTTACTTGTACAGTCATTATCTGCTTACCTGAAGCACTGTGTACCAAATCTCTTGGGGGATCTCATTTCACATACACAAGCAGGTGGCTGATCTAGAACTCTGGGCCTTGCCACTATCATTTTTTCTGTCTGCATTGCTGAAGCAACAGAGGAAGAGAGGAACTGGGAGAAGGAAAGGACCCTGCTTGTCTTTCAATGAAATTCACCGGCACAAAATAAGAGCCCAAGGAAAGGAAATAACTACACCTGAATGAAAAGCCAGCCAGTTGGCAGAAACCCCTTTCTTTTTCAGGGTGCACCATTAAAAGAAACTTCTGCATATCTTCTGAATTTCCCTATCCTCTTTCTGCTCTTTTTCTAGCAAATTCTAATTGCAAGTGTCACTATTATGCCTATTGCATTGATAATGAGCCTGCATCTCCTCTCTGCACCTGTTTATTTTCGTCCAAATTAAAATATCATCCCTTTTCTCACAATAAAGAATACTTCCACCTGCCACATGTAATTGAATTGATAAAAAAAACCACAAAGGTCTCAATAGCTTCTGTTTTTTCTCCATCTGTACAAGTGTCCCTCCACTATCTCCCTTCAGCTAGACAACATATCACTTCATACTCCACACAATTCTGTCTTCCAGAGAGTCTGGCATAAGACAGTCTAGATCATCAATTGGAGCTTGTACACAGTACTAAAAAAAAAGAAGAAACAATATAGTTAAGGATATATCCAAGATCTTGACAACCACCAAGTTACAACGTAGGTATTAAAGGATTTCGTAGCATAATTTTAACACGTGGAAATATTTGCAGCAATCAGAGTTACAACATTCCCTCCCAGCAAAATTAAGTGATCAAGGCATCTTAAGACTTGTTTTAACTTGAAAGCTAACTCAAGACTATGTTAATAGCTTTATGATTAACAACAGAGACTAATTTCATTCCTGAACAATTACATGTGAAAACAAGTGACCAAGTTACTGTAATGAAGCAACTGTTTGGACTTGCCTGCATTACAAAGATTTGCCATTCTTTGCCATACTATCTTACTGATAGTAAGTCTCAAAACTGAGACTTGGGTGAGTGGTGTGTAAACACACGAATTTCAAGGTTGAAGAGAGACAAAATGACTGAAAGAGATATATCACCTCTTCAGTATAATAAAAGTATTTTTAAAAACGCAAACATCTTTCTTCCTTCTTCACCAGCTTAAAAAAAGGCAGAAAATTTCCATAATGCAGACTAGAGCCTGGTAAGGTCTGCCTTCTTAGTGGTGGTCACAGAAAGGCCAATTAATCCAAATGCTATTTCTTGCATCAAGTACACAAGAAGTATTTTCACCTTAAAACACACAGCCTACTGAAAATTTATCATCATATTCAACTTTGTCCCCTTCAAATATGCATATTTGCTTTTTGTATTTGTATTGGATAAATATGTGAAGTGTGAAAAATAAAAATCTGGTCCTGGAATCTTGTGGTACAATCAGAAAACAGCCAACAGAAATGGTAAAGTTTTCAGAGATTAGACAAAAAAAGAGAGAGGTAAAAAATCATAAAAGTTGTCAAAGAGGAAATAAATTATTTGAAGATGATGGTAAAGATCAAAAATATAGGAGAAAGAGGAGGAGCAAATAAATAAATATACTTTGGCTTCACATCATTGCAAGTTGTTGATTCAACAGGTAATTGTGCATAATGGGGACACAAAAGGTACTAATGCAAGTTGCTCCATCACCTTACCAAAGAGAATAATTTGATTAAATGTGTAACATGTTTCTTAATCACAGACTCACAAATTTGCAAGTTGAAAGCTTCAATTGCTGTAGATTGCTTCCGAAGAAAAAAATGAAATATTCAGACATTTACCTTGCTGTGAGTATGTAGTGTAGCAT
Source organism: Eulacestoma nigropectus (assembly GCA_013397775.1). Classification (NCBI taxonomy): domain Eukaryota; kingdom Metazoa; phylum Chordata; class Aves; order Passeriformes; genus Eulacestoma; species Eulacestoma nigropectus. Next base: position 757,036 of record VZTE01002528.1, read on the forward strand.
GTCCTCAGGGGGAACAGTACTGCCAGAATCATGAAGTGATCCATCATTCGTCCACCTTTTCCTGCGTAAGACTTACCAGCAAAGAAAACGTTTTTATTTATTTGTTTCTTTCAGGAGAAACGCAGCATGCCAAACAATAGTCCAGATAGTATTACTATATTTAAGAACAAATAAATTAAAACCCAATCACACAGACTCCAGGAAGCTTAAGAGAAATTCAGGAAGAATGCGTAAAGAAAGATAAAGAATGAAAAAAAGTAAACCTCTTGTTTTTAGGACCTAGTTACAGCAAAGTAGCACTACAGTCAAAAAGTTCAATTGAGCCTAAACAAATAAATCATACAATATCTTTAAAATTTTTTATCCACTTATTTCAAATAAATATTGAAGCAGAAGTTTGTCCTGAAATTTTTTGGCTTTCTTCCTGTACAAGTAAGAAGATATCCATCCTAACAAGGGGAAAAGAGTATTAAAGGTGCAAAACACCTTGTGATTTCTGCTCCACCTACAGCCTGACTGATGAATTCAGCAGACTTCTCTGCCAGCAGGACACTATATGAAGGGCTTAAGTTAGATAAAACACTCATATCAAGTCTTAGCAAGTTCCATTCCCAGATGGACTGTCATCTCAAGAACCACAGAGCTGTCTGTATCTGGCATTCCATTTACAGCTTTGACACTCATGCTGTGCCAGAATGAAACTGTGTGACTTGCACAGCCCAGTTCTGAAGGACTGATTGTATGTTAGATCTCAGAAGGCATGAATCACTTGTGAATTCCCCCATGCAGACGGCAGAGGTAAACATCAGGCTGCAGTACGGTTAAAGCTCTCAGGCACAGAGGGTACAGGAGTACAAACAACAGGAACAGGACGACGGATACAGCTATCTTTAACGTAGAACATTTTAAATCTCTGGAGTTGTGCAGAACACTGATAGTCTTCTATCACTGCTTCCACAACAAAAGTTGGAACTGCTAAGCAGGAGATAACCAGAATGACCTGTTGCCACTAAAGCTAAGAACAGAACATTTATGGATTCCAGAAGGGCCAGGAATTCACTACAGAATTTGCTTCTAGCAGAAAACTTCTAATTTAATACCTCAGAGCTGCAGACTCTTAAGTCTAGTCTAGACTAATCAGACTCAATGGTTTTCAGAAGCTCTGAATTCCTCCAAAGGATCAAAAGACTTCAAACTTTTTTTCTTAAGTATGTTTCTAAAGGTCACAGGAACACTGCTGCATGCAGGAGTACAACAGTCCTACACGGAGCACTGCAACCCAGGGCTCAATGCACACAACAAGCACCGTTGCTGCAGTGCATCCCACCCTCTCCTTGTGAGCTCAAACGCTTCACAAGGAGGCTCCCATAATAACCAGGTGAATGTTGTCTTGCCTAATGCATAGGCTTCTGCAGTCTTTCCTCCACTAAACAAATATCCTCAAAAGTATTTAGATAACACTAAGATCACCATGTATGAAGAATCCAAATATTTTTGAGAAGCTATGCCTAATTCACATGCAACTATCAGAATATACCAAGAACTGATACAGGGAAATCTTATTTTTTTCTAGATTTTCGAAGGGTTTTTTGGCACCTAAAAGGGAAAATAATTTGTTATGTATTGTCTGGAATAAACAAGACAGAATAGGTGTTTCTTATAGAGTAGAGAGTGGGAAGTAAATTACACAAAAAGAAACTTTTCCAAGGCAGATGACGTTAAAACTTCTGGTAACTCCTTCAGCAGATGGTTGTTTTTTGAGTTGTATGAAATCATATTGATACAAGGCCAAATCTTACATACCTTTTTTTTTTTTCCCCCCCAGGAAATACGTGAAACTAAAACTGCTTTTAAAGTCAAAGGACTTAACTCTCTGCTTTAGGACAGTTTAACACACAGGTGTCCAGTTAGCTTTAGCACCATCTCTCCTGAATTAATTATATTAGCACGATGAAAACCTGGCCCTGGGGTTGGACACACAAAATTTGCCCCATTGGTTATGAATCACTTAAATCCAACATTAAATATAGTGGGAAAGTACTGTGCAATAATGACATATTAGACTACTTAAGTTACTTCCTATTTGGAAGAAAAATCCAAACTTTTTTTATGCTCTTAAGAACCATTCTCCGCTGTTGTCATGAAACCAATGTCTAATTTAACTATCTAGCTCCAGTCATTTACACCACCAATTCACTAATGGCACAGCCTAGATCACTTTTATTGATGCAAAAGCCTTATGCTACTAAAGGATAGTGTAATATAATAAACTATTACAAAAACAGAATCATATTTTGGAAAGTGACAATGGTTTTCACTATTCAGTATGTTATTAATCTAGTTTAATAGTGCATAATAAACAAATTGTGCTATTATGTGCAATTGTAGGTAACAAACCGGTTTTCATGAGAAAAGTCCTACAATTCTCTAAAAAAAGAGAATATGAAGTAATTTTAAATAAATGAAACACTGGTTGAGAAAGAAGAAATGGGGTTCTTAATATATGAGTAATATTTTGAATTAAATCCTCTTTATGCAGAAACATCTGCCTGCAACTAACAAATTAATCACACATAATAACTACCACCAACAAATGTCAAGCACTTATTCTGTACTATCAATAATTAAGTACTTTCATAAAATCATAATTTAAAAGTCTGTGTCTTGGCTACAGTTTTACAAAATACATTATCAATTTAATTAAAAAAAAAAAAGGCAACAATAGCAAAATGAAGATAATAGATTAACAACATCCTTGCCAAAAGTGACAACTGAACAACGTAAGGAATGAAGACAGGTGGGCAGAAAAGGGGAGATAATGCTGAGTTGCAAGCTGAAGTCAATTGGGCATAAAACGATCTGTCAGAACTACAAAAGTTAGCTGAGCAATAAATCTTTAATTTTAGCATACATTCTTTCCCGTTATAAAAACTCAAGTTCTCTGGGGCAAATAAAGCAGAATTGCTTGGTTTTCTCAGCCTGCAGGGTAAAACATTAGGTTTTTTTTTAAATTGTAACTACATAGTCTACTTGTAATCCTCCTGTTGGAAAAATGTAACCTGGGATGTGACAAAACAGATACAGATGGATTCCAGACTCCCCTGCCTAACTTGAAATTAATCAGCACTGGTAGATACTTCAATGGAACAGAACTATTTTGGAGAGTTGACAGCAATTGAAATAATATTCAGCAGCAATAGGAATTGTTCAGATTAAACACAATTAAAGAGAAACCACTGAAGAAGCGGAGACAGCATAGGAGCAAATTACCTTTAAGAAAATGAAATTTCCTTAAGTAGGTGGTCTGTGAATGTTTTAAATAAGTATCTCCAGGTCAACTATTTCTCCTTCAGAGCTAAAGGCTGGCTTAGATAATTCCTGAAGTCCTGTCCAAGCCAACGTTTCTGTGATGCTATGGATGAAACTAAAAAGAAATTCTCATTATATACCTAGTAAACACACCAAAGATTAACATTTCATCAAACCCCACTTCAAAGTCACTGAAGCACCAAAATCCAATTGACTGGGAGTTGGAGCTATGCAGTGCACATACTGCTGCAGCACCTGGAACCCCTGTGTGTGTGTAAAGAAAGGAAGCCCCTGCTATGAACATCCAGTCAAAGCTGACTGCAGAGTTAATCTGTTTTGCAGCAATCTTCCTAAAGGCACATATTTCAAACCATACTTCATACAACTTTCTTTTCTCAGTGCCCTTTGCTTTGCCTATTTAAAACAGCTGCCAGGCAAAAGCCAAATCCTTAAATGAACCTGAGCCTCAGGCTGAGAAAAGGAATTTTTCCAGTTGCAGGATACTTCATCTATTTAATGGGGAGTATTAAATAGGGATACCAACTCATAAACACCATGGATTGAACAAGTTTTTCTAAACCAGACATGGAAGAGGACTGTCAATGAGGGAAATCGAGTAATAATACATAACACTGTTCATCCTATGTTGTTATTCCCTCTACTTCATAAACAAACTGGGGATAGGAATCATATTCCAAGTTTCTACCAATGAACACAAGATTGATAACATAAGTGACATTTGAGTGCCAAAACCTAATAAACTGTTTCCACATCCTCCAAAGAAAGGAGCCCCTAGAAAGTAAGTTCCTTCCCCTAGAAAGTAAGCAGAGCACAGGAAGACTAACTCATCCTCCTGATGCAGTTCTTTGTCTCCTAAATAAAGAGATAACTAGGTAACTGTCAAAAGGAGCTGGAAGACCCTAAGTCAGTTATTTGTGCAAAGACTCTACAACACAGTGTGCCTCTGCTCTCTTGATTCCTGCAATTGCCAGTATATCCCTTGCAAAACCAACAGTCCAGAGCTGACATCCAACTGAGGCAGCTTTTCTTGAAACAGGGAGGAGTGTCAAGCCATCAGGATCCTAAGGAGTGTTGTTGAGAAGTATCTGCTAAAACATTCCAGCTAAATAGAGTCCTCCTAAAAATAAATATCACACTTTTTATAGAAAATTGAGAATTTGATTGTCAACAATCCTAAATGCTAAAAAGAAAACCACACTCTAAAGTGGATGAATCTTTCCTTTAGTCCTTGTACTTGCTTTTTTCTCCAAAGCATTTCTAAAGACGGTTTCAATTGCACTTAGTACACAAAATACATCTGTGTATAAGACACTGAAAGCTCCTAATAAGCTTTTGTAATTCAATGGCTGAGCATCAAATTTAAAAACCTCCATAAGAAAGAAAGTAATTTCTATAATTAAGGTCTAATACACATGTATTAATTTGACCACTGAGGGGTAGCTTTAGCTCCTGTGTTTTGGTAAACAGAAAGCTCTTTGATGCATGCTGTTGCTTTCCTAAAAAGCTCTGCCAAAATAGAAAAACATGTACTTCATGGTCCCACAAAGACAAGAATCCAAACAAAAACGCAGTTGAAATAGCAGATCTAAAATCATAAAGTGATTAATGAACTTCGTAAAACTACTCCTGCCCCATCAGAAAACAAATGTCAGCAATTGTAGAGAAGCAATTTTTTCAGGCAGTATCTGCTTGTAATGCTATTAGGATCTATCTGGTTTGCCCTGCTGGAGTTGGGACTGGTTCAGGCACGCAAAATTTAGATAAAAGGAGAGGCAAAAAGGTTATGCCAAAAAAATAGCCAAACTTCAAAAAATTCAGGAACCAGACTAGAATTTATGTCTTCTTATTTACTCAAATGACCTTGAGATCAAGCAAAGGATTTCAGCTGCTTAAAAGAAAGAGGAAGCAACACTTTTTCTCTGTATGATGCCAAATTTAAAGGTCTGGGCTCGCATTTCTGAGCAAGTCAATACTTTCTTGAAGCAGCAGGCACAAGAGACGTTAAAACCAAACCCAAATCACCTGGCAAGTGCAGCATCCTCATCCCACGAGGTACCCCACCTAGGTAACTTTTGCTCAAGTCAAATCAGCAGCTTTTATTATGTACCTAAGCAGTGGAATCCTAAAAGCAGAGGAGACTAGACGGTCATGAAGCGCCTTAAATTCATCGGTATGCGATGATGCTGGCTGTTTTCCAGAGGCGTGGTACGAGGGCGGCGGTGCTGAGGCGTTGCTACAGCCCTCCCGCGCCGCCGAGGGGTGCCTGGAAAACACGGGGTAACGGGCGGGCAAAGGGTGGAGACGGCGTCAGAAATGCTAAAATTCGAAGTAAAACCTCCACAGCGCGCTTCAAAACAAGCGCCTAAGTGGAGAGGTGGGTGTTCCTCAGCGGCAGAGCTTCCCTCAGCGAGAGGCGGACGGGACGGCCGCGGAGGTAGAGGAGAAGGCGAAAGGGGGGGTCACTGAGGGAACGAGGGGCTGCCGTGACAGGGAGACACGGGCATCACTCACCTGCGGCGGCCGGGAGCTCTCCCACGGCTGGAGCCGGCCGGATCCCCCGGTCAGTGCTGGGAAGCGGCTCGGCCGCCCCTCCCCGGGCACGGCAGTGGCTCCTCCCACCTCGAGGAGCCGGGTGAGCCCCGTGTCGGGAATTTCCACCCTCTCCGGGAAGCGCGGCCCTTTTCTTGGCTTCCCTCCTAAAGGCAGAACTCGGGCTGCTGGCCGCCCCCTCCTCGAGGCGCCTCAGGGCTTCAGGGTCCTGAGTGGGCCGAGCAGGGACAAGGGGGACAGGCAGGGGTAGCCCGAGAGGACCGTGAGGGGCAGACAGTGGACACGTTCCGATCTGCCCAGTCCCCAGCGGGCAGGAACCGCAGGCAGGAGTGATGTCCCCAAGGCGCCTTCAGCTCTGGTGCCATGGCCCCGTGTCCCTGTGTTTCCTGGCCTAGCTCCGCGAGCAGGGACGGTCGCTCTGGCCGCCAAGGCAGACGGGGTGAGGAGGTGTCCGCTGCCTGCAGCGGGGCGCGGGGGCCCGGCCGTAACCAGCCTGGCGCAGTGCCACATTCCCGCAGGCAGCTGTGTGAGGAAATGCTTCACAGAAACCGCGTCAAGTAAGGCTACGGCTCACAAAACAAACTCTTCACTCCCCAAAATCACCTAAAGCATGAAGGGAGACCAGGAGTTGACCATGTTTCTGTTGTGGGTCCCCATATGACTGGCCCCATTCAGATAGGTACAGTATGCCAAAAGGTGCCTGGCTACATCTTCTGATGTAGCCACGAGAAAGTTTTGTTTAAAGTTGTTGCTCATCCCTTCCAGGGCATTTGTAGTGAAGGTTTTTCCGGTTTGTAGCACTTCTGCATAAAAGAGGTCTTCTGACTCTTCTTTCTTTTCTTTCTTTTCTTTTTTTTTTTTTTTTTT
>VZTE01002528.1:763812-775900 GCA_013397775.1 Eulacestoma nigropectus
TTTTTTTTTTTAAGATTAAACACAATATACTCCTTAAGACACTCTTTTTCTTGCTTTCCTCTGGATTGTCTCAAATTCTTGAAGCTTGGTTGCTTTTCATGAGGAGTATGTGATCTGTGAAGTTTTCAGCCTTATAGGCTATATTATTTTTACACCTCATGATACATAGTTTGCTGGTTTTTTTTAATAGCATAGTGTTGCCGACATACACTTTTCTTGTGATCCACTTCAGCACCTTGATGCTTCTCTTCTGAACTGCTGTCTAGCCGGTTTTTCCCTGCCTCGTTGTATTTCAGGGATGTCTCATACTTCTCTTTGCCTAAGTAACATCCTGTTCCTTGGTCAGGAGTTCCGTTTTCTTACGATGCTCTTGCTTTCTAGTCAAGCAAATGATTCCTAGTCAAAAGATAGTTTAATTCTTCAGAACTGTATTCTGAATAATTGCATCTATTTTTTCCACAGAGTTCCTGTGTATGTTTTGTGAGTCATGGAAACTGGACTTTTCACAGAAAGTCACTCATTTTTCATTGCCTGCATGTGGTCTGGAGGCACCACAGCTGGACATTTACTGTTATTTCAGAATTCAGAGCAGTATGCATATGAAAGGTTATATAACTGCTAAATTTTACTGAAAATGCAAAATCACAGATGTCTATGGTTAGATGCCAAAGTTTTGGCCTTTTTTCTCTTATATTTGTTAACAAGTCTCTGCAGTGTGCTAGTAAGTTCTTTCTTCTAATGTTTCTAGACAATAGAATTAGTAAAGCTTTCTGGAAATCTGTCAACTGAATATTTGAAAGTGGGTTTTGAATTACGTACAATAAACAAAATGTGGGGTAGAAAATCTTTGCACATACTATTTTAAAGATCATATGTTAACTCATTTTTGTGCTTTGGGTATTCTCATCTGTGTTTGAAAATATTTATTCTTTTAGGACTCTGGTGGGGTTACCTTTTAAAATCTGTCTATATATTTAACATTTTCTGTATCATTTCAACCCTGCTGTAGCTCTCTATTGCCACTTTGTTTGGGTAGCAGCAACAGTCTCGATGTTGCTTTCACTGATCCACATGATCCATAAGTTGCAGAATGAACAATGTATTACCTCGTTCTTTGAATGCTTCCTTATGAACATATGAATTCACTGCTATTTAGAAATTATGTTCAAGGTACTAATTAGAACCAAAAAACCTCTAAAAAGTTATTGAATAATGTCTATAAGGAATTTCATACCTGGTCAGAAAGTGTTTCGAAAAGCAAATTATCAAGTTCCTGATATTCGAGCAGGAAAAACTGGAATACAAGAGAAGAACAAAGGTAAATCCACAAAACAAGCTGGAAGCTCAATGTGTCAAGTGTCACAGAATCTAGAGAATTTTAAATTCCAAGTCAGGTACCAAACTTCTCTGTATACCAGGTTATAGCAATGTAGTTTGGAAAGGTCTAGAAGACATGCAATCCAACCTGGCGCCCTTCGTGTCTGTAACAACAGCTCTGAGTTTCACCCCACCTTTCTGGGTGTTTAGTTGCCCTGTACATGTATTCAAAGCCCATCTCTGACACAACACACCTGCAGGACCTTGATCCAGACTGCTACAAAAGTTTGCCATCTGTAGGGAATTTTGAAAGTAGGGCTATGGACATGAGATTGTTGATGTTCAAGGATTTCAGAGGGAAAGTACCAGCATGGAAAGGTGTAAAATCATAAGGGTAAAGATGACCTGGGAAAGCCTGGTCAAGCTAGACAGTCTAGTTGGGGATTAGCTGTGAACCGTTGTGTCGTGTTAAGTGTTAATGGAAGATTGCAAGTTAGAAATGCTGCGATTCCTCTCCAGAGAGCCATGGGAAGTGACTCTTACCCTTTTGACTCATGCCTGCCTGCTCAGCAAAGACTTCGTGAGTAGTGTAGCATGAGTGTCGACTGTAGTAATGCTTTGTTTAGCAGCTCATTAAACTCTGGCTAGCTCTTCTGTCTGTTAGCCAATAACTAACTGCTTTATTTTCAATTATGTGTATTCTTCTTGCAGAGTCTCTGCGCCTTGCTAAAATACCTGAACAAACTGACCCGAGTGTGACAAATGCACTCAACTCCTTAACCAAACTAAGGGTAGCTATTACAAGCTCCAAAGAAGGTAAAGACCTGGGGCATAACCAGGACAAGAACTTCTCTAGCTCCAGTCTGTTCTCTAAAAATACACAAAGGAACAGAGTGATAGAGGTAAGCATTGATGCATATGAGCTTGGGTCACTGATCATGTAAATAACACATGAAAGCAGGTAGCTTTTCTAGAATTCATTTATCAAGGAACAAAGAAAGTTGTGGGTGCAAGGAATCTCACGCATAGCTTCCCATTGTATGTAGTTTGACTACAAGCCAACTACTATATTCCAGAAATATGACAGCCTAAATGAGCCTTCTTCAAGCTTTCCCTGCTAAGCAGCTGGTTGCATGGGATCTCCCTTTGAGCAGGGACACCTCTCAAGGTTGCTCTTCAAAGCAGAGAGAACTCCCACCAAAAGCGGATCCTCGGTATTGGATACCATGTATAATCTGGTATTATCGTGCACTAAGCTATTTGTATTGGCAGCTTTGAATCTTTATTATAACCTTTTGTGCAGTAAGTAATACAGTGAACCTTGCTGTTGAATTTTGTTGTTAAAGTTGCACTTTTACAACATATTTCAGTTAACACTTATGCTGATACTTTTGGTGGTTGTTCTTTATTTTTCAAATTTTAGTGTCAGCTCTTCCTAAAATAAAATATTTCCTCTTTTATATGTCAAGTGTTTGTAGCTTCTTGGCATCAAAACCTATTTTTTTGTTTTGAGATCTGTGTTACTCAATGTTCTTGTAGTGCTACGTAACCTACTTGCATAATTTACAGAATCTACCACTGATGTTGGTATATTAATAATTTTTATCCATACTTCAGTATGAAATGATGAAGTAAATCTGCCCCTTATAAGTAATAAAAAGGTAATTTTCTTTTTTCTCCACCCTTCAGGAAAAAATTAAGCTGTTGGAACAATGCTATCTATGTTAACAGGACCATTTCAAAGGAAAACAAAAAAATACGCAAATGTAATGTACAAAACACAATTCCCTTTGTCAGGCACTGAATCAGACTTCAAACAAGTAAAATGGGCTAGTTTAATGTTCCTCATTAACTAATGCAATGAAGGACTTTACTGTGTTATTTGAAGTAAAGCAGAAATGTTAGTTTGTATTTCAGGAGTTTCTGATTCCAGTTAGTGATCATATGCGTGAGTTTCTGCACAGTTTAGCAGAGGTGTTGATTCTCTTATTGAAATCTAGTAATTTGTATGAAAAATCTGAAGTTCTTTCAGTTACAAATTAATATTTAATATAGTGTGAAAGATGCCATCTTTAGCCCCAAAGCAGGATGAATCACACCCACTTCACGATTCTCAAGTTTTTTTCTTAAAACCACCCGTTCTCAGAAGTTCCACTGCCTTCAAAGGCAGCATCTGGCTAGGACCTAACTATCCTTAGTGGTAGAAAGTTCTCTCTTCCAAAAAGGCTAATTAGGTCTTTATACCCACTACTCTCCGCTTCTGCAAACTAATAGAGACCAAGTTATTGTTTCTTGTTCTGCAGCAGATTAATACCAGGACCCCCTCAGCCCTCTCTGAGTTAAACAAACTCAATTCTTTCCACTATTTACAGAAGGTTGATTGTGTTCATGGCTATTCACGTGTCTCTTGAGTCCAGTTTCACAGAAAAATTGAAGGACACAGCACTCCTTTTAACAGGAGCCTTGTTAACACTGTGTTTACTCGCAGGTGACACTTCTGTTCCTACCTCTATGTTTGCTGTTTCCTCAGAAGCAGAATATTGTTTAAGCATTGTTAAATATTGTTTAACCTGTGATGCTCTGTAAGCCACAGATCATTTTTATCTTGCTAATTCTTCTCTTTCCTTGTTTGATTATTTCTGCTTAACACTGTAACACTTCTCTTTCCCTTTTGACACACCATTTCTCTAACTTGTCAAGATGCTTTTGAATCTTAATCCTGTTTTCTGATATGATTGTGATCCCTCATAGCTTCATGTCATTTGGACATCCTGGGCATCTTCTGTTTTATCAGACAGATTGTTGGCTCTGTACAGCCCAGACAGATGTTTTTAACTCTGCTATTGTTTCTTTTTAGCTGCAAGCTACTGCTAATTGCTTTCTGACTGCACAGTGGCAACTTCCAAACCCAAAGTAAAGCAAACCACTGCTTTCCATAAACAGTTTTCCTCATACATGATTTAATTCCTCCTCAGGAACAATTTCTATTTAGTCAGGAGTTGCAGAAGTACTCTACAGAGTGAAAGAGTTCAGAGAAAAGGTTCTTGAGCTGAACTGCACTGAACTGAACAATTTCAGAAACTAAAAAAAAAAATTCAGTATTACCTTTTTGTCTGTGGTCCTTTATCCACAATGTCATATAAAGCCAAATTTATGTACATCAATTTAGTAGCAATCTCTAATCTTTTCCCCACCTAACTTACTTGGAAACTAAAGCTACCAAAATTTTCTAGTGTTATTAGAAATGCAGTTGGGTCCAGCAGTGCGAGATAATAGATTCATTACTAACTAATAACTACTTACATCATTTAGGCACTTATTTACCGCTGAGGTTGTTTGTGGTTTAGAGAACAGCACCTTCCAAGAATCTTTGAAAGTCCTAAGTTCTCTTCTGAGTAGATAAATTCCAGCCTGATCATGTCCAGAACTATTCTTTCCTGTTGGATTGGATGGGGCACAATTAGTCTGCCTCTCCAGGTCCCATACTTCTGTGTCTTTCCAAAGAGTGACAGCTTTAACTGGAGGGCAGTAGCTGTATCCATTTACACTACTGTTAAATCTGTGCCTTTAGTCATTCTTTGGGGTCATTCCATGTTGGAGTGAGAGCTCCTCTGGACCTAGGCCCAGAGGAAAACCAAAGTACAGGGATTGAATTAAAACCTTTGGATAAGCTGAGATACATGAAGTCACACCAAAGTGAAACAGAAATACAGATTTTTAACTTTTAGTAAAAATATATGCTAAGTGCTTTAAACATTGAAAAGCTGCAGAAAAGGGACCTTAAACACAGTGTGTACTGCTGCAGTGTTACCTTTTCACAGAATTTCCTTACTTTAGACTAAACATAGATGGAACGGTACTGTTCATATTTTTTAGAGAGAGGGTTCACATAAACAATAAGAGCTGATAGAAATTATATACGCAAATCTGTGTAATACTTATGTAGCACTTGCGTAAGATTTATGACCATTAGAATTAGACCAGGATAGACTAAGAAAAGAAAAACTAGAATCGTGTGTTAATTTTATTGGTCAATTAGCAAATATAATCCTCACCTCTGTAAGTTTAGAGAGGGAGGAAAAAAAGAAGAAAAAAAGAGAGAAGAAGAAGAAGAAAAGAAGAAGAAAAGAAGAAGATGTGTAGCCTGCTGTTTGCTGTTATCATTTTTCCCCTTCAAACTCTACCTTCAGAAAACTATGGAACTATGAAATAAAGGACTTTAGCAAGACAGCAGCCTCCTCTGCTCTTTCACCCTCGGCCGAAAAGGGAGGGTATCCCATCAAAAGCTCAACAGTTCCAAGCATGTATTTGAATTTCTTCCAACTGAAGAGGGAATTTAATCCTTCTCTTTATTTGCAGATTGAGCACTCTGGTCAGTAGGCTATTATAAAAGGCCTGTGTGCATTAGCATTTTAAAGCAGTGGTCCTCAACATCTTCCTGTGAGGGACAAGTGCATGCAACATGCAATAGTCATACTCTGAGAATGAGCTTCCTGGGAATCCCCACACCTAGTTTTTGACTCCAGAAGCATTTGTACAGGCTGCATGCTCCTCATGCTGCAATGATTCTGTTCATATGAAGTCTAGTTCTTCAAGGAATTTGAGTGTAGAGATGCCCAGTGTATTCGGACTTTCAGGTTAATGGATAGCTAAATGGAATTTCAGAAGGGAAATTAGCTTCTGCCTAAGAGCCTCGATATGTAATTGTGTAGTTTCCTGGCTCATCGGAAACAGAGTAAGCTCAAAAACATCCACTCTATGGGTCCCAAACTTGAGACACTTCAGAGTCGTATTTTCAGACTTTTTTCCAGACATCAGTTTTTCTCGGCAGAAACTCTCTGCTACCATCTTGTGGTAATCTAAAGGAAGAGATATCAAAAGCAAACATTTTCGGTTTACATGGGAGTCAAGGGTTAAAATTCATTCCGTGTTTGGACTAATAAAACGTGGAGAGTGTGATGTAACATTTCAGGAGAGAAGAGTAAACAGCACAGTGTGGTGAAACAAAGTAGTTGTCTACTTTTGTATATTGAGATTGTGTGCTCAAATATGCTGGATGCATACTTGTTTTGTTATTGGGTTTGTGGGTTTTTTCTGTGAGGTAATTTGCTAGAATGAAAAAGGAACCCAGTATTTCTCTCTGTGTGATCAGAACATTGTTTATAGTAGTAGCAGGGCTTCTTGATGACCTTTATGGTTACACTGACCGCACTTATTCTGGACATATATACAGTACATGTCTGTGTCCAGATAAAACTGCCTTTTTTGAGTGGATAATGGAGTTGGGCATATTCAAAAGAATAAGAAGAAGGTTCCCTGTGGATTTTTGCTGTGCTATGGACCCTCACACTGATGTAAGAACGGATCTGCCCGATAACTGATGGAGAAATCATACCAGTGTGCGAACAGTAGTGCTTTCAGATGCAAATCCAGCATTCTAGTTGGAGATAACAGCTAGCAGGAGATGACATGAAGACATTTGTCTGCAAAAGTCCCTCTGGTGGCACAAGACTAGCCTAAAACCATTCCCGAGTTCTGGGACACAGCAATACGCTGACAAGATGTGATGGAGTACAGGCAACAACTGAGACTGAAGCAAAGGACTGTTTTCATAGTGTGAGGGTAGGAAGTGAGACTTGCTACAAAAAATAGTTGTTTCCATAGATGCTCCGCTTTCCTGGATTAATACTATGCTGTTCTAGCTCATAAGACAATTATTTGCTTTACACACAGTTTCAGGGTATGTCTACTGTAAACCTCATGGAAAAATCTGAATTAGTAGCTTGAATGGGCTGCTGCAACCAGATGTTTTCAGGCTTCTCAGCTAGTTATTTAAAATGAGCATGGGGATTTCCAGTCAAGCATTGGAGACAGTGGTACAGCTCTAAACAAGTCTGGGTTTCCATTAAATATGATTACTAGAAACTGCAAAGTCACTTGGACTGAAGTTTAAGAAAACAGAGGCCTGCAAGAGACAACTGGCATAGAAAATTTTAACCCTACTGAGTTTTTCAACTGACAATAAACGACTGACAGTAGCATCTTGAAAAGGTATTGCTACCTTTATATGCCTGTTTGTCAGTTCACAGTAGTCAATAAAATGAATTGGAAAAGGACTTTGTAAGCCCATTGGTGATGCAAATAGAAAAAAAGAAAGTTTGTTTTGTTCCATGTCTTGGCTTTAAATTGCTGCATTCAACATTCTTATTGAAAGTCTTGTTCAGTAGAAAGTCTGTGGAAAGCAGAATCAAGCTCTAGAAGACGACGTAAGCTTTCTCAAATGTAACTCAGGATACCTCAGCAACAATCAGGATCTTTTCTTTATGCATTGCTGAAACATGCTGGATGAAAAACCTACTGCATTTATTGGAAAAATGAAAAGGGCTGGGTGTTATGTGGATGTGCCAGAAGTAAAAATACAAATTCCCGCCACTGAGAATTAATGAGTTATCTTTTTCCTCTTTCCCCAAAATGTAGAGCCTGGATTAGGATGTGTGAAATTTAAAGGAATTGGAGGGCAGGAGGTCTTGAAATTTTAAGTACATTAGTGTCATGTGCTGTGTCTTCAATAACCAGAGATGTCTAGATTTAAGTTATACACCATGAATAGTTTTATTACTGGTTGAAACTTGAGTGTGTATTTAGTGAATGAATAAGGTGATTAATCAATTAGAAATTAATCATACTTTCACAATAGAAGATGATGTAGTGTGAATGCATGATGTAATGTATAAAAGGCTGGCTATATTATTTAAAGAAAATTGCAGCTTTGATTCTTTGGATGCTTAGGCTCAGTGGTTTGATGAAATTTAGTGCAGTGTTTCGTATCTGCCACACTGAACAAAAGAATCTGTGGCAAGGCCAGTGTTGTGTTGTGTTGTGTTGCACAGTGCACTTAGGCGAGGCTGAGGCAGTCTGGCTTGTGGAGGCATTAGAAGCACATCCTGGATTAGTGGACTGGGAGCACCAAGCAATCATTCCTGAGCGTGGGGTGCCAAGAGTTGGGAATGCTGTGGCTGGCAGTCCCAGTTAATGACCATTAAGTAGGGAGGAGGCAGACTTTGCAAGGAACTGCCCAAAGAATATGTCATTAGAGCTGCTCATGGGCATACTCTCACAAGTATTGTCCGTGCCTCAGAGGATTATGGGCATTCCGGCAGCAGCTATTCCAGCCCTGAAGTTGTAACAGCAAGCCTCTTCTGAAGACAGAACTTTGTCGTGGTATAACCTGAGCCAGCAGCTAAGCACCATGCAGCACTCACCCACCCCCCCTCCCGGTGGAATGGGAAGGAGACTCAAAAGTAAAACTTGTAGGTTGAGGTAAGGAAAGTTTAGGAATTGAAACTTAAACTGAAAAGTAAAATGTAAAATATATGAATGGTAGCAAATTAAAAAAGGGAAGAAACAAAACTCAAGGAAAACCAATTGATGTACAATAGAGTTACTCACCCTCCACTGAGCAATGCCAGACCCAGTCCTTGCACCCTAGTCAGTGCTGCTTCCAGGTAATTCCCCAGTTTATATACTGGGGATGGCATCTATGGCATGGAATATCCCTATGGCTGGTTCAGGTCACCTGTTCTGGCTGTGCTCCTTCCCAGCTTCTTTTGTGTACCTCTTCACTGGCAGAGCATGACACAAAAGTAAAGTCATTTAATTAGGACAAACATTAGTTGGCAGAAATCAAAACATTAGTGTGTTATCAACATGATTCTCATACTGAATCCAAAACACAGCGCTTTACCAGCTACAGAGAAAAAATTAAATGTATCCCAGACAAAACCAGAACAAAAAAGTTCTGTTTTCTTCACATTGCTTCCCTGAGAAAAGGACTTGCGGACAGCCACTAGCTTTTCTGGTGACATAGGGAGTGTTTGCATAGGGTGTAGGTCTTACACAAGGTTGCACTTGTGCCACTTAGCAGTATGATGTTTTTTCTCTGATGACATATGTATAGAAGTTTGCAGATCATGTCTTTTCCTAAAAGGGTAGCTTTTCTGGTTTAGCCATAAAGCCTTTAGAGATGAGAAACACAAGCTGCAAAACACAAGCTGCAAACTATCATACTAGGGTGTTTTACCCATGGACGTACTTCACTGTGTACTCAATATTTAAATACACTTCTTGATTGATATGCACTGTTCCATGACAACAGATTGCAGGGGAAAATGTCCTCCAGACAAGGCTAGGTGGCGCAGTAGGTCAGTGCATTGAAGTTTTTCAGACATTTTAAGGTCCAGAAATTCCTGTAAATTTCCACAGCCTCATATGTTTATTGACATATTGATGCATTGATTAATGTGGAAGAATCTCATTACCTTTTGTGGCTTTTATGAGTCATTATTTTTCATACTCATCCAAGTAAAAGTCCACGTAGAAGAAGCTTCCAAGGTACTTTCTGGACAAAACAACATAAATGCTTTCCTAATTTTTTGTACCTTGCCTTCCAAGCAGAAGTGTAGTTGAGGGCAAACAGAGTCTGGCTGTTTCTAATTTGGGAAAATTAGAGTTTATTTCATTCTTACTGCCCTCTTGAATACCACAGGAGTGTGTTTATAGATGTTTTGTATACCAATAAACCACTGTCTCCAAATACTTACCAAACATTAAAGAAATCTTCAGTGTCAGCTGTTTCCTCTGTGGAAAATGAAAGATTTTTGAAAATACATAATTAGTGTGCCCTCTACTTCTTCTGTCTACCGTGAAAAAGAAAGCTGAGTCTAGTAGTGTAAAATTTCTGTTGTGCTTAGAAAACCTCAGGAGAACTACCCAGACAGTTTTGTGAAGCTACTTAGTAAGCATTAGTGGAATATTTTTTGGTTGCCAAATTAGGTTGTAGCAAACTGCCAGTTTCTCAAGTAAAGAGTATTGTTTACATAAAAAGTTTAAGATGAGTGTCCATCTCATGCATTGTTATTTGCAGAAGATAACTGTGTCATGATTAGTGAGTTATTTATATTATTTAGAAGAGGTCAAGAGAGGAGTTATTAATATTTGAGCAGCAGTATGTGGCATTTTAAATAACCCCTATTATCAAAAAGGTTGAGGGTAACAGTCAGATGGTTAATGTACTGAGCATTTAGCATCTGCTCCTGTGAGGTGTCAAGTGCCTTTGCAAGGCTCTGAGTGCACTCAAATTACATTAAAATAATGAGGGAACTCACTTCCTTACCGGAGATTCTCAGCCACTGGCAGGATAAAGCTATTATCATGCAGGCAGTAATGGATAGAAGGAAAAAGCCATTTCCTTCTTTCAGTTTTTTTTGTGTGTGTGTTTAGCTTTCTACTCCTGAAATGGCTTGTGCAAGTTACCAGTGCTCTGTAAACACCAATGTGAAAACTGAGTGCCTGCAAGCACAGTATCTTCTGTCTGCTCTGAGACACAGGGTAAGCACAAAAGCTGAAGATAACAGAGGGAAATTGAAGAGAGCAAGAGGCCACGAAAACCTATACGTGGTAGATTTAAGACCTGCACTGCAATCTGTTTCTATAGCATAGTGCAGCTCCAGACATCTCTGTGCAATGTGGCCACTCCTTTGTGTGCGGACACGTTGGTGGGAGCTCTCTGCTGCCAGCCTCTGCCCCGAGAGAGAAATGCAATTGCTAGACAACCTAGCTGCACAAATCCCAGGAATCACAGCTAACAGCTCACTAGCATTCACAGCTCATATTCCTGACTCGTTCCAGGAGAATCTGCTTGTCCTGTTATGGGGTTGAGGAAGGTGCTGGTTTAGATCCACTTTGTGAGGGTTCCTACTGTTAAAGTAGAAAGCGCTATGCCAGCTGCTTGTGGTATTTTCAATTGCTACAACACTGGTTTCAGAAGGTTTAGACCAGAAGGAAAGTAACAGCTGTATTCCACAGGAAAGCAACAGCAAGTAAAAGAACCTGAGCAGATTTAAAGAAGTGTAAAGCAAGGTGATGCTGCTTTAGAACAGCAAATACCTCCTACTTAAGCATTTTTATTGTGGCACTGTCCACACACTTCATACAGTGTAATCATAAGAGATACATGCAGAAATCTGCAGAAGGAAATACTCTAGAGTTTGAGTGGCACCCTGCTGAAAGAGCCAGCAATAGCTGAGTGTTTCAATTATTGGGGAAGCTCTGTCCTGGAGCCTTAATCTCTTCTATGCCAGGTCCTACACCAATACTGGACAAAATAAATGTAAATTCCAGGCAGATGTGGAAATTTGAAGTAAAAGACAGCTGATGATGATATGCAGAAAGGGAAGCACAAAGAAACAATATTTTTTACGTGATAAGTAGTGATGGCAGGATAATGTACTACTCCAGCTATGGTTGAAATTTCAGCGACTTTATGATACTGAGTGTAAAGTTGCTCTGGGAAAGCAAACAGACTATGTGCATTTCTCAAGCTATTGAAGTATAGGGTCCATTCTAAGTCTACGTCATGTCACCAGGACTGGGGTGGAACAGGCTGCTGAGTATTGTCATCTCCTCTCTGTGGGAGAAAGTAAGCCAGCAAGAGTTTCTGAAGCTGGCACTGTGAGATAATGCTAGGACCCGTCTTAGTCCCAAACCACAGACAGAATTGTGGATCTTCTGGCGAGCTACTGTCATCTTTGTAGAACAATGTTCTTGCTCTACTCAGATCTCGAAGGGATATGGTGAGTGTCTTGTGATTCCTAGCGCTCTGGTTTAAGGGTCAGCAAGGGTGTCTATGCTTGGGTTAGTCCATGAAAGGCCGTGAAAGACAAGGAAGGGAAGTCAGAGATGTGGTACTGTGTCCTAGGTTAGAATATAGATG
>VZTE01002529.1:0-66608 GCA_013397775.1 Eulacestoma nigropectus
ATCCGTATTTTCCTCCTAAGATTGTCACAATGGTCTAGTAAGTACTCTGGCAATACGAAAAATCTGTACAGAGGAATACCTGCTTGAACAATGGGCATCATTCAATAATGCAGCCATGAAATTAAACCAGCTAGCTGACGACCCATGGGCTAAGAACTTCAGTATTTTTATCAAGACATCCAAAGTTCAAAAACATTTGTTTAGTTGGAGAAAAGAATGTAACATTTCCTAATCTGCTGGACCTGCCTGAACCTGTTAATTTTTCCCTTCTTAGTTGTTGGTTATACTAAAAATCATGATCTACCTCAGTCACCAAAATCACACAGCTGGATCATTTATTTAAGAGAAGCAAAAATGATGTAAAAGTGAATTCTTTTGCCTAAACTTCACCCATTACCACTTTTTTCTTTTTTTTTCTGAAGAAGTGAACAATTCCAAAGGCTGACATGTACAACGTACGCTACCAAGATACAAACACAGCGGTGCACTTTGTACAGAAAATCATGAAATTTGGTCAGCAGGGTAACAGGTCAGGGAAAAAACAAACCCCTAAACTCACTAGCTCCTAAACTTATTAAGCATTAAATATCTATCAAAACCCATAAGCTCTAGACATGAGGCACATCTTTAATAAATCCATAATTCTGTATTATCAACTACTACGAATGATGTTCAAAAGGTACAAGCAGTCACATTGTTGCAAGAACAATTAAATTGAGGTGCTCACATTAAATACAGGTTATGGCCAACCTACTGCAGGCCCTTAGAGTTTTTAATGCTTTCTTATAGAGCTATAATTTAGAAGTGCACAGTAAAATTCATGTCTTCAATCACCTTGATGACAAGCTCCCTCTAACAATGACAAAGACATCTCATGGGGTGATATGCTCCTTTTTAATTTAGCTGTCTGGCATTTTGTGAGGTAACCACAGCTCTCTGAATGAAATATTTTTCTTTTTAACCCAGGGAGGAATTTAGATAAAGTAACTTTTTTGGTGATTACAGTTAAGGTGTTATTATTTCTACATGTAGCATGATTTTTTTTATACTGCTTAATGTACAAGAATGTATTCTGGAATATGGTGGTTCTTCACAGAGGATAAGGAAAAATTCCTAACTGTATAGGAAGAAAAAATATTTTTCACTTCACATTGAAATCAATCTAAAATCAAAATATGCAGATTGATGAACAAAAAAAAAATCATCTTAATGAAAAAGTTGCTAAATGAGCTTTCTCTAGAATGGTCTTAAGATGTAAAATTTTATTAGAAAGGGATGTATTCATTGCTTCTAAAGTATATTTCACTTTTCCTATCTCAATAAAATCATCTTTCTTACAACAGACACTACCCCATTGTTAATTGAATTATTTCAGAAAAACAACCTCAGTACTTCTATATAGACAAAAAGACACCAGATTTTTTTTATGGACTTCATAGTGGAAAAGCATATAATTTTTATTCTACAATTCTGACATATCTTCTTGCACTTTTACTGCTTATATTATGTTGAAAACATTGCATATTATTTTTCTTAAGACTTAATGAAGACATTTATGATATTTTTGCAGGTCTTCGGTAAATGCAGATTTCTTTTCCTAAAAAATCACAATATAACTCTTTCCTGCCTTAATTTTTTTTATTTCCTTCAGTATTTTACTTCCCGTACCTGCCTGATAAACTAATATATTTTTAAATTTTCAAGACATGTCTTAAATTATCTTTAAGTCTTGTTTCCATTTTTAACTTTTTAAAAACATTTTTATGAAGAAACTTGAAGGATGGAAAACACCACATCAACACTCGCAAGAGTTAGGTCTAAACTCACAATGCATGGGGTTACACTTCTGGAAGGATTCTGACAATTGCACAACAGCACAATTTCTATGTTCAGGATAACTGAGAGGGAGTGGACATTTAAAGGTAAGTATATTAATTAGAAACTAGTAAGATACAGTCTTATATAAGAAATAAAGGACTCTTTGTGGAAATGTTCATGAGTTTAGTTTTAAGCAGTAACTTCTGAGCTTTAACAACTTTTATTGTTTAAAGACCTAAAAGGAAACTGGTTTCTACCATGACCAAGAAAACAATTTGCCATGGTCAAAGCATTTCAGTACCAGAAAACAGTTCAGTGATGGATCCAATTAAGATTTAAGCCTTTGAAAGAATATTTGACTGAATTGCTGCACAATCTGTTCTATATCAGCAGGTATTACCCCTCCTCCTTCTCACTAAAATGCAGTTTTAAAGAAAAAGAAGATTTTATTGGAAATATATTTCTTTGCAACAGGCTTGTTTTCCAAGTACTTCATAGAGTTTTATTCACTGCTAACAGAGAAAAACAAGGTGAATTACTTTTGTCTATACTATATGGCCTGTTGGTAATACAGAAAAGGAGATACAGTACAGTTGTTTTTAACATAGTCTAACACAAACCAATAGTAGAATAACCTTTTCAAAAAAATAAAACCCCTTCAAACTTCTGCATTACATCAATATAAAATAACGAGTCTAACCATATACCTGTCAAATGAGTGAAACTGCATGGGGAGAATAGCCTGTGCTTCTCTCTTCAGCGCAGGATCTGGGTAAGGGATCGGATCCGGGCCACATTCTGCAATTTCAACAGGGGCTGCCACAAGACTTTTCAGTATTTCTTTGACATTGATGCCTTTACTTTGGCTGATACTGGATATTGATGATGCAGGTTTCAGAATTTCATTGGGGCTTTCTGTTAAGCTCTCCTGAGATTTCTTCACTTCTGAAGACAAAGTAGACAACAGCTCACTCATAGCATCAGGACCTGTGCTGGTCTCTAAGTCTGTCCCATTCAAAATACTGGGCATCTGTTCATCTCCAATTCCAGAATCTGTATGAGGAATAGAACTTTCCAGCTGAATATCTTCAACCGGTGTTGGTGTTTCTTTATCTTTGATATTTTCTGGAAATACAGTCGGTGTCTCTGCAGCAAAATAGAGATTATGACCAAAATTTAGTTTGATATTTTCCCCTAAAAATATGATCATAAGGTTTTATACAACAGAAATGTGCTAGGAAGACCACAAATCATGGTATTTTAAACCTTAAAAACTCATTTTACATACAAAACATTTTACCTTCAACAGCTGTTTGGCATATAGACAGACTTGGAAGAGGGAGCCCAAAATCGCATTATACAGACTCAGTGACATTTAGAAATTACAGCCCTCTACTCACACAGTAATCAAACAGCAAAATACTGCCAGAAAAAACTACATTAAAGATTATAACCTATCAACTGCAGAACTGTATGATCCTTGAGTCTACTAGAAGAGAAAATTACAACCACTTATGCTTTCGGATTGCTGCAAAATTTAGTAGTTTGTATTGCTGTCATCAACTTGCATTCAAAAGAAAACTGCTAAACCCTTTGCTTGCTTTGTGTTTTGTTTAAAATGTGTATTACACACATTTCTACACACGCATCATTGCACTGAATGCAGATTTATTTATACGTGAATGAAAAAAAAAGTGTTGCTATCAATTTTTTAGATACCTCTTCTTTTCCCACAAAAGGCAAAATTCTGTAATTCAGGAAAAATTCATGAACAAAATAAATACAGCTTCATAGAGATAGGCAAGTGAAATCTGTTGAGTTTGGAACCTTTCCAGATTGAAAAGGATTCTACAGCATCTTGTAACCGAGAAGACTATATGTCTATTAATTACTTCAGTGAAACAGACACAAAAACTTCATTAAATAAGAATAATTTGCTATGCTTAGACAAAAGTTAGCTAGAGTTGTGAGTAACTTACATATTCATATATTTCATTAGAGCAAAACAACTGTGGCTATTTTTAATGACAAAACGATTTTTTAGTTTATTTTAAAACTACATTATTTTCATTAGATTACTTGTCTTGATTATAAAATTTAGCTGCCCTATGTATGAAATAAGAACACTTTTTTAATGACTCTGATACAGTGGTTTAGATATTATGGGAAATATTTTACAATGTATTTGGATGATACCAAAAAAAATGTGCTTCAGTAATGTAACTTTAATAACAATCTCACAACTCACTACCGATTTTTTGGTACAGTGAGGTATAAAATAGCTATTCAGCATATGGGCATAAGTGTGGGTACATGCATATGCACATAAAAAAAATCTGTAAGAGCTTATTCATGTGTTCGAACTAATGGTCATGTAAACCTCTGCATATATACACGTATTACGAAAGAAGAGAAGAGGCTTTTAAAAAGATGAAGCAGAATCACCCATTATAAAGGAGCATTGTTTTCTTTTAACAGCCATAAACACTGAAGCCACTTCCTCCTCCTTTTTCTCTTAAGTGCCTTAAACACATCTTATCAAATAGATATGAGCTCTTCTCTGTGAAGCAGGAAGTAGAAACTGGATTTATGAGCTGCATCAAATGCATTTAGCATCTGCCAGGTCAGGAAGCAAAAAGATCCGTATCTACTTAGTACTGCCTATATTTGGCACAGAAAGACATCTGATCCACAGAATGATCCTAATGAATTTTCTGCTTGTCTTTTTAAACTCCATCCATGCAAAGACAACACTTCTCAACTGAAGGGAAGATTAGGACTGGACAGCCAGTAAAGCAGGTTGTTGCCCATGAAATGCATGGTGAATAAAATGGCATAAGGCTCCTTTATTATGCAAATGAAAAGAGGGCACCGAAAAAAGACGATGGTCCACTACATGGTGAAGTTAGGTTACACCCAACCTCAATTTTCATTAAGGTCAACAATACTGAACAGGAAACTAAAGACAGAAAACTGATAGAAATACGGTTGTGGAAAGTCAGCTACCTTGAGTAAACCAGAAGAAAGATTTTAACACACTAAAATCATAGTAATGGACTGACTCCAGGCCAATTTTGAAAGAAACAACCCTGATATTACTGGTCTAGTAGCAGGCACTTTTGCCAGATGACTGGAGATAGCAACACATCAGTGGAGAAAACCATACAAGGTTTCTCTTTCTAAGAGATAAGAAAAAAATTACCTGGACAACTGTAAACCTTCAACAGAAAGCAAGATTTCAGGATTTATTTTGGAGTAAAGAATAGTAATGGAATGCAATGAGACAGATTTAAAAAATGGCTTTGTTAAAAGAGCTTTTTAAATACTTATTGTTCAGAGAAAATAAAGGTCAATATAGTAAATTCAGTAAAGCTGGGGTTGTCACAACAGACTGTAATTTAGTCATGAGACCCTGGAAATTAACAGAATATGGGAAAAGAAACTGGCTAAGAAAGAGCCATCAGTTACTTTCAAAAGAAAACAAAAACCCATCAGAGTGAGAGAAACTACCATGGGAGCTATTTTGTTCAAAATTTTAATAAAGATTTCAGGTAAAAACATTCTGGTGAAATTTGCTGATGACAAAATTATAAGGTACAACTGCTGATCGGAGAAGGATGAATATATGAAGGTATTACAGCAGAACTGCAAATTACATTTAATAGTGAAAAGCTTTGTATCCAGTGAAGATCACAGAGGTTCCCATTACAACTAGAATTCTTCTTCTGTAAATGACTGAAGAGAAGGATTTGGATACATCAATTACTGAGTAACTATGTAGTTAACAATACAATACTGTCATGGAAAAGGCAAATGTGGCTCCAAACTCTTTTGAATAAATAGTTCCTGCAATAGCTAAGTTTTAACAGCATTAGAGAAGACTTTGGAAGGATTCATTATGGAATACTGTGTACATTTTTATATTTAAGAAATGTGGAAGTGCTACTATGGAGATACATAGTGATCTACTGTTGCAGAAAAAGTTTGGCTGACATAGTCTGGCCAAACCAATACTGAGAAGTTATACAACAGATATCACAAGCTGTAGAGAAAAACTCAAATCTCAAGAAAAAAAGAAAAAAAAAGGAATTTAATCTAAATGGCAGGGTTGTCATGAGAAAAACAGTGCAAACTCACCAGGAATAAATTTTAGTTTGGAAAGTGACACTCATCAATATATAATTAAGGTTATGGAAAAACTTTCCAATTAGTGTAGCAAGTTAAAAAAATAGAGCTAATTTTGGGGTGCTATAAATAGGACTGTGCTTAATTACTCAGCAGGTGACTTGTAAACCTTTGTTCCCAAATTAGAATCAAATGCTGAGAGGTTTGCATCGTTTGACACTAAAAATGAAAGTAAAATTATATTTGTGGACATAGAATTTCAATACGACGTGCTATAAAGTACATAACACTAATTGAAAGGACTTAGGGTAAAAATATCAAAGAGACTTCTTCTACATTCAGGCAAGAGTATGGATACTTGATTACCACAAAAATCAGATTTGTATCTTTACTCTTCTTGCTGTGTCTCCAATGCCCAATATGAATATGCTGCACTAAGCCAATTCAGCTCAGTCTGATTTATCACTATGAATAACAATATCTAAAAACTACTAAGTCAAATGCATTAACTTTCATTTTTAAAACAACAAACAAGCTAAATAAATAGGAGTTTAAAAGGTCCAATTTACTTTTTGTGAATTAAAAAAAATAAATTCAGAACTGATAAAATTTCTTAACTGCCTTTCAAAAAAGAAACCTAGCAAATTAAGATATGTGAAATCCATATAAAGATGGCTGAAAAGATACATTATAAGACCTTCTTGATCAGCATTATTATTACTAATACCATTTAAGGTAAATGGTAAACTTCTTAGCATAGGTCACAAAACCCAACCAGTTTTAGTTATAAAACTGCATACTCGTAAGTTCTGTTCTATATTCTTTTATAGTGTCCTAGCACTTCTGTTGCCTTCCGAATGCAGAAATAAATACTGCTTCATAAAGTGACTTAGAAAAATCTTAAACCAGAAATGTCTATTCTTTCACAAAAAAAATCCTAAGTAGTTAAAGCAACTTAGCAAAATGATAAACATGAACAGAAGCACAAGCCACAACTGATTGCATCTGTCTACATTCTAACACTGTAACAGTAAGCCTCAATATTTTCAGCAAACCTCATCAGTTTTCTACAGCACAAGGCCATGTCAGTAGACAAAGCAGAATCATTACTAGATCTAGTGATCTTTACCCTGTCAGAAACAGGCAGTTGGAAGCCAGATGCCTCCTTCTTACTGTTTTTCATTGTAACTAATCAGTTCATCTACCACATTATGGGAAAAATACGGGCCTAAGTTAACTAAATGACATATTGTATACCTGGTGACCTCATCCGTCACGCTCCTTCCCTAAAATATCTTGTTTGCTTGTGATTTATGAAGTGTATTGTAATTGTTTTAACCTACTGAGTTACCTAAATAGCTCTTGCACTGCTTCCATATGCCTAAAAAATACGACCTGCACTCCCCCTGTTTATTAACCTAATAATGAGACATTTCATATGTAAGGGAAATACACACAATTTTGTAATTATAAAAAATGATGATACAAATCATACCTTTAATATTTACTTACTTTTAAAAGACGGAAAAATTACGTGTCTATTCCTGTGATCTTTTTGTCTTTTTTCATATTGTTAAACCTCCCTATTAGGCAAAAACATGCTGAAATTTTTCGAAAGCAAGATGAATGAAAATTATATTTTTTAATTGCTTACAATATGGCTGAGAAAATAGCGGGACATAATACTATCCCAAATCATTGTCAAATTTCTGCTGTAAACAATAGGGAAACATTTGGCAACGGAAGGTTTGGGGCAACCTTGATACAGGACTTGCCACCACCTTTGTCTGCATGTGCACTGAAAAATTTATGAGTTGTTTTCTGCATAGCTATCTCAAAGCACTGGTGATAACCTTACTAGTTGCCTTTTACACACACCTTTGTAGTTTTCTACAAACTTCCAGAAACAGTACACTACAAGATGAAAACGTTTTCATTCCAACTAGGCAGTGATAGTATAGCTTCCTTCATCAGTGGAAGAGTCAACTAATCCACCATTCCTAAACTCTAGGCTATAAAGAGAGAGTGGAAAAATTGTTCCCTGCAACATCAGTCTACTAATTTTCATGTGTAAGAAGCAGCACAATTAAACTGAGATGAGAAACTAAACATGGGAACAGAATCAAGGGTAGTAAGTGTCTGATTTAAAAGTATATTGAGAGAAGTTAAGCGAGAATGGACCTGCAATAGTCCTTGGAGGCTGAGGCACAGCAGTGAGAAGAAGCCCCCTGAAAGAAGCATTAAGATTCCAAGCTGCTCTGTATCTGCTACTCAGGACCTTCTCTTCTGTTGGCATTTCTCTTTCTCTGTGAAAGTTATAAGCAGAGCAGAATAAAATTCCCTTTATAGCGATCCTGATCATGGCCCAACCATGTAGAATCTACTCATTTTGGCAGCTTGACTGGTGTTAATCTTCATGTAACTGTGCATTAATAGGCAAATTAGGTCATGTCCCACTAACAGACTTCATGGGGTTCTGTTATTTCTGAGGCAAGGATACCTGAACAACACCGACAGCAGAACGCATTTGCTGTTCTGAAATACTTTTAAACAAGTTTCTTTGTAAATTGTATTATTAAAATGTGAGGAAAAAGAGCCTGGCTTAGGGTTACAATTTTCCATTCTTTCACTATCAGTCTTTTATCTATGAAAACATTTGATAAATGCAGCCTGCATTTAGCCTGCATGTTATTTAGCCAACATATTAACCAGGTTTCTGAAATTCCTTCCAGACCAAACATTGTCCCTTTCCATCCACAAGGAAAGCAACGCAACAATGCAGATGCAGCTGTCTAACAGAGTGCCAGTAACCGTGCACATGAAGAAGTGGAAGCAGAGCACATGCCAAGGCAGCCTCTGGCTGGGAAGAGGAAAAGCCACAAGTAGGATACCCCAGGACTCTGATATGCATGGCTGAGGGCAGAAGGAACACAGCTGAAAATGAGGGGACTGAAGAAGGTCAGACAGGAAAGACTATGGCTGGGTTGGCAATTGGAAGGGCACAGATCTTGGTGCAGGAGATTTAAGACAGAGGGTTGGGAATTTTCCTTTTAGCCGGAGTGGATTTGTGAGGAGAAGGGATGTAGCTATCAATCAGGAAAATCAGAGAGGCACTGAAATAGGAGAGAAATAGAGCAGAAGAGACTTAGGGTGGGGAAATAAAGGTTGGGAAGCGATTGAAGGGGACAGTTACCATCAGCCCCTGTTCACAGACGGAAATGTGTAGGTGCATGTCTTCTCTTTTTGCCCACTGGAAATTTCTTCTATGTGCTCAAATTCCTCAAAAGTCATCGTTTTTTTCTTTCCCTGCAGTCACTAAGGCAGGCACACAGGGCAGTTCTTTCTACCTTCACTATAGACAGGACACTGAAAGAGCTGTTTATGACAGACACAACCTCTTGATCTGCTTAGGCAATGTCTTCAATCAATGTCTTAATTCTTTACTAATCAAAGGTCTTTCACTGAGTGTTTGATGGATAAGGCATCAGTCTGATTGATTACCTGGCTGTCAAGCAAAATGTCGGCAGTCCTAAGCCAAAGCATTACCAAGATATTAACTAAAAGATACTAAAAAGAGACAATAAAAATAAGAAAATGAGAAGTCGTATTAAAGAAATGTTAGCTTTAGAGTATAAAACCAGGTATTTATATTTTGAAACAAAACCCAAATAGAGACTAGGAACAATATGGTAATATGTATTTTTTCCCTAGGTGAATTTCCCTAGTTTTTCCACTTTATATATATATATATATTTTTTTTTTTGTATTGTGTAAACTCAAACCCACATAATTAGAAAATAAATTAATTAAGAGGTACTTATGATAATATCTGTATTGCTGATGCATGCTGAGAAAGATGGTGGTTTTGTAATTAGAAATTTCTTAGAAAAGAAATTAAAAAAAAAATAAATCTGTCACATAGGCTACAGCACCCAGCAACAAAAGTTAACAGAGTATGTTTCATATAGACAGTGAAAATCATATTAAAATGTTTTGGTTTAAGCACTACTTTGAAAACTCAAAAATTCTTAAAATATCTGTAATTTGTACAAACAAATGAAAATAAATACTGATGTTACTTAAAAAAATGCCTGTTACAACTGCTTCATGCTTACATAATGACTGATCAATTAATAATGAAATATTTGTGCAAACATCTCCTATGATGGCTTAAGTAGCTGGTGAAGGGCAATAAATAATAGATTAAAATGTATTCATTATTATCTCATGATCTTCAAATGCATGTCTTTTCAGATGTAAATGGAATAAGTAGCATGTTTCATCAGAAGAGCAGTATGATTATTTTGAGGAGCAGGCAGAAATTCAATAGAATTGGAATTTTATGATAATCATGATTATCACTCATGTTCCTTATAGCATTCCCCTTTCTTGGAAACATATGTACAACTAGATTTTGAAGATGGAGACATGAGTTTTGTCAGGACGTCCTGGAGGCAAAGAATATTTTGACAGGCAATGGAAATTTGTCCTTTAGTCCAGTTTGCATACTAAGGCTGTTACCCTTATGCAAAATAGTTTAAAAATAGTCTGGAAATCTCTATGCTACTACATTAGAAATACAAATAACAGTGTAGCAATGTAATTCCCAGAGTACTATATACCTAGCAGATCTGAAAAACTGGATACTTTACTTGTCTTCAAAGAAAAAGCTGTTTCTGAAACCTTTTAATATAGTTCGTTCTGTCAAGAAAAAAAGAAATCAATAGCTTCCAGTCCATCTGCACCACACACCTTTAAGAAATCTATTAATCTACAGTGCTTTGGGAAAAATACAGTGGTAGCAAGGGAGTGGAAAAGTCAATCAATTTTTGATAAAAGTTTCTGATAACATACATACTGATTTGCTTCACACAATATATTATAAGCTGAATTGCACTGTTGCCATGCTTTCATTTCTGAAACACTCCTGAATAACGCAAATGGAAACATCAATTTTCAACTGAAAATACCTATCCATTGCTTGGTTAACATTAATTGTGTTCTCAGTAATTAACAGGCTGCCAGCTGAAGTGCAAAAAGAAAAAAAAAAAAGGTTCACACTTTTCTACTGTTGGAAATGTAGAAACACAGTTGAAAGAAATAGTCCAATAAACCTTCAAGGTAAGCAAGGATAGCTACAATAACAGATAGAAGTGAAAAAACTCATCCCAAGTGATCTTGACCACTATAGCTAAATCTGCTTAAAATTTGTAGCTGTAATTTGCAGAGGTTACTCAGTTTTACGTGGTAAGGCTGATTAGCTGTTATTAACAAAGATACCACACTCCACTATCTCTCCTCTTATTCCGAGGAAAAGGTATTTCTCTCTCAAAACATGTACTGATTACCCTCTGCCTGGTAAAAGGACTGCTCTCAGTTTTTCTGTCTCTAGTTTCATACCTTCCAGACATAACACAAATATTTTCATACCAATTTTGGGAAAATATCCTTATCTAACCAGAGAAATCAACAGAGAACAAACCAATACTTTCTAAGCAATTCCAGTTGCTCTCATTTCAGAAACAAAAATTTCAGCATTTTATGCTAAGTTCACAAGGGTAGTTCTTGCTAACCACTAAGTGGCCACTAAGGATGTCTTGACTAACACAGTTATATCTATGATCACGTATGTAAAAAAATTATAGGTATGGATGGGGATATTACTAAGACACATAATGTCATTATTGGATTAAGTGCTTGATATCAAAGAATTTGATTCCAACTATTGTCATAAACCAATGTTTGTGTCTGCAGTTCAGTTAAGCCATGTCACAGGAGTCAGGATTGATCTGACCAAGACAGAGGTCTACAGTGACAAAATAGGTCAGATGAACAGTACCCTAAATGTGCCCTAACTTCTCTTCACCTATTATTAAGGCAGAGGAGGATGACTAGCTCAAATATTGAGTCACTACTAATATTTTCCAGGAAGTAGAACTCATATATGACTGAAGATTTTAAGACAAAACCCTGAAAATCCAGTACAGAGGTTTTGGTCAACCATTTTTAATGCTATTGTCATCTTTACTAAATCTCCATATTTTATTTATTTAATAAATTAATTTTTAATTTAATTATTTCTTTGGTATTATGAACAGAAAAAAGCAAGTCTGCAGCATTTACTTATGTAGGACTGTGTGTCTCAGACAACCTTCAGATGCAAGAGAAAAGTTCTGATCTGCCATTTCCCTCGAGACTCCAGTAATGAGTTACTTCAAAGTGTAATACTATATATGACCTAAATTGAAAAGAGGGAACTTTTTCTCAATTTTGCAAGATCTGCTTTGTCTGACTAAACACTGACTAATTTAGAAGTCGTGAAGACCCTTTAATGTTATCAGAAACAAGGAGGAAAAACATAAGCATTTTCAACAAACTTATGATAAGAGTAAATCTACAGATACAGGTATATTTTTCTGTCCCCATGGATCAAGTTGGAAGGAAAAATAAATATAGAGGTATAGAATATTATAAAGAAATAAATATTTATATTGTTAAATTGTAGTCATGGACACCAGTGTAACAGTTTTTTCTTCCTGGGTGTGACCTTTCTCCTTCAAGCACCATAAGATAACATGTAGCTTATGAGCAATATCTGAATAATAGTAAAAGAAACATTTTGCCATTTACAAACATGTAAGTAAAGGTAGAATATATTTCCCTGCAAAATATATTCAAAGTCTTTTATTTCAATACTATCTTTTATTCATACACAATAACATCAATAAAGAAGGCAAAGTTTAATAATTTTTATGACGATAATGGAAGAGTTTCATATCAAATAAAATGATGTTAAAATTCTTATAACCCATACTTGGCATCCGTTGCAGTTACTCATAGGAAGCATTCACTGATCACATACTGTAATGTACCTGAGACAAGTAGGGTCTCACACAGCTTTAAATAGATTTTAACTAAAGATATTGCCCTATATAAAGGAAAGAAAAAAAATTAGCATCTTTAAGAACAAAATCATTATCTTAAATACTGGTAATATACCTAATTCTATCTTACTCTTTCCCTTATAAGTTTCCTGGTCAGATAATTAGATTCTACTAAAAATGGATAAATGGTTTGCTTTTAAGGAGTCAATTCCTCTTCCTGAATTCATAGAGATCTTTTCCTGTACAGTTCTAACAATTATGACATAATTTGCTTGATAAAAAAAAGAAGAAATTCTTTATATCCATCTAGTGTCATATGGAATGAATAAAATACGTCTTCACTTCCAGGTAACAATTAATTTCTATCAATTTTTAATAAGTAATATTCAAAAATTAGGTTTGCTGCCAAGATCTGAAAGCAAGTCAAGTCAATAAAAAGAAACCAATTGGCCTAGTCATTGGAATGAAAGTTTCTCTTGAATGACAAAGTATGTTTTGACTTCTGGCCTTTTCTGACATTGTTTGCAATTTTTTTTCATTTAACTTCTTGCTGATCAAAACTGAGGAACTGTGTTCATAATATAAAAAGTGGAATTACTCTTCCTCTAATGGGTGAAGCTATAAAGAGTATGACACTGAGACCTCAGAGAGTTAAAACCCTGAAGGATGTGATGATATCAACAAATAAAATAACTAACCACAGATAACATTTCCTTCACTGAATAATTTATTTCTAAAGCCAAACCACTTTTCTTTCTAACCTGCTCACACTTTAATGTAGCTCAATTAAACTATTTCAAAACCAAAACTATTTTACTTGAAGTCAAGGTAAAACAAGTAAAATATAATATAATATAATATAATATAATATAATATAATATAATATAATATAATATAATACTATATTNTGCTCTATCATAAATATTTTGGTGAGTTTGTAGGACTGCTGCCATTTCTTCTTAACCTTTTTTCCTGCTTTTGATGCAAATATTTTATTTAGGTACTATCTAAATAAGTCCTCTAGATAAGAAGAAGAACTGTTTGTTTTTAGCCTGTCTTTGCCACCCATTATATCAAATGTCACATTTCATACAAATAGCAATATAATATCAATTATGTTGCATAGTCTATTTTTATTGCATTAAACTTAACAAAAATTAAAATGTCTTTAAATAAGTGTGTTTTGAGGGAGTCTAACCAATCCCAATTTTCAAGCAAACATGGTTAAAAATAAAATATCCTATGCCTGATACAAAGAAACTACTCTAAATGCAAAAAAAAAACCCAAAACCAAACTAAACCAAACNAAAAAAAAAAAAAAAAAATCAACATCTAATGAAGTCTCAGTGGTCTATTGTGTAGTACCATGTAGTACTGCAGTCTTCTTCTGAACTAAGAGCAAATTATTCCTTTTTCTTTCAATGATGGATTAAATCATACAAATGTAACTATGTCACAACAACAAATATTACATCTACATCAGGATATTGAGTAATACAAAATATTTTTTTATTTGTATGGCAGACAATAGTCTTATGAATCAAAATCACAAACCCTGGCTTACGCACTGTTATAAATTAAAGCAATTTATAATATACATACATGCACACATAAAAGCTGAAGAAATGCCAGATTAACACAGTGATAGTTATATTTGATGTAATAAGTATTTTAACATAATGCTCCCAGAACAGCACATGATAGCATAAGTCACCTTATTACTGAAGTAGGAAGTTAACTATTCTGTTCTTTATAAACTGGATGCATTCTAAATCATTTATGCTTTTTATAAATCAGTCTTTTTACCCAATGAGATTTTACAAAATCATACCAAGGATATTTTCATCAGATTAGATTTTTAAAATTGTTTTACATTCTGTGTTCACAGCACAGTGCATGCAAATAATTGTGGAAATGTACATGCAAATTTGGCTAAAGTTACATTCAGGTAACCCCATATTCCTACCTTATAGAGTATCTATTAAAACAAACAAACAAACAAAACAAAACAAATCAGGCCCAAAACATATAATAGTTGCTTTGGTAGAAAAATTAGTTTCCTTCAAGAGAAACACAGCACAGCACATTAACTAACAGGCGTAAAATAATTCACATACAATATCAGAGGTTTACATACCATCAGGAAGGCGAGAAAAAAAGAGAGAAAGGAAGGCAAAAGAACAGGAAAAGATATAGGGAAAGGGAATACTACAAAACTATACTTCATGTGGTATGCAATATTTTTAAAATAGGCCTGATTTTATTTTTATGGACCTAATATCGTAGCAGAATAACCACAAACCAAAGGCATTTAAATTTTCCTATATCCGTTCCCTTCTCCTGACTGTTTTTTTTGTTGTTGTTGTTGTTTCCTTTTATTTTGCAATAATTAAAGATAATAAATTGTAGTAAAAGTGGGAGAGATATTTTCTAGAAAAATGTAGGCAGGAAGTTAAAGTTTTAAGGTATCATCAGGTCTGATCTCCATGTAACCTGAGGCGTATGCTTATTTATCAACAGTAACATCACATTTAGTTCTTGAAGTGCATTACATTAAATAAGAACACCCAAACAGGTTAGGAGATGATGTTAATATTACCTTTGTAAAATGAGTGGGCAAAGCTCTGCTCAGGAATTAACTTGGCAAGGAATCCATGGTTCAAACTTGGGTGAGGGATAGATGGTATGACCACAACTGTGGAGAAAATCATGGAATCAAATGTGAGCCAGCTAGTATTCATGTGTGGCCTGGTCCACTGTGGATCCATGACAGATATCCTATCTCATTGAAACATGCAAAAATGGTATTATCAACAAAAAAAAGGCATTTCTAAAAGAAAAAAAAAACAAGTTCTGTATCAAGAGATAGGAAACAGCATACCTATTATTTGGGCACTTCAAGAGCAACATTTATGGGGAAAAAGAGACACAGATAGATAGATAGATATATACAAGCAAATAGGCAAGACAATCATGGATGAAAGTAGCAGTTTCTTAGTTCAGAACCATAACATTTAATCAGGAAAGCAAAAAAGATCATGATTTCTTTTAACTGGCTAGGTTCATGTAGTATTTTTAAAATGGGAAGCCTACAAGCACATTGACTTTAGAAAATTATGTAAACGTAGCGAAATAAAACATCATGATGAATTGTAAAATAATGACTAAATGTAAATATGGCACAAATTTGATGAAAAATTCTATGAAGAATGAAAATTAGCAACTCCATAAATGAAGAAAGCAATTAAAGATTAATACAAGAACAAAAACATACACAAAAATTTTTGTGGACAAATTCAGCTACTGTTTTCAACTCTTTTAACACGGAAGGTACAGTTATAATCAAGCCAATCAGATTTGAAAAAAAAAAAAACCAACTTAACTGAGTGCAAAATATTTGAAACAAAGTGGGGGAAAGTTTGTATCCCTCATTTCTAACAGCTTCTGAGAGCTGACAGACTCCCTCCCTTTTGGGCTGAAGAACACATGCCATTAAAACCACTGCTACTAAAACAAATCACAAACAGTTCAGTCAAAGAAGGCAATAGCAATGTTTCCTTTTCATTATACTGTTACCACAGGCTTTTAAATGCAGGCACCAATATAGCAGGACTCTAAGAAAGCACTCAGTCCTCCACTACTAGCCTTTCACAAACCTCCTCACTCAAACAAAATGAGCTCACGTGGGCAAGCAGCCGTGTTCTCTGTTTATTCACTTCATGGTATAAAGATATCTGTTCTTCCTAACACATAATAGATTCAGGAAGATTTTTGGTGAACTACCTTGTACTTCACAACTTTAACTCCAGCAGGAACCCTGGGGTTTTTTTAAAATTATTTTCAAATTAAAGAAAAGACAGAAAAAAACAATATACAAATGAAAATTAGTAATACCCTACAAGCAAATATAGAGAATACCTCAAATATGCAATGTATTTTAAAACCCTAAATTATTATACAGGAAGAAAGTAGTATGTAATTTCCTATTAGGATCTTAAGCTACTCAATAAAAATACTTTGTAATAAAATAATTACAGTTCTAAAAAAAAAAAAAAAAAATCGCATAACATTTGAAGAAAACAAATTTACCTGTACTTGTCGGTGAATTTATTTCTTGTCTGATATTTCTACCTGCCTGGTTCCCAGACCTCGCGGTTTCTCGCTGTGGTTCCAGGATGTCACGGTACTTGGAGACCATCAGGACGGAGATGAAGTACACTACTGCCAAAGCTAGGAACTGAGCTTGTTTACTGTCATCCTGTGCCAGGGAAAAAGAAACACATCTAGAATATTGAATTTTTCCACAAAATTTCCATGCAAGATCATCACAAGGCTTAACAGGTAATACCTTTCTGAAATGCTGCTTCTGCCAGCATAGCAGCAAATGGATAACACAAAAGGCTGAGGGGATTTTCAGGGCAGTACTACACACAAAAGGCACGTATTAAGTACTGAATTTTGGAGGCAATTCGGCAACTAAACAAATATCTAGATCTCTGGAGTCAATGGAATTTTCAAAACAGAGGCCTGACTTTACTCTGAGAGTGCTTTAAAGGCTTCCTGGCAGCAAGGGCAACTGCCTTCTGCTGCCCCAAGGATGAGACTGTGGAGGCCTTTGACAAAAGGAGGTAAAGGGTACTATTGCTGAGAGGGAAATCTAAGCTCACTGATGTTTCTCTAGCTGACACTGGATGCATAAGCGGGCATAACAGCTTCTGGTAACATGTAAAAGCAGGGAGAATGTACCACTGTTTTTCTTCCAGAAATAAATTCTAGCTAGTAGATCCCGATTTCCCCTTCCACAGGACTGTCAGCAGCAATCCTAGGTTTCCAGGACTGATTTAAGTGAAAGCCAGGACTACTATAACTTCGCTGTCGCCGTTTCTTCTCATCCCACATAATCTGCTGTTCAAGGGCAACTGCCATCTATGGCTTAGATATTATCCTGGTTGAGATTAAGTTGCTGTAGTTCAACTGAAACATCTTTTACTATTATCATGGTGTAAAAGTTAACATGGTGGAATTAATTTCTGTCTACTCCTATAGTGGTTTCATCTTTCCTCAATTCCACAAGTATGTACTTTCTATTACATATCCAGTGTTTGTTTTCCATGTTTCCTCGGTGTTATTTAACCTGGCTGCATGTTTTTGCATTCTTAAAATAACTAGAAATTCTCTTATTAATTTCCTTCATAGAAGTCCCAGAAACATGTTTTCTTGTATTCTTTTCTCCATTAGTTAAGAAAAGAATAGGTGACAGAAGATTGCTGCTTTGAACTCAGGTTGGAGAAGTTTAAACATAACATATGTACTTGCAGGTATACAGTAATAATTCCTATTGTACTACATTCAAAACCAAGCACATTCTGGTGCAGTTTTGTGCTGAAAATCATTGCAGAAAAATCTGAAAAACATTTTTATATATGTTTACATACATAAATGTGTTCAGCAGAAGTGAGAATTGTGTTTAAAAACCAATTTGCTGCATTTCTGTAACATATATACTAATTCTTCCTCCTACCCTGGTTGGATAAATAGTTGACACTTTCAGTAATACAATTTTAATCAATATAACTAATAACTGATTTATCTTGACTGTGATTATTTGGCTAGCATAAGATTAAGGCTGAAAGTCAAACACAATTAACTACTAATCTCAAATAGCTTAATCAATGTACATTTTTAGTGCAGAAGGTGGCTGGTAGTTACAAAGCCACAAGCAGATGGTTTGCAGAAAATATATGAAGTGCGGCAGTCGAAGGCTATTTTTAATTCGAGTACAATCAAAATCTCTTTCAAAACACAAGTGATGATTTCACAGAAGAATGAATTACAGCACATATTACTCACCACATCACGAAAAACAACTGCTCGTAGACGATTAATATCAACATCCTGAAGAAGCCTATCAGGGTCTTTTATGGGAGAAAGATTTCCAGGGACGTTTTCAAGGGGAGTCTAAAAATAAAAAGTAGTGAGATTTTTTTTGTTCCCTCAAAATATCAAAGCATTTCTGTTAGAACTTTAATTTGATATAATTTTTTAGCTATTACATCAATCTTAGATGTTATGTTGCTACTAAAATGCTTCCTACATAATAATCAGACAAGGGCTCTAGAAATAAAGTGATGTTTTGAATTACTATCTTAATATTAACTATTTAAATACAAATTGTTACATCTTTCCAGTAGCTTGGAACTGTATCTCTAGACAGAGTTAAGACAATAATTTGCACACAAAAGTTTGTTTCAGATTACAGTTGCTTCATAGAAAAACAAAAAATTACTTCTAATATTCATGTTACATTTGAAAATTCTGAACAGAAATATTAAAAAAAAGTTAATTTTACTGAGAGTTATTACAGGATACTCATAAAATACCTGCTACTATTAAAAAAACATGGAATAGTATGTGTCCTTTAAAAAATAAACTGTATTAAATGTGAGGCCTGAAAACCTAAAAGTCTCCTTATAGTGATTTTCTCTGCATTAAATGTGACAATATTGAAAAATGTAATATCTTTGTGAGACTTAATGAAAGAATTTTGTGAAAGGAGCTAATTTTGTAAAGGCTGTTTGAAAGTCTTTAGACAAGAAAATCCACTGAATTTAGTAATGAAAACAATAGCAAAAAAAAGAAGGGATCCTTTAAATCATGCAATGTCTTGTATTTTAGTCATGGGCTCTGCCAAATTTTTTCAGATTTTAATTTCTGGATCTCCAAAGTCTTAAAGCTGTGAACAAGTTTAAAAAAAAAAAAAAAAAAGAATAATGAATTAATGACACTGGAAAAACTAAGCTGTAATGAATATTCAATAAAATTCACTCCTAAAAGCAGATAGTAAATACTGATGCCTAATATACATTCAAAGGTCTGTTGAAGCTATTGGAACTCAGATATTCCACCAACAGAGATTCAATTGCAGAATTTCATCAAAACTGCAAAGTATCCTGACGGAATAAAAAGTCTATGCAGGTAAATATGACAGAAGTGGGTAAGGGGACTTGTTCTTTCAAATAGGCCAAGCAAGAGTGAAAAAGCTGGTTAGAATTGCTCCAGTCATACTCCTGCATCAAAGTTTTCATGTTTCATTTCAGACTTGTCATCACTGCTGTTGGTTACTAAAGGCTCAGTTACCTTGGTTGCTGCTGATGCAGTTACACCCTGAAGAGCATCTTGAGTTTTACCGCCAATTAATGACGTCTTGTTTACTCTCTCTCTCTGCCTTTGCCGGCATTCTAAGCAGTTCCTCACAGCCACACAACAAACTACAAGAAGAAATGAAAATGCCACAAATCAGCATATTTTCTCAATATTATATTTAGAACATCAATTAGCACTCATTACTAGTAGGTAGAGATTGAAAATTTCATTAAAAAAATGATAATTGAGAATAACCCACAAGTTTTATACCAGGAACAGTAAAATTATCAGTAATATAATAAGTTGTATGAATAATAGTAAATAGTGAAGATAAATGCCATACAGTTGCAAAATATATTGAGGTCTACAGTGTCTGCACAAGAATCACATTCTTTTTATCTTACATAGCCTATAAGGAGTCCTACAAATCCATGGAGGCTTAGATAAGAAAACCTGCAACATGGAGGTAGCAAAGCAGCTTTCAGAAAAAAAATAACATCTGTTTACTAACTTATATTTAATACTTTTACTCTCCCTGAATATATACAACTTGAAATACATAAGGAAGAACATTTTCAGACACGTATTTCTTATGACTAAATTGAATCGGCCTTAAAAATGTATCAAACCCATAATAAATGGGATTTTTATTTTATCACATCAAACTCCACCTACAAGGTCCTTTCCTACACGTGCCACTATTTGATCCATCGCAACCCATTGATCTGTAAGTAGCTATCTAATACATCCTGTCTGCTGACTTACCAAGCCTTAGGCACTGTCGCATTAGACCTCCAGAAGACATGTTTTTTTCAGCTTCAATCTCACTAAAATTTAGAGAACTGGCAAATACTAGTACATCAACCATTGCCATCAGACGGCTGAGAAATGTTACTGCTGTCTCTGCCGACATTCCTTGTGTCACTTCAATATTTTCCAATTCAGTCTTTAAAAGGAGATAATTGAATTAAAGAGTTTGAACACAACTGAAATATAAAGACAGCACATACACATAGAAATCTAAATTGTTATGCTTAATGACAGATAGATTGAAAGTTATTTAAAAATCTCCTACTGACACCATTAACATAAGTTGTGAATGAAATTCGAAGTAAGACAGCATGAAGAGTGAGAAAATTATTTACATTTGCATGCTGTAATAGATGAGAAAAAGCCTAATACAAATGAGAAAGTTATTAGCAATTACATAAAGACAAAGTATGGGCAGACAGTAAAACAATGCATGGTGTAAAAGGGTGCAACATATTCTTACATTCTTCCATCGGCTACGCAAACAGGTAACAGCTGAAAGGAATTACTCTGTGTATAGCTTTTACTTTTTAATGCTCCTTTAGATAAACAAGCAAATGTGAGGAGTGGAGTGTGAAAAAAACATACAGTTTTGCACTCTGTTTCCATGAATTGATTTTCCCTGGAATGTTTACAGCATATAGAATCCTGATAGAGTCCAATTCTCCAATTATATTTGCTACCTCACGACAACAACAGAGGGAAAATAAAAATGTGACAAGTGACACAGAGTGCAGCTCACATGTCCCAGAGAGCTGCTGTTTCTTTCCTAATGTAGTGTTGGACTCTTTTTAGTGGGAATCTACAGGAAATTTCTGAATGAGGTCAATATTTCTGAAAGCTAAAATGTTGTTCTCCAAAAAGGCACTTAGATGTTGAGTGTCATGTTTTCAAGTGCCTTCAGGTATTTAACAGTGCAGATAAGTGAGGAAACAGCTTAATCCAAAAAATAAACATCAGTTTAAACACTTTCACCTCTGGAGCTAGGCAAATTGAAAACAGGAATGTGCGATGCTTGTCTGCATCCAGAATTATATGCCTAAATACTACTTTAAAATTTGTTTACAGGTGGCTGATTCTTACTGATTGTCAACAAGCTTTCCAGTTGCAGAACTTTCTGGGCACACAGTTTGGGCCCTTTGAAAAGTACTGTCATTGTGTTTCTCTACTTTTATTAATTTGCCTAAAAGTATTTATAAAAAAAATATATATTTTGTGCTAAGGTAATTTCCTTCCAAAGGAAATAAAAAATACAGAAAACCAAAAATTCCTTTATTTCTATACTCCTAAAACATTATTAGCCTCACTTATGGCTTACTTTTACAAATATTTTTACATCCAAAATTATAAAAGTGCAAACTGTGCCAAACAGTATTAAGGAAACAATTGTTTTGAAAGATGAAAGATACAAAGTGGCATGTGTCATCATAATGATAGATCGCCCTTCATTTAATTTCTCTTAAGGATGTAGCATGTCGGTTACATGAGCGATTTGGGAAGGGCTGTCATCTGTCTGAACTGCCCAAAAATATTAGAAAAATAGTAAAATGACAACTCTCAGAAGAAAGATTTTCAGCCTATCTCCTTTCTTCTTTATCCAGGGCCCCTGTTAAGTTTGTGCTGTGTTCCTACTTTTCGGAAAAATAGGTTGCTTGGTTTTTTATAACAGACTGGAAGAAGATTTTTTGAAAGCACTCACCCAAAGAAAATGTATTTGCAAAAATCTATAGCCATGACAGTCTGCTAGAAAAACTCGTATGTGGTTATGGAAACTTGAACTTTGAACTCATGCTTGAAATAACATCAGGCTCACTTGCAGCTGATTGACTGCCGGATGTTGATTTTTATCAAGTTTCAACTGTATTGTGCCAATTACAATCTTAAACCTTTCAGAATAACTATTGTTTGTTTATTTTTGCAAGTTATGTAGCAAATTCACTTAATATAAGACTTTAGTGCATTTTAGCAAGATTTTAGCAAACTTTGAATTAAAAAGAATCTTTTTTTTTTACAAATCTCCCTAAAATTCTGCTACATCGAGGAAAAAAAAATAACTGACAGTTTTTTTACACCAAACTTACAATCACTTCTACCTGTTAAATACAGCACATT
This sequence comes from Eulacestoma nigropectus, assembly GCA_013397775.1. Lineage (NCBI taxonomy): Eukaryota > Metazoa > Chordata > Aves > Passeriformes > Eulacestoma > Eulacestoma nigropectus. The sequence goes on from VZTE01002529.1 coordinate 22,893, forward strand.
GGTATTGTAATAGTGTTTAAAATATATTCCGTTATTCACCAAGCTGCCTTCTAGTATCACCAATATTTTAGATAGCGGTGTCTCTAAAACCCATTGAAAAGTGAACTGATCACCATTCCATGAGTACTCAGCGTAATTTAAGAGCAGTAGCAAGTCTCCCATACAATGAACAAGCTCAGGACATAAAGAGTTTCTCTACTGACAACTGCATTTATAACTTAAATTAGCTCACAGACCCAACTACATTCAGTCCAGGAGCTAACAGCAAGCACCGTAACTGGCAATGCATTAGGTACTCAAGGGGAATATGGTAAGAAAAGTTAATTACTACAGCTAATATAGTCCTATTCACACCCTACTGCATGATATAGGAAAAAAATAGTAAGAATAATAGTTTAAAAAAAGCCAAAATATTAAATGATCAAAAATAAGGTATTTTTGAAAATGCAAAAAACTGAAACTTACAGCAGCAATACTAACCTTAGAACCCTGGACATGCAACAGACAAAACAGACAACAGATCACAACAATAAAAGAAAAAGAAAATTATTTAAGTTAACTAAAAATACAAGGTAAATTGAAACAAATTAGTATCTTGGAATTATACATTTGTTTAATTTATACTTAAAACAGCAGAACATTTAAGCTCACCATGAACATTTGAAAATAAAGACTTGTCAAAGATAGCTATGCACAAGGAAAACTTTACATCTTGTATTATTATGGAGTTCATGTAAACACTGATTCTTCCAAACCAATGTACATCTTTTATGTAGTACACAGAATAATATTATGAAGCAATGGAAAACAAAGTAATGCGTTAACTGATTATATAGATATGAGCATTTTACAGCAAGGCATTCAACTGAAATGCAATTAAGTAGTTAATCCTTTCATGAGGAGGCAAATATGTTTAAAATGCTTTGAAAAAACAAATATAAATTACAAGAAGCAACCTGGTTCTTCATGCATAATGCTCATCCCTTGGATGCACTACAAGATAGCTCATTATAATACTATATTTCTGTGTGATTTCTTCAACCTAAACCAGTATCAAACTAGATATATCAATATTTTAGAACCACAGGAAAAAAAAAATCAAGATTTACTAAGCCACTCAGACTGAGTTGGCCTTCAAATTTCATTGTTCACAATTAAATATGCAGGGTAAAATTTTATGGTTTAGTTTTAGGTAGAACCACTTTCTCTATTATCACAGTGGGCTAGGACCTAATTCTTAAGTTTTCACTGGTTCTGTTTCAAAAACAGAAACTTCAGAGCATGTCAGCTACCATAGTTATAATTTGGACAGTGGAAAAACCTAATCTAACAAAAAGAAAAACAAACTGAAATTAACTGTTTTCTTTCCTATCAGGACAGAAAATACCACGCTCGACCAGTTTTTAAATGTGTCTTTGTCTTTTCATAGTTGGATGCAGCTCGAGAAATAACCTGTGGCTATCATCTCTCAATTACTAGCTGACAATTTTCATATCAGTTTTACCACCTTTGAGTCTCAGAATTGTTATAGACCACAGAGCACCTGTGGAATCACACAACTCCTCAACACGATAATGCTAACACAGGTCATACATCTCAGCTTTTAATCCACAGACGTAATGAGGCCATCATTAAATGTTTAATGGAGTGTTGTGGACAGTTCATATAACACTAGAAGCCCCCAGATGACAATTTGAGAGCTGATGTTTTGAATTCTGAAAGTAAGAAGCTGAACTATAGGCTTCTTTGAATAGATGGAAAAACAAACTGATTGCAAAGGGTCTGGAAATTTGTTCTGGATTGTCAAACATATTTAAACTCCTCAAATTTCTTTTGCCTTGCTTAGTGTCCTCAAGTCCTTGTCACAGCTGCTGTCCTTGTAGCAAGCAGTGATTACTTCCAATTGGTAGCTTGTACACAAAATGTTTTATCTGTAAACCAGCTTCTATTAAAGGAAAGCATCTTCTGCAAACATTTTCCCTTTACAGGTCCTTAACACTTCCACAACATCTTAAATAATGTCTTCCTTATGGCTGTAATTATTTTTAGAAAGCCTCAAAGATCTCACCAACAGAAAGGAGAAAATAAAAGGAAATCAGTATTTTGTATTTTATTACCTCCCCAGAACTGTAGCAGAGTTATTTGATATTCTCAATTTAATATACTAGACATCAGAATCAAAAGTAGAAGACACTCCAGATTATATTGTAAACCAACAAAATTGCTCCTATTTTTGTTAATATTTGCTTCAATTTCAAGTTGTTTCATATATACAATTGGTAACACTTTAAAAACACCGGCATTTGTAGCAAGTCCATGTACAGAACCTGGGACAGATGCAGTATCAACTGAATTTGAGTGAAATATTAAAAATCATGGGAACAGATTATTGTGAATTACAGTAAACTTTGCCCTGTATGCCATACAAATGTGTAAGCTTCTCTGCACTCTTGAGTTACCCACAGATTTGTGAGTGGTTTGTTTACACCAAAAATGCACTTTTTCTTTTCTTTTCTTTTTTTTCTATTTATATTTTAAGTTTTCTATTCAGATCATCCTAAGACTGGATTTAAAAAAACCCCCAAACCAGCAAAAACCAAACAAACAAATTAAAAAAACCCAAACCAGATCAAAAACAAAACAAAAAAAGAAACCCTACAAGATAAAAGGCAGATTTCTATTACAAGAATTCCATAGTGAGGGAATTCCATAATTAAGACTGCCTGTTCTACAGCAGGCAAGGAGGCATGCAGTAATCTTCCACCCAGCCCAGAAGAATTGCCATTTCACTCCAAATCTGAACTATGCAAAGGAAAAAGTCTTTCTGAAACGGGAAATTTTTCACACATTCATCTTTTTAAGGAAATGGTGACAGTACTGCTTTTTTTTTAGCAAGGGAGGGAACACAATACAGAATTTGTTACGCAAAAGAAAAAAAACCAAACCAAAACTGCAATTGCTCCAGCATTCTGAAAGTCATTTTGCTAAATTTATCCTTGGCTCTTTTCTTCAAATAGACTTAATTAATTCAAGCATCTAATATTCAGTATCTGTTCTACTAATGAGATATAGGTGAAGTGCTTTGTAAAAATCAGAGGCAATGGGACACAAGTAAGAGCAACTAACTCTACAGAGAAGACTGTTGAGAAGAGTTTTGCAGTAGAATTTCGGACTGTTTAAGAAAGAGTGGCCCAGGATGAACTCAGATTTGCTTGAAGTCTGACTGATTCACTGAAATCAAGGAACTGTGCACAGGCAGGACTGTAAGACAATTGAAAAAGGAACTATGTGCTTCTTCCTTTCTCCATTAGAAAACAAGTAAGCTATCTCATAAAAAGGGACCGGATTGAGCTCCAGGTCAACAACCATTCCAGCTGGATCCTACAGGGATCTGGTAGGTGTCTACACCAGAGATAGTTGAATCATTTGCTTCTGGTGACTAGATCTCCATTAGCTAGAAATCTAGGCCACATGTAAGTACTTCAAGCGAGTACTTAGATTCACCCTAATCTCTTCAGGAATTCCATTCCTGTTTCAATCATCCTGAACTTAAAGGGTGGAATGACCTTTACTGTCTGTTCCACAGTCTTTTTGCTTTCATGTTTCATTACTCCAGACCAAAAAGTAAATTAATTTTTATAAGCAGATGTAAATACATGGCCTATGCCACAAATAAAATATATTAAGAGGAAATAAGAATTACTACTTTAAAATTGCAATATGGGCCCCAAAAGACCTTCAGCGGGAATATTGGAGCATCACCATTCATGACAGTGAAGAAGGAATAAATTAAGTAAAATGAGCTCACACTTGTTGATAAATTGAATATGTGTATTCTATGGGATCTACAAAATGTGAGTGCTTTGACACCCCAGAAAAGCTCCACAGAACAGAGATATGGAGGATCAGAGGTTAAACAGGATGAAGATGGTATGGATTCAAATAGGCATACCAGGAGATATGACTTAATTCTACAAAGTCATAAAGGATATGAAGCTGAATAAAGACATGATTAACCACTCTTTTCATAGCATAAACAGTAAAGCACATAGTGACTTTATGCATTTAAGCAGGATTAAAAAAACAAAGACGAAGTGCTTCGAAGGTTATATAATTGCTTTGTCAGGCTCAATGCCATAGGATATTATGAAAGCTAAAAGTGTAAGTAGCTTCAAAAAAGATTAGATAACGTCTAGAAGGATAAATTCCTCAGTGGTTATTAAATATGACAGCCCAAACACCCTCTCTAGTTGTTAAAATCCTAAATGCTGAAATGGAATGTTTATCAGAGCAATCAATATGCTTGGTCAGACTTCTGCATTCTGATGCAAGCTGCAAACAGTCACTGTTGGTGGCAGAATGCTAAAGCAGACGGGCTCTTGGGCTGACCCAGTGAGGCAGCTTATGTAGCCTGTGAACAGCTTCCTCTTGGAAGAGTAGTGCAATACACCTTGAGCAGACTTCTAATACCATGCCCAGTTTTAGTTACAGAACTACACAGACTAACAGAATGGTTCGGGTTGGAAGGGATTCAGGAGATGCAACACAAAATTTGAACTCTGTACCTTGTGGATAAAATGTTATTCATTAATGTAATTAATTGCAACACAGTAGGTTCCACATGGAAATCAAGAAACCTTTTCCCTGGTGAGGCTGACTGAGCACTGGCGCAGGTTGCTCAGGGAGGTGATGGAGTCTCCATCCTCAGAGATAATCAAAAGCTGTCTGAACACAGTCCTGGGCAACTGGCTTTAGGTGGCCCTGCTTGAGCATGGGTGTTGGACCAGGTGACCTCCTGCGTTCCCTTTCCAGCCGCAACCACTCTGTGATTCTGTAAGTCTTCGAATCAATGAGGAAAAAAGCCTAAAGGCCCTTTCCCCCTTTAAGAGTTACTCTGGCAGAAAGTGGCCAGTAGCAGGCCTGCTGTAAGTGTTTTTATGCAGTGGAGATGTCATATAAATCTTCCAGTTTCGAACCTCTTCTCTCTTCCCATTAGCAGCTTCTGGAAGGAGGAGGGTGAGACAGCCTTTTGTAACTGATTGCTTGCAGTGGCCTACTTTGCCCTTTCAAGACTGAGAAGAAATATATTCTGAACCAGCAATCCATCCACTTCTCCACAGCAGTTCAAGGATGCACAAGCATTACAAGTCTGAGAATCAGTATGAAACTTCTTTTCATTCATCATATGATGGATATTCACAAGTGGTCTGATGCCCAGCAGGGCATCTGCTCCCTTCAAAACTGTGACTCAGAACAAGACTGAGGGAGAGCACCTACTCTAAGGAGGGAGGATGAGCTGCACTCTTCACATTTGTCACAGTGATGAATAAATCCACCTTCCTTTTAATTTATGGATGGGCATTGAGGAACAGGAAGGGAGCTGAATGGGCAGGAAGAATCCTTTTTTTTTTTTTTTATTTCACACAGTAGGATTCATTCAATTTGAGGCCAGCTACCAAACTTTCAGTGAATTACTTTATTTTACAATTTATTTTTGTAGACAGATGGTAAAATTAAGCATTCAAAAAATACACACAGTCCCCATACAGTGGAGAAATGCGTGCATAATACTGAAATTTGAAAATGTAGTCTTTTGTATCAGTGCAAGAAAATCACTGCTATTGAGCAAGGCAGTATTGACACACAATATTTTAAAAAATGGAGGAGTAATTATTAAAGCTGTGTCAGGTAACTATCTATACAGACACACACACACATATGTATTATCCAAAATAAATAGAGGGAAATGGTGAACCTCAAAATTATTATTCCATAGAATGGCTCTGCAGTATCATAAACCAAGACAAGAGCTAAAATCCACAAAGAGAATTCAATGGAACTGCAGCCTAATTAATGTTGTGCCTATTTTATATTTTTATGTAAAACGTTTGCTTTAAAAAAATATCCCCCAATGTCCTTTACTCTAAAGAATGATAGTGCAGCCTGTGTTTCAAGATGGCTCAATGTGTACTCGCTCATACTTCTCAATATTTACAATTAAGCATTTGCAAAATCAGGACCTTAATGCTATTCTTGTGACTGTATACAGACAATAACACTAGTCTTTCACTTTTGCTTATAGCAAATATTTTTACAGTTAACACAGTGAAAATAGTAAAGAGACAGCATTTTAACATTAATTGCCTGTCTGAAAATCATATTAATATTTAGCAAATTGTGAGCCCATATAATCATACCTTTCAAATAAATCTGCAAAAAAAGGGGTTTTAAACTAGAAGTAACAGTAAAGAAAAAGTAAAGTAATCTCCACTGCTGAATGGCTAGACCAAAGATTTGAGCTTTTACTGCAAACCACATTTGCAGTCTCCAGTGCCTACTACCCACATTATTTCAGAGGATCTCTTTTTCCCTTCTGGGTCTCATTGTCTCTTTCAAAGACTAATATTAACTACAAATAATTTTTACAGGATTCTCAAGATAACATTTATTATGAAAGAAATAGTCACAGATACTAAATGCACAGACAAGGCATCACATTCAAATAATGTAATTACTCTTGTCAGTAACACAATATTTATAAAATATTCCTCCCTTTTTAGTGTAGATACTCTGCCTTCCTGAGCTTTAATCTGTTAGGAACTTATAACTTCCTAAGAATATTTGAGTGGATAAAAATATCAGTTATTTTCAATACAAGATTAAAAAAAAAAAAAAGAGGGGAAAGGACCTACTGAAGGAAGAAGTAAACAGAGTAGAGAGGGGATGACTTCTGGTATCATTTGGCATGCAAACTAATAGTGGCCATGCAAAAATGGTTTATGAATATCAATGAATAAAGCATGCTGTTTTGTTACAGGAATTATTATCCTAATGGTCATCCCCTTAAATGAAATATTAAATAACTATGAAATATTATTCATACTTAGTACTACTTCTCTGATAAAATTAGCATTTCAAATGCAAAATGTTATAAATACTCTATATATCAAAGTGTAACAGTTTGATTATAAATTTAATTTTTTTAAAGGAATTAGCAGAAAGGGGACAGGAGTCACTAAAGAAGAAAAGTCAGCCGCAAATAGTGGTTTGCATTATTAACAATTTCTAATATGACCACTAGGTGGAAATATTGTACTTACAGTTGGGGATGTGGCTGCTGACAGCAATGGTAAAATTCCTCCACAAGCAATAATAATATTGTCTACCATCTGGGAAATGAGGTGTATTGTGTTGTGTACAAAAATAATATTTTCATTGCTATTGACAAAGTCCATCACAGACTTTGTGGAGTGACTGCAAGAACAGAAGAAAGGATGGATTAAAAACAAACAATTAAAACAAATTTTTTATAAATACATTCTCTGCAACCATACTGTGAATGTTTCTTTGATAAGAAGGAAAATTCTGGTCTACAAAACTTTGCATGTAAATTGTCTAAAAATATTAACAAGATTAGTCTAATGAACTAATTGATTGCTATTTGGTTTTGCACAGGATTATATTCAAATACTCAGCTGAGAACAACATCTAACCTTTTATTCCCATCAACCACTACTTCACTTCACAAGCAGTTCTGCTGAAAGCAGTGGAGTTGTTCCTGCAGCATGAAAGCAACTAGTTAATGCTAAGAGTTCACCATGCTGCACCAGTGCCATTTGAAGCACCCTTGATAACACCTAATGATAACACTTGCTACTATTTTAAAGGAGAAACTTGATAACATGGCCATAGCTTGATTTAATATTAATCCCATTAACTGATAATAAATCTAGCACTAATAACGGGTCCAGAAGCCACAGATGCCTGTAAGATTAGGTGAAATCTCAGCAACTCCTAATTGGTGAGCAGTTGTTCCATGAAACAGTCACTCCCCAAAAATACAAAACCCCTGTGTGAAAACATTGAGAAATACTCTGTCTATAAGTACGGTCTTTCCCCAAAGCAACATTTGTTGTCAGCCAGCAAACTGGCTTAAAATTTTAAAAAAATTAAAGGCTTCAACTAAAAATATACGATCTGAACTCTAACCTTCAAGCATTATCTGAAAACAAAATGCAACCCCCTCCCATATACTTGGCCAAAAGAAAAACATCAAAATTGTCTATTTCCAAGTGAGTATCACAGAACAGTTCATCAAACTGGAAATTAAATTTAATATAAATTGCTCCTTTGATAAAACTATGCTCAAGTTTTGTGAAAATAAACTCTTCTGTAGTGGAAATTAAGAGTGAATTTTCTCTAATGTATTATAGTTACAGAGTACCTCTATTAACATGTACAAAATGTACAAAAACCCTAGGAAATCACATTGCTGTCCTAAAATATTATAAAATCACCAAGACTACACCCAACCAGCTGGCATGCAAAAGAAGATTTGTCAATAGAGTGTTTCCTTAGATAATGTTATAGGAAAGAACTACTTATACAGCTTGCAGGTAGAGAAGCTCTCTTTTAATAGATCAGTTAAGAAAATTGCCATTAGCAGAAGTCATCCTGTCTAGAACAGGGGCAGTAGATTCTAATGCTAAATATAAGCTGAAAGAGCAGTTCAGTTTGTTTAGGTATGCAGGATTTATACAATTCCTCAAGAAAACAGGAATTACTACCTGTCAAATAGAGCTGTTCCAGGCTGGGAAGGAGTAAAAAGAGAAGGTAGAAGACACAGAAGGGCACTTCAGCTAACACCAGCTCTTTTCCTCCTCACCCTCCCAGTAACATCCCCTGTCCGACATGCCTAATTTTTTCCTTATTGATGGAAACACAAATCAGGAGTTAAAGAAGAAACAACGACCCACCTTCTCCAAACATGAACATCTGTTTCTAGTGCAAAAAGCAAGTCTGTCAGAAGCCGCTGGTGCATGGGAGACCACTTAAACTCCGGAATACGAAACATAGTTGTGCGTGGACCTGGACTAAACTGTCGTCGCTGCTCTTCTGTCATTGGCATTCCTCGAAATCCCAAGTCAACACGTAAATCCCGGTCTTGCTGAGTGACAGATCGACCCTGTATTGCCTACATCAACAAGAGGTTCAAAAATGATGTTAACTTTATGCAGTGTGCTTTTGAATGCAATACAGAATCTGAGGAAGGATAGGATAAAACAACGTGGTCACAAACCACAGGAGATACTGATGTTCCAATGCAGGCAGTATCCTTCAGTAAATGAGCTGCTCCAAGTCAAATCAATCAGTGCTGAGGGGCTATGGGTGCCCCCTTCCATCTACTCACCAAGCTTTTACTCTCAGGTTCTTCACTTGAAGTCTTACAGAAAAGACCAAATGTAGCCCATACAGAATCAGTGACAAGACTTTGTTTATAGGCAACAATTATCTTTTTGGGCTAATAACATGATTTTTGTTGAAGATTTGACTGAAAACATGAACAAACTACATAGTGATGGCTTCAAGGAATGAGTGCATTTTTGGACAGCTCCTCATTTTTCAAAACTAATTTATTTACCTGGTCTTTTTAGCAGGATCATTAGAGAATTATATATAGTCTCCCAAATCCCATTTTGTGAATTTAAAAGCAAAAGAGAACTTTGCAAAACAATTATGTTAGCAATGTAAAAATGGACATAGCATTGGAGCTGAGTTGAAAAGCTTCTTGTATATTTAGTCAGATTTTGATCTCCTGTAGCCAGTATTTTGAGAGCAGAGAAGGTTTCCCTTATTCAGTTTGACCTACTGGGAGTAAAATTTTTACTGTTGCTTGCATTTGCTATTTTTTTCCTTAGAGTTATCTTTAAATTATTAGTTTCTCTTTTTCTTAGATTTATCCAAGATTTTAATTTTTCACATGAATCTTCTACATAGTGCTTTCAATTGTATTTTCAGTTTTTTCTAGTTGGAAACAGAAGAAAGAGTGAATTTTATATTCTTTAGTATTTGAACTATTATTGATAAAGGCATTAACTCTTCTCAGAAGTAAGCAGCAGTTCCCATCTCTGTTGCAGAATTTGGTTGTTTTCTTTCAGTCCATTTGAATAAAAGACAGTTACTTCTTACTAATAAGGCAGGGAGATGGTTGTAGACCTGTTTTTAGAGAATCTGAGGTTAGCAACTCCAGTCAAATACATTTTCCTTCAGGTACAGCTGCAGGTAACCCTCATGCCAGCAGCAGCAATGGTATCATAACTGTACCATAACAGAGGAGCTTTTATCTAGCCAATAATACTTTATCTGCAGGAATGGGATTTGATGTGCATTGCCACTGCATAATACATGTAAGTAACTACACTTAGGTGGCTGGTCTTTAACTAATTTTCAGTGTTTTCAGTGGTCTCAAGAAGATCAAATCTCACAAGGCAGTTACCACATCTACAGCAATCAAAACTCCAACTGCCAGCTCCACTGTAAACATGCTAAAATTAAAATTTATCATTATTCAATAAAACAATAATTCTCCATTTATATTTTATTTAACCATGGACAGCTTAAAGTTCATAGGGTATTTTGAAGCATCCAAAGAAGAGGTTAGAAGATAACAAATTTCTGCTGGTTGCTCAGTTGATAATTCTTTTTAAGAAAATTATTTAAAAGAGAGATTAATGCCCACATATTTCAAATTGTAGTTTATAATTTATTGTAGTGGGAAATAACTGTTATTTAAGCAGTATATGAAATACATATTTTCTATACAGTCATGAAATACTTCACATTATGGCATTTTCAAAGAAAAGAGGACTGGAAGATGTACATTTTTAATATAATTAAAGAAATATACTTCAAACATCTCTCAGATCTCATACTATTAAATTATCCCTCAGCAATGAACAGTGATTACATCAGACACATATATGGCTATTAGAAATTTACCTGGGTTGTGGTAGTTGTCTGGATCTTCCGTATCTCCTTTCCTGCCTCCTTACCATCATCAGATCTTTCTGTATCTGATATTATACTTCCTGCATCAACATTGGGTACAGTTTTGCTACCAGAAGACTCTGTCTCAAGAGTTGTGGCAGTCATTTCAGCATATTCTAACCCTTTAGATGACGAAGACAACTCCCTCTCAGAAATGCTATTCATTCCATCTGAAGTGGTGTGAATCTTGAACTCCTTGTCCTCTATTATACTTGAAGCACAGGTTATATCTACACTACCTGTCATATGTGCAAGCAATCCCAAATCGTCATTTACACCAAGATGCATCTGTGTCTCTTGCACATTTGGAATAGCAATGTGATTACTTGAAAGTTCAGGAAGGAGTTTCTCCTCCTGACTAGGTATTTTATCAAAGAGAAATGAGGTATTGTTAGTAGAAGGTTCATCTTTCTCGTCAGCCAGAGTTATTAATGGACCATTATCTTTTTCCTCATTCTTCTTAATAATACCCACACTTCCATGAACATTGTTTTGGAGCTTCTCAACAGCTGCACTATATACATTATCTAGAAGAGATTCCACTTCCACCAGTGCACCATTTTCTCCAGTTCCCAGTGTCTCCGGTGATAAATCCATATCATCAAGTTTTACTTCAGTAGCTTCTACTTTTTCAGCTTTTATATCAACTAAAAGGTCGTGAACTTCCACATGCACTCCTCCTCCTCCAGGTCTTTCAGCAGTTCCAAGCACATCATCTGACACCTTTGTAGCCATGAGCAAGTCCCTCGTATCTGTACTGACAGGGTAATCTGTTTCACTTTCTGGACTTTGACTTTGTGAAAGATCTTCTATCTCTCGAATTTCCATTCCACCTTTTGCTCCTGTTGTCTGAGAGGAAAGACCTGAGATGGTGCTCACATTACCCTTCTTCCCCTTTTTTATGTTTTCTTCCTCTTGTCTTTGATACTCTTCATACATTTTTGCTAGATATTCCTTGTGAGCTTCATATGTGACCTTGAAAAGAAACAAGCAGATTACGTGGATGAATATATGCTAGATGAACGGGGCAAAAACTAGCAAGATTGTTAAGAACATATTAAGCACAGCTCACAAAGTGTTTGACACGAAAAAAAGCCACCTTGACATGAATAGCGACAGCCACCAGATGGCACTAAATCACTTTACATCATATATTACTATATCCCTACTGTCTTTAGGGGTTACCAGTATGAGTTGTTTCTTACCTTAGAATGAGCTATAGAAAGCGTATCCACCCACACTCTCCAGCCTCCCCATTCATATTTTATTGCATGGTACAAGAGAATACGGAAAATGTTGTAAACCATCTCTGTGATCTTCTGCTCTTCAGAGTTCTTAGGGTTAATGTATCCCAGAGAAAACATCCAGTCCTGCCACACTGAACACTGAAGTAAACATCTAAAGTGAAATAATTAGTTCAAAATATATCCAAACAAAGCTTCTTTATTTTAACATTACGATGGTTAAGATGGGAGGAACATCATCTCTGAACATCAATCCAATGTTAGGAATAAACTTAAAAATATTTCAGTATGAATAAAAAATTGAAGTATACTATAGAGAAGAATCCAGTATTAGTTACTGAACTAAGAAAAGTTACCAGAAATGTATTAAATTTATTTTAAATATATTTAATTTATTACAGAGTATAAAACTCTACACAGAATATAACAGATTGCTATTACCCAGAAATCAAGGATGAGAAAATGCTATTTGTATTGACATACCTTCTGTTTTCACGGCTGTTACTAAAGAGTTTTATCATATCAGATAAGAACAAACGTCGAACTTCCATGAGCTCTGCACTTGGTGTGGAGTTTTTTAACAGCGTTGCCACCACCTTAAGAATCACTTTGAAAGAATAAATTAGTTATGTAAAGCACTTTAACAATGTTAAAAATAGTTGCTGACAGCCACTAATGTAAGCTGTAACAGAAACCCATACATATCTAAGAGACATGAATGAATTGTTTTCACTTTCTGAACCATCATTTTAAAAAATGCCACAACCTCTAGGTGATACATTTATCAAACATACATAATACATTGTCCTTACTTGGATTCTGAATTTTCACTGTTGAATCTGGCTCTGGATGTGGTTTATGAACAACTTGGGTGCATACTTGTTCTGTCAAAATCTAAAACAGAATATTAACTTCCTTTTACCATTTTCAATCAAACACTTCAGTATTTCTTTGTTCATTTTTAAATTTGTTAAGAACATTTACCACGGCCACATGCAACTCATATAAAAAAATTAGGTAAAATATTTTAAATCTTGAAGAATGGAATAAAGCAATTCCTCTGTGCAGGGATCAAGAATTTCATGGTTGTACTATGGCTGATTAGCTCACTTTTGAGTTTATTGCCTAAATATGCAATAGCAGTATTTTAAAGATATTCCATTCATATTTCTCATATTATACATTCACAGATCAAAATATCTTTCTCAAGCTACATACATCAATAATTATTCTCATACATTTCAGCTACAACCAAATCAAGTAATTCTTAAAACTGGGTTTGGTTTCTTTCAGCTACTGAAGAGTAGGAGTCAGAGACAGCATTCCACAGGAATAATCCTGGGGCCTCATATAATGAGGAAGACAGCGAATTCTCCCGTTGCATGCATTGTACCTGACAACCTAATTAATCTGCATTGAGGCAACACCACAAACCTTTCACACCGGGATACCTGTCACTGGATGTGTGTACGCAACTTTATTTTTAAGAACAAGCTAATAATTCAATGATACCAACACAGAATTCTCAGTAAGTACAGTCAAGTAAATGCATTTCAAAATAGAGCAATTTCATTAGCAATATTTATTTTAAAGCAGAACTTTAGCTCACTCATTAAAAAATAATCAAATTTATGTCAGTCATAAACACAGTATCTTCGAATAGGTCTTTACATATTGATATTTAAAATAGAATGCAAATATGCCCTTGCTTTTCATGAGAGAATATGGAAAACATCTGTTCCTTAGCATCAGTTTCTTAGCAAATCTCCTGTACTTACAGCACTTAACCCCTTTTTTCTCCTTTCCTCTGGCTATTTTTTCAAATGTACATGGCTGTGGATGCTGAACTCCATGAGGACTTTGATTTTGTCAACAGGTTATCCATTTTCTGAGAACACCAATCACAGAAGCCCTCAGAAAACTGAATGCAGGAACTAGACTCTGAGACCCAAGTGGCCAAACCATAAAAGGTAATGTGCAGTAAAAAAGAACTTGATGTCTAAGTCACTGGTAAATAGATGATGTTCAGGTTTTTACAATCACAGGAGAATCATTTTCTACATTATTCAGAACCCCAAAAACCAAGAGATCCTCTAGTCTTTTTTTTCTTTTCTGGAACCAACACTGAGCATCTAGTCATTAAATCTATTTATGACTAAAAAAATATTAAAAATCTTTCTAGTGCATAAGATTTTTCAGAAATTGCAAGAGATTCTATTCTAAGTCATCATTTTAGTAATAAATGATGATTGGACAAGAGCTTTATGCATGCAAGCATGAGACATGGGTTTCAAATAACTCAATGTTCTCAATACTTTTACAAAATTGCTCATCATCGAAACTGAAGTTTCTACAAGAACCTGGTGGAATAGCTGAATGCTTTGGCGTCATACTTATTCGCCTCAGACAGTATCTGCTACATAGAAGTGGCTGTGTTAGTTGTCATTTGGCACGCTTAAAAAAGAAAGAACAGCACTCTTCATAATTTTGTAAACTTGAAATGAGTGACATAAAATGTAAAAGAGAAAATAGAGAGAGCAAGGCATCTCTGACATCTCTCCAAACAATGGAGAAGTATGAGCAAATGGAGGTCTGCAGTAACTGCTGGGGGTTTTTTTGTGGAAAGTGATGAACATCTTTAGTAAGAGGATTTCTTCCATCAGAAGTGGAAAGTTTTATAGAGCCTATGTAAAAATTATGACATTGTTAATAAAAACATCTAAAACATGTCAAAATACATTGTGAACCAAGAAGTACGTTCTCAAAATTTTTAAATTTTTTCTCAGAAGTGTTGAGAATCAGGATATTATAGAGCACAGATATTTTTAAGTCACACTTCTTACAACAGAAACAACAATCTTTATATTTAATAATTTGTACCTCATAAAGCGTGTTATATGTTGTAACGGTCACTGTATTTGTGTGCAGCATCAACCTTTCTCCAAGAAGTGTAAAAAGACTGTGAGTATGCATGATTTCAACCTTCCTCCTGTAAGAGAAAACAAAAACATTAGGCACATGCCAAGTATGTTGAGCATTTTAAGTAAACACAAAAAAACCCCCAAAAGCCAAATATTTTGACGCTGCACTAAAAAGCTCTCAAAGCTTGTCACTCTGCATATATTAGGAAATAGATATAATTTAAGGTATTTCCCAAAATAAATGCAATTGTACAAATACACAAAGGTTCTCAGAAAACAATGTTGTATTTAGAATGGGCTTTTGTATAAAATAAATCACACACCATTCTCAAAGTCAACTCCTTCTATCTTATATGAGCTGGTTTAAATATGATCACTGAAGAACACAACTTTTTCCACATCACAAGAACTCAGGACAATCCAACTTCATATTTTCCAACATTAATCACAGAATCACAGAATTTTTTAGGTTGGAAGCAACCACAGTGGGTGATGTGGGCCAACCTCCCTCAGATTGCTCAAATAATCTCTAAGTGCTAATGCTAATATATATATGGATTTTTCAGTACCGCCTTTCTTTTTAATGCATCCTTCTCTCATAAAGCCAAAATAATGCAATCCTAGAATAACACATGTTGCAATGAAAAAGAAAAAAAATCCTGAAACGTTATGAAATTCTACATGATTGAAGTGTGTTTCACATCTGGGATCCAAAACTACTCAAATCTTAGAAAGTGGAGAAGGCAGCAGCTCAGGTAAATGAATTCCCCTTGTCCCTAAACCCTACCCTTCTAAAATGGGATATAACATCATAAATAGAGTACTTCTCATACTTTTCATCATTAAATTTATCTACTACTGTAACGGATATGAAAAAAAAATTTCAAAATAAATAATAATCCATATTAAAGCAGCAGAAAAATTTTAAATAGGATACAGTACAGTAAAGTTTCTAAAAAATTTATGCATTCAAAAGCTAAGAAACTGTGTTTTCATGATTACCAGTAAAAATAACAAATTATATAGGTTCATTTTAGAACTTTTGAAATTAATAGATTATTTTGTTATTTTCAAAGAACCACAAAAGAGAGTGGCAACAACTTAAAACAGTGTGTACTTTTCTATGCATAGAAGGGAGTTCATGAGCTAGTTATGAGAATACCTACAGGTATTCAACCTTTTAAGGTATGATTTATCAGATAGAAGAAGAAATCCATTGGTAAGTTTAAAAGTGCAGGTAAAACCCAAAAGTAAACAACCGACTATTATTTCAAGTGGTGGCATAGAAAGAATCAAATATGGCAGAGAAGGAAAAAACCAAGATTTTGTCAACTGTTAAGGTTAGACAAAGTAGTCTATCATCACAGATCAGAAAGAAAAGTCAATTAAGTTATTCAGGCTCTCATCTAACACATTACTGGTCACTTCTGAGAATTAATTGCTTCCACTCTATAGCTTCATCTGCGATGCATATATATGAACTACAGCAACAGTAATTGGTTTTGTACCTACACATTTCTTAGTATTTTTGTATTGGTTTAGATTTCATAAATCACGTAACATCTCTTTCTGCAATTCCGCTTCAATGGATTACAATGCAATGCCTGTTTCCTGTACTGTGAAACAAAAATCTAAATGCTTTATAATTTTATAATTGCTTAGAATTTCCTATGGTTGACTTCCATTTTATAAAGTCATGTGTATGCACACATATGTATGTGAACAAAAAGGCACAAGAATTAGCTGTAAAACATAAAATGGAAGGGGGTGTTTTGACTTGCTAAAATCTACATAAAATATGCACATTAGCAGATGTTCAGAGGTCTAAAAATTAAAAAAAACTTTTAAAGTTACACAGAGTATTCAAGGGGACTTCAATCACTCCAATTACATGAAAAATAAAGTTAATTTTTGCTAAGTACATATGTTCACTCAACAATGGAAACTACACTGATATATGCAAGTAGATGTTAAGGACTGGGAATTAAAATTTCAGCTTCTGAAAATGCTCACTTTTCTTTTTCTGTAAGCATAGAATCACAGAATATGCTGAGTTGAGAGGGACCTACAAGGATCACTGAGTCCATCTCCTGGCCCTGCACAGCATCATCCCCACGAGTCACACCATGTGCCTGAGAGTGTTGTTCAAACACTTCTTGAACTCTGTCAGGCTGGTGCTGTGACCACTTCCCTGGGGAGCCTGTTCCAGTGCCCAACCACCCTCTGGGTGAAAAGCTTTTTCCTAATAGCCAACTTAGACCTCCCCTGATTCAGCTTCATGCTGTTTCCTTGAGTCCTGTCACCAGTCATCACAGAGATCAGTGTCTGCCCCTCCTCTTCCTCTTACAAGAAAGTTGCAGACTGCAATGAGGTCTCCCCTCAGTCTCCTCTGCTCCAGGCTGAACAGACCAAGCGACCTCAGCAGCTCCTCACACAGCTTCCCCTCCAGACCCTTCACCATCTTTGTTGCCCTCCTTTGAACACTCTCTAATAGTTTAATGTCTTTCTTATATTGTGGCGCCCAAAACAGCCCCTAGCATTCGAGGCGAGGCCGCCCCAGAGCAGAGCAGGACAATCCCCTTCCTTGCCCAGCTGGCAATGCTGTGCCTGATGCCCCTCAGGACACAGTTTGCCACTTGATTTTCTAAATAAGTGATAAATATTTTAAACTAATGTACCTATCTCAATACAACCAGGCTTGTGACAAGTCAAACCTTCATCTGGGGTATCATACTTAATCCAGCTCCTATCAATGTGAATGACTTTTAGTAAGTAATGTTTGAAAAGTCCTTGGAGATTCTTGAGTGGACTATCAATTTGCTCTATTAATTCCCAGAACAGTATTCAACTTCCTGGATCCCAAAGGAAAAATCCCATTTAGAAGCATATTCTCAGCTAACTGTCTCTCAATTATACAGTCATACTTTATTGATCTTACTGAGAAAAGCATTTCTAGCAATACCGCACTCTGGCTGGACTCCTACCTCCTTTCCTTTCAAATGAGGCTTATGTGATGAAGTCTCTTGTGAAGCATGTGGTTAATTTTTATAATACACAGCCTCCCACTAAAATGCCATCTTGGGCTAATCCCAGCAGGGAGCTTAACATCACATGTAGAAGGGAAAAAATGAGCAACAGCAGGCTATGCAGCACTGCATGATTGGTAGTGCTTTCTTGACACCATAATATGGAAGAAGAGACTAAGTAAATTCATTTTGTGACATTAGGTCTTTTTAAATGGGAATATTTTTTGCTGCCACATTTTCTATGTGAGTATTTCTTGCATAGAGATATGTCCTCACCACCATTTTTAAACACCACTTGCTTGATGTATTTACTTTTCCTTCTGAAACATTCCCATGTCAATAAAATATTCTATTTCATTTTTCCCATCCTTCTAAAACTATTTTTAGAAGTGCTGCCTTGAAAATTTTATTGCAATGACACTGATAATTCCAGAAGCAGATTTTAGATCACACTCATATGTTTCCTGTTAACTTTAGTTGAACATGCAATACATAGTTATAAGATGTATTTCTGGAAAATGTTTTTCCCTTTAAGACTTGAGATTCAGCATGTTGTATATTTGAAAGACAACCAATGTTTCAAACATCATAGTAATAGCAAGTTAACTGGAAAAAATTAATTTTATCTGATTTATAAAGGTAACTGTACAAATTATTAATCAGAAAACCTAATAATTTGAAGCAATTTCTAAAGACTGATAAAGAACACACATTAATCATGACAAAATGACAAGAAGAATTGTGAACTTAAATACACCACTATAAAAATTTTAAAATGACACTTACTTATGACCCAAGTGTTTAAGAAAATATCCAAGGACCTTCAAAGCTTGCACCCATATACTTTCACTTTTGGAAGCCAATAACTTATAAATTACTCTAAAACAGAAAAACAAATTCAAGCTCAAACATCCCATATATAGTTTGCATTACTAAACATCACATATATAGCTTGTATTTCACTGAACAAGGATATTTATTAAGAAATAAATCAATAAAAACAATAATTTACACAAAATAGAAGGATATACTGAAAGAATCAAGTGCAGCGTAACAGTTCGATTATGAATTCTTGAGGTTGAAGACATGGTGTAGTTTGGTTCAGTTCAATGTTTTATTACAGAAAGTAACATCTTATCCTAGACTTCTCTCTTGGAATAACCAAAAAAAAGACAGTCTGAGCAGTTGTAGCTTAGGACAAGAAAAGCAGACTGGAACACATAAGATCATATCCTGGAGTACCTGGATACTAATGAAAATCTCCTTTCATTACACCCTCTGTTTTTAAATCCCGGATAAAAAAAACCAGTGCCTCAAATATTAACTAATCTAATTACTACATATTTAATTAATATGACAGGTTTAAGCACAAATTCTGCAGTCTTTCAGAAAGGAAACCAGTCCTGATCTGAAGGCATCAAGAGACAGAAAACATTACCCTTCCTCTGCATTGTTCTGCAATGAATTTTTGAACTTACATTTTAGTTTCCCATTAGAATTAGCTTGGCTTCAGCTTTAGCCATTCTTTCTAGTCTTCTCCAGTAGAGTGCTTTAGCAGACAATATCTTCCTCTTTTGAAACGATTTATGCTATCACCAAATGACCTCGGGGGCTTTTGTCCTGTGATAACTTAGGCAAATGAACCCCTAATTTTATGTAAGGCTTTGGGTGTGTTTTGTTTTGTTTTTTAAATATCTAGAAGTTGCAATTCTGTTGCATTCTCCACACTTCTACAACACAGACTTTTAAACATAAAGACTGCACCACCAAACACTTTTAATATCAGTACCACAAATGTTACATAAAGATGTCTTCAGTCTTCCAAGCCAGACTTACCCTTCTTCAAAAAACATCGGGAATAGAATTTTGTTTGAATACAAACTATAGGCAGAAAGCAAAGTCCTAACCATGAGTCCTCCCTTCAACTAGCATTGTCATTCAGTTTTAAGTACATATCTTTGTACAGAGATCTTAGCATTTAGGCAAAATTGAGCTTGAACCTATCAAGTAGTAGATGCTGTGGGTTTTTTTCCCTTTTATAAGCCCCTTGCATTTTTGAAAATATTTTCAGAACAGCACAAAATAAAATTCCATAGTAAATATTAAACTATTAACATGAAAATTTTTAGTCCCTGAAAAAAATTATATTACCAAATTAGGCATAAAACCTCTAGAAAAATAACACTTCTTTGGGAATTATCAGTTATTAATTTCACAGCCAAACAGATAAACGCATGAATTTCACTCTTTTCAGACAGAATTTGAGAGGCTAGGCCATGATTTCTTGTTTTCCTCTTCTTTTCCCCAGAGAATGTTAAACATACAAAAAAAGAATATTTAAAATTATTCTGAGATAGATACATGCCTATTTGATGCATCTTGTTAATCACATATTCTATTTCAGATTGAGAAGTAAGTAAAACAGTGCAGTTACTTTGAAATATCATAATGATAATCTTAAGTGGAAATTCTCTTTTTCCTCCAACTTGTTGAAATAACTCATTTTGTCAAAAAACGAAGCCTAAGTTAATGAAATTGAAGTTTAAAAGATCAGAAAGTGTGATATTTATGTGGAAAAGAAGCAAACTGAAGACTGATGATACTGGAACTACTTTTAAGGTATTTTCTCACTTCGCTGTCTTACCGTATCCCATTTCTCTGATCAAAGGCAGGTATCATGGATGCTGGATGTTCGGACATTAGTGCCACTAGCAGCTGCAGCACATCATGAATATTTTCATCCTGTATGACAAGCACCAACGTTATTCTACAAACTAACCTCAACAGCAAGCTTCCCACAAGCTGGTTCAATTAGTTACAATAAAAGGTAGGTAATTACAGAAATGTACCTCATGCATTGTTAATAAGTAATTCAATATGCTCTGCAGCTCATCTTCTTTCACTCCTCGATCCTAAAAAAAAAAAAAAAAAAAAAAAAAAAAAGGCCATTATTCAGAGAAAATCCATTCCTCAGTTTTGGGTAAGCAAACCTTGGACCTAGTCAAATAATCCTACAGTTTTTTTATTTGAACCTAAAAGACTAAATTGTCTCTATCATTCTACTGCTTTTCTTTATCACATTGACAATTCAAAACAGTATGAGGTCAGATTCTTTTGGTGTGGGCCCTCAGATACTACAAACTATTACTCTTACTCCTCCAGTTTCTGAGACAGAACAGAAAATACTGGGTTTTGGTCTAGTCTCAAATTAGCAGATTATCCCTCAAAGAGTAGCGTTCAGCTGTAACAGAGAGAAAGAGTCCTATATCATTTCAACCAGTGGTAGAACCAACAAGAAGGATAAAGCAATAAGCAGCTTGACAACTGCAACTATTTTTTCATTTGACCATTTTATTAAAATTTTTAAAATATGACAATATAATTAAAACATATTTTATATATTGAACACAAATATATTAATCATTTAATCAAATATACATGGCAGAGTTTGGTGAGGTTAGTAAGAAATTTTGTATGGATTTACTGCTTCTCTGTTGATTAGAAAGATGTGCATGAACATTAAATTAACCAGAAAAAGACACAATACTGGACAGGTATTACTGATTTTCTACTATGAAAGATCCTATTACAAGTATATAACAGATGTCAATGTTTTCACTCTGGAATAGACCATTTTACCTTTAATATAAGTTGTTTCAAGAACAGAAGCATAAATGCCCTTAATGATATGATTTCTTTCTGGGAAGGCCGAGGACCATCTGGAAGAAAGAAAATATAGCACTTTTAAATACAAACCAATTCCTTTAATCACTGCAGCTTCTTAAGGAAATCACAGTTCCTACAACAGATTTAGCAGTCTATTCTTATATAAAAGTTCATATCTGCAAATGATATCATTTATAACCTTTCAGAATCACATTTTTCAACACCAATATGTTTAAGTGATGTTCCACTTGAAAAAAAAAGAAATCCATATTATATTTTTCTTAGTTTTTTAAAAGACAGGGGAAGATAGTAATAAGCTGATAGTAATAGATAGACAGCAATGCGTGATAAACAACTTGGAGTGACTAAGCCACTATGGCAAATACCATCTGAATGAAAACCAACAGAGAAAGGATTTATGAAATACAAGTGGTATCCATTACCTGTAGCAGAAACTAAAGTCATTTAACCGAAGAGAAACTACTACCTAAAGAAAATATTCAATTTAAACCAGGAAAAAAAATGTAATCTATAATATTTTAAAAAATTCTGCTTGATGAAGTATATTAGGAAAACAGAAATATCTAAAAAACCAGAGCCTGAACAATTATAGTAATTTGAAACTAGTTCTTTGTATTTTCCATTCTTATCTTTCATAAATATTGAAGTTGAACTGGAAATTCTTTTGTTAAGTTCCTGATTTTCAGACAAAGCATGTCATAGACAGTCTTAAATTTTGCACAGCAAAAGTAACTTAAATTACTTTTTCATCAGCCATTTCAACTTACACTGATAAACTCAGAGCAAAGTTTAATAACAGTCTATGTCTCAGTATTATTTCCAATCTGGATGAATACAACTGCTTAATGAAGATTTTTAATAGTCTTTGGTGACACTTTTTGAAGTGAAGCCACTGCATTATACACAGTAATTCAAGTTTGCAACAAGGGAAAACCTTAAGGTAAGGTATATTTGTTTCACTAGCAGGAACAAAAAGAATGGCTAATACACTCAAGTTTTCTTCCCTGTTTAGGAGTGGAGAGAGGAGAACTGCATACTGTTCAGAAAAAAAGCAAATAAATCTCAAGCTCTCCACTCACTGTGTTTAAGAACAGTAAGGAAAACAGAAGTCTGTTGGAGTTTGGGGGGTTTTTTTTGGTACTAGATGCAGTTGCATTAAATGCTGCATGACTTTTTATATGACAACAGTGTGCTTCTTACCAAGAGCTATTTTTTTCCCTAATTCAAATGCAGATTCAATTTCCCTAACTGCATCACAGAAGTCTCTTTCTTTGTACACCCTCTGCCCTCCTACACCTTACTGGGATTCAATATCAGACAATATCTGAAAAACAGGACTAGAAAAATAATTTTGACATTTTGTCTTTTCTGAAAGACTGTAATTATGGAAACAGAAAACGGGCAATGGGGAGGTCTGCAAAACATTTCTGTAACAGAAATTGTAAGGACATGTCAAAAAGAAGATATTCAAATTTAACTGGGAACCTCTTCAAAGACACATGAGTTTTATACTACTTCTTCGTGTACCCACTCATTTCCTTGGAGATCTGTGATAACCTTGAAAAGAGTTCTTCAACATGCAAAAGATACCAAAGGAGTTGTTGCTTGCAGGCTATATGCCAAGCAGGTAAAGGGTAATTTTCCCTTTAGTGCTCTAGTACTATTTATTCCTTGCATTTTAGTTGTGTCATGAAGCTTCGCTGCACTAGAACCAGAAAAAGGGGACAGCTGCTACCCAAAAGAATTCATTAGTTTCAAAAATTAAAAGAGGACTGGCAAGGAAAAATAAGACAGGCTGGAGAAACTGGAGGCTATGTAACCACCAGACAGCTACAAAGAATGGAAGAAAGGACAGCAGCGATATAATGTAATGATCATCTGACACAGACTGAATAGAATTAATTAAATAGGAAGTTCTAAAGCTACCTAAAGCATCTTTTCCACTATAATTGTTATATCATCACAGTTTTTTTACTTCATTACTAATTGAAGGACTTCATTCCTAGTTGAAGATTTATTTTTAAAAAATGTATTATTGACCAAAAAATGGTGTCATTTATGCTATAATTAAAGAAGTATATATTATCCACACATATACTGAGGCAAAGAAAGACAAGTAGATCTTGTTTTTCAACTCAAACATTGCGAAGTACTTTTCTTTACTTTCTATTAATCTTTGTGCCCATCACTGCAGGTAAATTCAGTGTCACCATCACTCAGACACTGATAATCAGCACTGCTAAAGACTAAAACCAAGCTCACATCAGATCAGCTATGAAGATAATCCTTTCAAGATCTTGTACAGCAACCACAAATCCCTAATACAAAATAGTAACATTCTTTTTAATTGGCAAAGAGAAAGTATGTCTCCCTTATCCCACATGAGGATGAGTCACTAAAGCATTTCCTGCTTTTAGATTTCTTTATGTATGTGTTTTTCACAGAGCCCATCATTTGCGTCAGATTTTTTAAAATATACACTCATAATAAGAGTTAGCCAGCTTTACTCAGACAAAAATAAATGAAAAACAAGAATTTATAATTTTATCCAATTTATCCCTGCAGCATAGAGAAATTAGAGGGGCATAAACCAGAAGTAAATAAGAGGAATAAGTAAACATATTCACAGAGTTAAGTGTAATCAGTACTGCTGTGAAAAAGAAAAAAAACAAACCAACAAAAAAACTGTGAGCTTTGTATAACAAAAATAATGATTTCTAATTCTGTCTTTGGAAATAAAACATTGTGTTATTAGTTCTACCAACAACCAAATGTAACATTCTTCCATCTGTTTTGATTTTTTTTAATATTTAAAAAGCATGATTTTTCTACTCCTTAAATTAATTAAACATGATATAGATAGCCGAATCTGAACTCCATGCACTCATAAATAACATCACATGATATGTGGATCACAGAGGACCTGTTTTTCTCTCTGCTGTAAATCTAACAAGAACTGAGTTCCACTCTAACCCAGCTCTTGAAATAACTCTGTGAAACTTCTTCTATCCATAAAAAGAAAAACTACAATTACTTTCTTCTCAGAATAATTTTCTTAATTCCCACTTCTACAGCTCATGTTCCACAATATTGGACATGAAAAACACACTTGAAAACTATTTAGCATGAGGTAACTTGTACTTTAACAACCATGCATTCTCAATAAGGAGACATGACACCATTCATAAAGGTCCACTCAGAGTTAGAGTTGTGAAGCACAGAGGAAACACCAGTAGAGAAAGAGAAATGCTTGGCCACTCAGTTCAGGAATTATTTAAACTACACACTAATCTGGAATTTAAATGCACATTTCTATCACACAACACAAGCTCCCCAGGGGAGTGGTCACAGCACCAAGCCTGTCTGAGTTCAAGATGAGTTTGGGCAGTGCTCTCAGGCACATGGTGTGACTCTTAGGGTGTCCTGTACAGGGCCAGGAATCAGACTTGATGATCCTGATGGGTCCCTTCCAACTCAGCATAAAATACAATAATTACAGAAAGAAGCTATATAATTTAAATAATTTTCACTCCATTGCCTGCTTTGCTGTGTGTTTAGATACTACAATGGCTGGGTGATCCTATTATCCTTATTCTGCATGATTTAACAAAATATTAAAAGTGCGCATGTGATAAATCAAGATAACAGCTATAACCATAGTCCAAGGGTAAAAAGTAAATAATAAAATTTAGATTCTTTCCTTTGGAAATTAGTTTGACTTTTTAGCCTCTTTTTTAAAAAAAATTTAAAAATACAACACCAGAAGAAAAGTATATTTCATAATTTTAAACATATAACTAGTCTCAACTATGTGGATCTACATCTAAAATGTAAACTCTACTAAGAATAATTACGGAGCAAGTTGATACTTTTACACTCTGAAACAGTGTTTCCAGTACCTCAGAAGGAAATGGAAAAACAAATATGAATTCATTATTCTGAATCTAAGAAGAAATATCAGCGTGAAACAAGAAACCAATAATGAAAAAGAAGATATAAAACCAAATCTAAAATAAGTATCTGAGCCTTTTAAAAATTCATTAAAATTCATTTTTAAAAAAGGCATTTATGCCTCCCATTTTAAAAGATGATTACTAGGAAAAGTAAGGGAAAAATTTTGACTTTTAAAAGAAAGCAACATCAGCCAAATGGGAAACTTCAATATTGAGCTCCTTTGGCCTTAAAATAAGGGCTACTAAACTTGTCAGTACAGAAAACTCACCCACTTTGTGCTTTATTAAGACAGGAGAAGGCAATAAAACCCTAAAGCACAGTAACTGTCTGCAAGTAATAGTAAATCAAACTACTAATATTAAAACATGTTTCAGTATCTCCACATAAAAAATGACATGCCTAGAAGACAAGAAAACATCACACTACTAAAATGTCTGCATGAATAAGCTTACTTGCTAATATGACAGCAAATTATTTGAAGGCACTATAGCACATGCAGTCAAATTTTAGATATTGCCATGATTTCCAGTAAAGTCTTCCCCAGATCTGAAAAGTCTCATGTCAAGTCAGCTTAGAATTTCAGCTGCCATTTACTCACATGATGATATTTTTCTATTTCATACATTAAAATTAATGTGCAAAGAAAATGGGTCCTACTCTTCCATTTTGAGGTATCAAATGCTAGTTAAAATGCAGCAACTTTAACTTTCACATAATTGTACTTTTACACTGCAACTTTCTTATTTTAACAAATTTTTTAATATAGATATTATTTTACATTTTAACAATTTATAAACTTTCTGGCAGTACTGGCTGCATGCAGGCTAATAAAAATTAACACAAACCTAAAATCCTGGAAGAGTTACCTTTTTTGAAGTATTAGGACTGGTGAAGTTATGAGAAGCTGAAAACAGAGTTGAAAATAAAAAAGCCTTAAGCGTAATAACTACAGCTACTTCTAAGACTGTATTCTATGACTATAAACCATCTGAATCAGCCAGACCTGCACTTAATGTTAAAAAACCATCTGGTAAATAAAAGTGATGTAACATCCAGGTGATTAAATATTTTGAAAAATTTTCAGGAATTTTATCAATTGCAAGAAACGAATGTGGATTTGATAAAAAATCTAACATGAAATGAAGTTAATATGAAATTAAATTAAGCAACCCATCACCTCAGCAATTATTATATTTTCAAAGTCATCTGCTTGCAAATCAAATCAGTTATTACAACTGTATTAGTCATAAGCAGAAGTTATCTGTGGAACAATAGCAAAAAACGTCCCAGTGCTGATTTGCATGGAGAAAACTCCATAGCTGTGCTGAGTTTGCACATCTGTCGCTAAGTCACCAATCCTCCTCTCTGATAATCTGACATTCTTCAATACAACACAAGAAAAGCCACTTTTACAGATAGAATAGAGACTACTTCTTTATAGTTGTATCAATTACACAGGACTTTCTGCAGGGAAGAAGGAAGAGGATAAGGAACAAGGAATAAAGAAGGTATTAAACTTCCAAAAAGTCAAGTTTATCTATAAATCTAACTAAAGACAAATGAGAAAATTCAGATATAGTGGATAATATGTTTTTTGAAAATATGCATGGCCTCAGTTTATAAAACATCTTCTCAACTACTGTATGAACGCCTTAGTAATCTTGTTTTTCGTTGTCAAACTGCTACACCAAGCAATTACTAATTTACACTGTCTGATTACCTTTCAGGGACTGACCTGGTTGCTTTCCTGATAAAAAAAGAATTTTGTCTGGAACTGACACAAATGAGAGGAGAATGTACTATACTCTGAATGAAAGAAAAGGTAGGGATGTAAACCAGCCATATGTATGCTAATTTAGAGTTGACTGATTCATTTTTCATTCCTAATTTTGTATCCTTTTGTACCTCATGCCTTCTGTTCAGATTTTGATGAAAACATAATATATTTTTTGAAGCTATGCAACTGGCATTAAACATACAAATACTCAAAAAATACAGCGAATTGCAAAGAGGCATATCTGGGCAAGATAAAAACAATCCACGCTTCCTACAGAAAGAAATGTCACTCACTCCACAAAAGAGCAAACCTAGCCAGAAGGAAACAGTCTGTAATATGCAATAAATTTTCAAAGTGTTGTTAGGTAGTAGTATCATGATACAGAAACACAGGAATTTTTTTAATTAAAACAAATATACTAGAAAAAAAAATTTAAAAAGAATCTCAGTCATAACAAGTAAATCGTATTATCAAACTTCCGCTCTCAAGCTAGTTGAGCAATTTTCCAAGTCTCTATCTAGCTGTAAAACTGGTTGACACCTGAAAACTCTACCTCACAACAGCTGAGTATTCAAAAGTCAGAAACACAATGTATATGAGCTGATCAGCTGAGTTTTAAACACCCCAATTCCTCTCTGATCTCCGATACAGTTAATTTGTCTGATGGTAAAACTACCTGCGCAGTATACCAGTGTAAACCTCAACAGAGCAGAGCTCTGAAAGCATGAAACTGGATAAAGCCACTCCCAGGGTAGGATTCACCCCAATTTTAGATATCAACAGTGCAGTTCCCACACAAGACCACCTTCTAATCTCCCACTGAGGTTAATGGAGATCTAATCAATAGAGGCAACGCAGTCTAGGAAGCAACCACATTTCAAACAAAGCTTTTCGCAAGTGCCTGTCAATCAGGGGTAGGACACAGCTTCCTAAACATACTTGCCAGTGTAAGTTGTCATGCCATAACATATGCAAAATATCTACCCAAAACAAGCAGATTTGGTATTGGATGGGCAGGAAACCTGCATCCTTCTGAGAGGCAGGTGGGATGCCCCACCGAGACTATAATGATGCTAGAAACCTGTATTAAGGCAACTGACTCCTGCATTCCACTGTCTATAATCAGCAGACATCTAGCTCAGAAGGCGACACCTTCACTGCAGGCACCAAAAAAGAAATTAATTCTATTTTGGCAGCAGGAATCCAGAATCAGAGTAAGTGGTTAATATAATTTATCACTGACAGAGATTTCAAGCTAATTAAGTAACCACCACAGGTAATTTTCATTATCTAGGATTCCATACCTTTCATTCAAATGAACAGAGAACAGTGGGCTTTGTTTAAGTACTTTAAAACAAATTTTAATAATTTTTGAAGACTACTGTTCATCTAATATTATACTATGAGAGAACTATAAATGTGATTCAAGATCCTAGAGCCATTCTTTCTGTGACCTTCAACATCTTCATTGCCTATTAGGATACTTCATCTAGGAAAATAATTGTTACTTATTAAAAAAAAATTGACGAAAACCCCTATGCATACAGCTCACTTACAAATAAGAATTATCCAATAACTAATGTGTTAGATATGTCATAGTCTTGAATATTTGGGTATGTGACAGTACTAAAAACGTTCGCCAATTATTCAATTTCTCAGCATGACAGTAACAGTTACAGAATAAAGATAATTAATAAGTTCTCCTTTATCAAGTGTTTTTTAAGAGACTTTCAACCAAATCCTTCCTGCTTTACAGAAGTAGATAGCTAAATGTAATGGCATTACAGCCAGAATGTATAGGATTAGAATGATTTGCTCTGGTTAATACACATCTGTAACATGCAGCATTCAGCCACTATCTCTTACCGCATTCTGTTGGTCCTGTCATTCAATACCTCCTGTGCTAAGCTAAGTGCATCACTTTAAGTAAAGTTAAATCAATCTCTATTTTATAAGGACAGAGAAAAAATATTATTGAACTGGAAATACAGCTTCAGAGATTTCTGCAGTGAGAACTAGAAGTTTCCACTCTGTTTTCAAGGTCACTTAACACTACTAATCACTCAAACCACACAAAGCTTTCTTTGGCATATGAAATACATGTAATATTTCCTCCTTATTACAGAAGAAGAAAAATCAATCATTTTAATATGTTTCCTAAAGTATGCCCACATAAGTATATGCTATGTGACTGAAGAATAGAGTTGAAAACTTCTGGGAATACATATAAACATAAGAAATTTTCATCAGGGGTGTATGATACACCGAAGGTACTTCCATAGTCCTTCTACTGATGACCACTGGTTTCAACTAATTCCATTCATTTACCTCCTCGCCTACAGATCCAGGCAGCTTTCAGACATTTAAATCATAAACCTTCCCAAAGGAGAAATGCTTACATTTTCTTTCTTATGTGTTGAACTTACCCAATCCTTTAGGAGTAATGCCACTGCTATCAGCAGGATTGACCACCCAGTAGTAGTATTTCAGTGTGTGCATTAACTGCAGCACCGTGCCTACTCTGCGTATGGTGTTATAGATCGTAGCAGTCCCAATGAATTCAGCTGACAAGTAGGTGTACAAAGATAGCTGCACCTAAAAAATGAAATAAGTTATCCACATAAATGTAAGTTCTGTATTAGTAACCTTAAATTGTAGGGGTGTTTTTAGAATATACTTTGGATATGATATAAAAAACTCAAAAACTAATTACAATTTTGGTTAGGGCAGGGGCGGGACTGATACCTAGGTACCTAGAACTGATATTCCATGATTTAAGTAAAGATAAACATATTGGCTTGTTTTCTATTATGACTTTTTATACAAGAAGTACATATTTTCAGTTTTTAGGACAATGTCACTTTTCACTTTGGTTCACATACCTCAACTATAATTACTTAGGAAAACAAATAATTCATGATTACCAGAGATGAATGATAACATTTTTTAGATTTTATCAAACTAGAATACATAATTTGAATTAAATTAAGAGCTTACATTAATGTGCAACAAAACACATTTTGCCTGCAATTAAAAATACAAAATTTTATGCCTAATCTGTAGGAAAACAATGTAATGTAACCACTGAAAAAGGGACTGGTTTTCTAGAAACTGTCTTTTAACAGAATTAGACAGAATCTTAGGCAATAATTTAACTTCTTTTAGGAACTTATAAAAGACATTGGAGTATATAATTAAGCAGGGTATAGACTTGATGAACTAAAAAATCATTGCTATTACCATGTTTAAAAAAACCCTAACCAAACAAAAATCTAATTAGAATGTTATAAAAGAATATAGGTATTTAATTTTGTTGTAGGAGAGTCATAACATTATTCAAGTGTACTATTACCTTTGCAGGGGTATGTATCCAGATAGCAGGATTAAAAAGGATGTGATCACATAATTGCTTCAGTAGAGGTGCTCCATGAGATAATCCATCCAAATATTTTGCAAATGACAAAAATTGTTCCAGAACTGCTCTGGTTATATGAACTCTAGACGACTGGGGGAAAATAATCAGAAAGAAAAAAATAGTGAAAAAGTCTTCTTCTTTAAAATAATTACAGCAGAACTATGAAGCAGTATTTTCACCTGGCTCATGATTATAAATGCATGCAGCCTTGCATGTTTTGATGTCATTGAATATGAAGGCAACTTATACTTTCTAATAATATTAATGGTTTTTCTAATGGCTATATTTAACAGGTTAAAATATTCATCAATAGCTTTGTTTTTTGGTATTTTGCTTAGTTGGGTTTGTTTTCATTTTATTAGAACCCAGTCAGGATCCTACATTTTACAGCACAATTATTTGAGAACTTCATCCAAAGTCCTTATCTCTTCTTAAATTAAAGAAATGTCCTACTGAAATTGGGTGTCTCAGTGTGTGAACATACATTATTGGAAGACTTGCTTTTGTTTCTTAAACTTAAGTAGATATTTAAAGGAGTTGGGTTCACCGTTTCCTTGAATTTCAGGAAACTCATTTTCACAGCATATGCCATAAAATCACTGTTGAGACCTGCTCCTACGTAGTAACATGGCATGAGGACTTTGACCAACTTCTCTGTATACTAAATTAACAAATGAATAAATAGGAAAAAGCTCTAAACATCCTTCCCCTTGCCTTCTCCACAAAAT
This sequence comes from Eulacestoma nigropectus, assembly GCA_013397775.1. Taxonomy (NCBI): domain Eukaryota; kingdom Metazoa; phylum Chordata; class Aves; order Passeriformes; genus Eulacestoma; species Eulacestoma nigropectus. The sequence goes on from VZTE01002529.1 coordinate 54,472, forward strand.
GTGAAGCCCTGGAACAGGTTGCCCAGGGAAGTGGTGGAGTCACCATCCCTGAGGTATTTAAAAGACATGTAGATGCAGCACTGAGGGACATGGCTTAGTGGTGGACTTGGCAGTGCTGAGTTAACAGTGGGACTCAATGATCTTAAAAGTCTTCTCTAACCTACATGATTCTGTGATTCTATGTTTCAATTATTTTTAACTCTGTAAGTACAGTATAGGAATACGGAGATTTGTTATTTTTAGAACTGAAGTCTACTTGTCAGTAATACAAGTTCAGCCTGGATGCTGATGCTGATTGGCTTCCTTTGGCAAAATTCGCGATAAATAATCTGCAAATAATAAGAACAAAAATGCTATTTGGAAATTCAAGTAAAAAAAAAAAGCTTTCTGTTTTCTCTGAAGTATTTGATTACATGCAAATGAACAACAGATACAACAGATAATTTACAAATAATAAAACTGAAACTGGCTAGGAAACATAAGGATTTTTTCCCACCATGTGTGCCAACATAATATAAGCATATATCAAAAAAAATAAAATACATCCATTTGAAAAACTGCAGCTAAGTGAATATAATGTAATAAAACCACTCAGAAAACAACATACGTTTTAAGAATTATGCTGTGATCAATAGAAGTCCTTTAAATATTCATATGCCCAAGTCTAATGAACATAGCAGGTGTTAATTAGAAGAGCATGCAAACTTTAAAAAAAAAAAAAAATCATGTACAACATTCTAAATTGATGTATTCCATGTGCATAAACCAGAGCGCTCTATTCAGGAGAAAGCCCTCCATGAGGGCTCACCAGTCTGCCTGTGTGTAACTTACTAAACCAAAGCTAACAGCTTTGTAAATTCATTCTGGTTACGTCACAAGAAAACCTACCATTGGAAAAAAACACCACCTTAGGCTAGTTCTTTGACATTCTAAATCACATTTGCTCAGTAGTTAAAACAGAAGCATAGAAAACCTGCTTTTAGGTATTGAGTGAAGGTTATTTCCCTAGCCGCAAAGAACAAAGGGAACAGAATGAGAGAAACTGCTTAAACTCAGAACATTTTTTAAAGGTGATACTATGATTTTTATATTCTTCTTAAAAGATTGCTATGTTGACCTCATGGTAATGAAAGTCCAGTAGTAGACATTTAAGAACGTCGGAGCCATGACCTTCAATTGTAGGACCATCACTATGTTAGTATACCTGACAGTAGTTTGCTCTCAGATTTAGATTATTAAACCCCAGTAACAACGTGCCATGAGGCCAGGAGGTAGGTGATGCTCCTCAGACAACTGAATTGAATCTCAGTTTTGTGATAACTGCTCATCATATCTGAAAACGAGCAAGTAAAGGGAATGCCCCTTGCAACTATTTATTTCAGACATAAATTTTGTTACAGTTTTTCTTCCTGAAAACACAGAGCAACTATTTCAACAATTTCAGAACTGATCCATTTCTATTAATACACACACAAAAAAATTTAATCTCAATTATGACATTTCTGCTATGTTTGTACAAACTAGAAACAAGAGAACTTTCCTAAGCAAGTTTGGGGGACTGAAAGTGGAGAAATGAAAATAATTTTAAGTGATTCACAAACAGATCTAAAGGAAGAACATAAATAAGAGAATAGAACAAGCTCCAGAAAATTGATTCTTTGAATGCTGGTATATAAGAGGATAAGGAAGATGAAGAGACTCCTGTAGACAACTTGTAAAATATCTCTAATTCGCAATACTTATATCACAAATATATTTTATTCCACTAGTCATTTCAGCCAAGTGATTGAAAGTACCCCAATGACAGTAGAAATACTAAGAACAAAGATAAAAATCCTCCAAACATACCTTTTCAAGGAGATAGCCAATGACTAGAAAGCCTTTTCCACCAAGCATTTGTTCTTGCATGGCTACTGAACTCTTAAGAAGCTCAACCAAGAAAGCCAGTAGGGTAGCACTGCATGTAAAGAACAAGATTTTTTTCAGATTAAAAATGCATCTGTTGCTTTCTCAATAATCACCATCTATTAAGTGAATAGAAACAGGCTTAGGGTGGTGAACAATTCCTTGAAAGAACATTTTTCTTTTTTTCCTGTTGACAAATTTCTCCAGTGATTTTTCACATATTACAATGGTAGGAGTGGGAATTCATATTCGAACGAGCACTGTACATACTTCTGGTTTGACCATTACTATCCCATGTTTTAAATATCCAGTCCTGGAGCTTGCAGTTCTAGCCAAAGTTTTGGCAGCTGAAAGAGGCAGAAGACGCTGAGTGGAACCCGGCTGACAATGCTAGAATGATGCAGGCAGGGACTGTGTCAAACATTTTACTATCCAGACTAACTACGCTGAACAGCAAAATTTGCAGCCACTAGGTATGTCCTCGTTCCACACTTCAGTCCCTAGAATCACTATTACCACAGAAATGAGGCATGAAATGTTTGAATATGCACATGGGCAATGATGCCCACCACAAACCACAGTGGAACAACAGCAGGGTGGAGAGCTTCCTTCACACTTTCTAAAGACCAAACATGAGAATAATATCTGCCTAACCAAATAAAGGTTAAGGATTATTTTTCATCCACTTAGGAAAGCACAGAGAGACTCCAGAGGCCACAAGGAAATCACCCAACAGCCCATCCCAGCAGTATCTTTAAGTGAAGTGTTCAGAAAACACAAGGAGAGAAAGTGCTCAGAAAAGGTTACAGTATAGAAACATAAGAGATATGAAAGACTTCAGGGGATAGAATCAGCAAGAAAGTAGTTTCAAAACTACTTTTACTACTATGAAAACCAGCAATAGAAACATGACAGATCAATCCACCATAGGGAAAAAAAATCATAACTGACTCTTGGGTGATGAGAATAAAACAAAAACACACTCATCTGTTGCTGAAAAGACCAGAGGAAAGGGAGGAAGACAAAGAAATTGTGACAGAAAGGAAGTATTTAAAATTATTTTTCAAATATCTCAAAAACGTAGATGACAGAATTGTAGTACATACACAATGCATACATAAAGTCATTATTCCTTTTCTAAAAATTAATAGATGTAACAGTTCCTATCTCTACAGACAAGTGTCTGCAACCATGAAAGTTCTCACACAGGTAGCAGGCACAGGCAAGGGTAAAAAATGTGGCTTTTGCAACTATGAAAAAGTGACTTAAATGAAATGTCCAACCTGATTCAATACATTTCAACTTTACTTACAGTATCTAGTCATCTAAAGGCTCACTTGCTCTTCAAATAGAATCTTTTACTTTTAAATGAATGTTGAGATTGGTTAATCCATGCCAGCACCAAAAAATAATCAAAGTGCTGAGGAAAACAAGATTTACTCTACTTGTTGAGTAAAGCTGCCACGCAAAAAGAACACAGTCTAGCCAAAGGACATGCTGGGAACATGAAAGAGTGCCTTGTCTTTCTTCATTGTTGAATGGTCATAATAATCCATCTAAAATCACATACAGAATTCTCCATAGAGTGTCAGCAATAAAAGAACACAGATAATATCCATTTACAGTACTCCAAAGCTTTTATCAAAACAGCCTGTCAAGCTGTCACATCAATTTCAAACCAGGTTATATGCATCATTTTTTTCTTACACTAACCAAAAGTTCCTACTGTGTCATCTAAAATAAGGATCTAATCATTTTTACTACATGAAAATCCATAAGCAGCTCACATAAAGTGTTGAAGATTTAAATTTAGATTTTTTTTTATTTTTTTTTAATTGAAGAGGCAAAAGGAAATTCCATTTAGATGGTGCTTACTACCATCCTCTATGAGTAATTTTACGACTTAGGAAAAGAAGCCATTACGCATAAAGTCAGGAAACAGCATACATCTGCAGAATTAGAATTTAAATTACAATAGCAAATACTATTAATATTGTATTGAAATGTCCAAAAAAATATTCTTAAAATGGATTGTAAAGATTTTTGTATCATGAACATAACACTAGACTTAGATTTATTTTCTATTCTCACAAGCACTTTGTCAAGAGCCTTTTACTTTGTATCATAGCTTACTTGTTCATTCCATGAATTTAGATATAAACTCATGGGCTAGAGTTATTCTTATGTCATATCAATACAATCTCTACACAACTGTTCGAAATTCTGATAGACTCTGAATGCAAGTTGTAAGGCACACTGACACCCTAACAATAAAGATTTTTCTCTTTCCCTCTATTCAAGCACATGTAAACAACCAGTCAATTCAGAAATAATAAGCGACCAATTTATACCTAACTATGCCACAGACACAGAAACAGACAAGCTGGTTCTATGTAAAAAAGACTGACTCAAAAAAGTGTAGTAATTCAGGTGCAGCCAGTGCCCAAATACCACTTTTCAGATATTAACCATCTTTATGAAGGCTATAGTTGAAACTAATCCTGCCTGCCCACATTACCTCTGCACAGAGCTACCTTAGCTGCTACTGCAAAGTGATGCCAGTGTTTCTAGTTTCAGGAAAATGTATTAATTTAGCCAATGCCTTTCTGAATGAGCTATGCTTTTACTTAATTCCAAAATGGCTTTTAACATCTATTGATCCAGACACATAAAGATACCTCAATCCAGCTCTGCAGAGTCAGCTCGGGTCTGCAGGCAGTAACTCTAACTTCTAATCTTTCTGCATTATCCAAGATTGCCACCATAAATAACAGAGTTGACTGTAGTATATAGTAATTCAAATCTTGGGATAGCACATGTGAATGCATCATTACACCTTCAAGCACATTAAAAGAATCCAAGTACCAGAAACGGCAGCAGTTAAGGAGAACCATCTGGTAGGCACATAGACGCACAATGAAGTTTGAGATGAAGAGTGTATGGGACCACAGTATTGATAAAAATTAACATAATAATTGAATTTAACTAGCAGTTTGCTCATATTATTATGCAGGAAACGAAGGAAGGAAAAGTTCTGTAATATTTTAACTCATAGAAGAACTATAAAATCAAAACGGAAATGTTTTAAAATTCTCACTGCGTGTACAGTACTGAAGCTACTACTACCTGAAGATGATCAGAGGCAGAAAACAGGCTACATGCTGTCTGTGGGGTTGTTTTTTTGGTTTCGGTTTTTTTTTTTGGGGGTGTTGTTCAGTATTTATGGTTTGGGTTTTGTTTTGTGGATTTTTTACCTCAGAGAGTTTGCTTAGACTTGTTTTAGGTGAAACTTCCTTTTTGGAGGAGTAAGGAGGAATGAAATTGCACTAAGTAACAGCTGTTGCACGCAATACTGGTTTCACATGTAATGTTCCTCACCTTACATACTTTATGCTAGAGAACATCTGATCTGCCTGAATTCTCAAAAAAACTTTCCCAAGATCTTCAAAACTTCTCTTTCCCCACATTGTCAGAACAACCTCAAGAAAATGTGTATCTAGATACAAAAAATTCATACTGAAGTAATGTATTTTTCCCCTCAATATTACATTCTAAGAATTTAGTCTGTCTAATTCAGAGGACTGGATCCAGAACTTTTAACGATTTCTAAGGATACTCAATTTATGTAGTCACCTTGGCAGCTGAACACAAATTAAACCTGAAGATTTGAAATATGAAAATATTTATCAGCAGAAATAGGTTGCCAAAATCATTCTTTTAAAAAGGTTGTTGTTGACAGAGGTAGAATAATACTGATGAGCAGACTGTCTTCTAATTTGAACCATTTTTCAAACAGAATTTAACAAACTTACCAGCAACTAACATGCATCAGATTGCTGCACAGCAATTGACATTACACATTAAACTTGCAAAATTCTGTGCACTGCCACACAAAATTTCCCTCCATTCTTTCCTATTTTCAACACCCCTAGACATAAAAGATACTTCAGCCCATTCCTGCATCTCTTCTATACCATGCCCTTCCTACAACAGATCAGTTTGTCTGCAGTGGAGCCAAGATACAGATACAAAATGAACCAGATATGTCAACCAACACCAAATTAGAGAACTATGATAACTACTAAAAATGTAACTAATTTCAAAAAAAAAAAGAAAACAGCAGTTTTTCATTACTAAAAAAAGCAGGGAAAAAAAGGGTGATAGACCAAATGATGATGCAGTACTTCCAATGGTTATGATACTGTTTAGAAGTACCTTAGAAGTCAGGAATTTGAACCATTAGGATAAAAGTGTAATTTGCCTCGGCTTTTGTTTTGTTTTGTTGTTGTTGCTGTTCTTTTATTCTATTTTATTTTTAAACCACTACACAGGTCAGTTTCTCTAGGCTCTTCATTCCCATTACAATTTTCTCTGTCAGATTTGCCTTAATATAAGTTTCATCTTGGATTGTGTATTACAAAGTTATCTGGATTAGGTTTTACAAAAGGCACCTTTAGCTAAGGTAGGCACGTTGCTTTGGACATCCAAAGATTATTATTAATAGACCACTTAACTTCAAGAGTCTATATAAAAGGAAATGATGCACGTATTTGTTTTGTCTGATTCTCTTTGGGAAAGAATCCTTTACAAAGATAAAAATCCTTTATTTGTATTTTCAGCTTCTCCAAAATAATACAAAAGGATTGTATGAATAACTCCATCACAGGCTGTTAATATGATAACTATCAAAAATTAATCTTAGCATAAACAGATAAAGTGGTATTAAGGAAAATCATACACCAACAATTAACGTTTCCGTGAGCTACAGCTATGGCAGCACTCTAAAGTGTTTCCTTAGCTTCCAGTTTAAGTATGTTTTTTCTTTCTGTAAGCTTGTTGGAGAGAAAGGGGAAGTGACTTCTTTCTTATGCCTTTACAATTCTTTTCTGGTAACATGTGATGAAGCTAATAACACTACTAATCATGTTTCATTCATAAACATGAATCAGCTGAATAGGTGTTGTGTGAGAGAACTAGAGAGGCAAGCCACCTCTGCTTACAGGCAAAACATTTTGGGACACAGACTCCGGTAATAATTTAGCCATTCTTAATAGTCCCTGGATCTTCTGGAGTATGCAGAGGTAAGGCAGTTTAGGAGTTTGCAAAGGATTTCTACTACATGATGCAGTGGCTGTATCTTCATTATAGACTCTTGCCCAGGCAGTTCGATTTGGCAAGTCACATTCTGGCTGTCACAGTTTGGGAAAATTCAAGTACCACTGATTTTATCTGAGCACAGCTAGGTCACACTAGTGATGTGAAATTTTAGGAGCAATATCCAGCATTTTTCCCTTCAAAACCCAGAGGGAGAGGGTTACCAGCACCCAATAATGCAAATTCCGAATTTTACACTGGAGGCAGCGATGGACTGGGACCTTGGCTCTCCATGAGAGGCATAAAGGCAAATGCAACAACCTCAGGAAAGATTACTTCCATACCTACTCTCAAGTTTAAATACCTGTGCCAGCTACAACAAGAAAATTATTGAAAGACAGGATGAGAGGACAGGTTAGGAAGGTAGGATAATACACAGCATCCATCTTATTTGCTGCCATTATCTTTAAGATAAATTCAATTAAACTAAAGAAATTAATAAGAATTATTGGAAATTCACAGATTTTTTTATATTAAGCTAATAAAGAAAATCAATATATCGAATTCTAACTACTGTCAAGCTGTGTTGTTTCATATCTGTGGAAACTGATAGGAAAACTGCCTATTTCTTATCAAACTATCACTCTTAAAAAGTACATGCAGCAGCACTAGTAGACAGGAACCTAAAACCTCATCGTCTGAACATAAAAAATAATAAAGGAAAAAAAAAGATTTATTAAAATTATTAATGAGATATTAACTGACCAAAGCAAAACACACTAAACATTTACAGGAGAAAATGAAGAATAGGAGTTGTTGGTTGCCCCCTTCACCACTGTTTCCGTTTTACTGACTTATAAGAGGTGGGCAATATACTCTGTAACAGAGCTATCTACATTAAATAGTGAAAATAATGTCAGCAAAAAAACTGTCTGAAAAGCTGCTTACATTTACTTTGCTATAAATTCTAGTTGGGTGTACATACCACCTTTACGTAGTTAAAGTGCATCTAGACACTGTATTTATTTAGTATGATAAACAGTAGATGTATTCTTTAATTTTATTGCATCACGTATGTGATCTAGCAAATACAGTTAGGAACTTCTAGAATAAGACTCTGAGGGAAGCCCATGCTGGAGCAGGCTCCTGGCAGGACTTGTGACCCCATGGGGACTCACACTCAGCAGTGTGATCCTGAAGGACTGCACCCCATGGAAGGGACCCATGCTAGAGCAGTTCATGGAGGACTGTCTCCCATGGCAGGGACCCCATGTTGGAGCAGGGGAAGAGTGTGAGGAGTTCTTCCTCTGAGAAGGAAGGAGTGGCAGACATAACGTGTGATGAACTGACTAGAACTCTCATTTCCTGTTCCTCTGTGCCACTGGGGAAAAGAGAGAGAAATCAGGAGTGAAGTTAATCCTAGGAAGAGGGGAGGAGTGGGGGGAAGATGTTTTTCAGATTTGGTTTTATTTCTCATTATCCTACTCTGATTTGATCAGCAATAAATTGAACTAATTTCCCCAAGTTGAGTCTGTTTTATCTGTGACTGTAACTGGTAAGTGATCTCTCCCTGCCCTTGTCTCAACCCACAAGCCTTTTGATCTACTTTCTGCCCCTGTCCAGCTAAGGAGGGGAGCAATGGAGTGGCTTTGGGGGGAACTTGATACACCAGTCAGAGTCAGTACACTACAAGCACTCTGTTTCTTTCTATTACATTAAATGCCTTATTGTCCAAAACTGCTAATTTTTTTTATTCAAACCAGAGTAATAAAAATTAGGATGGAAAGTAGAAGTCTTGGAAATGAAAAGACCACTCTCCTGAACAGCAGGTGCATAATTTCATCTGAGAAAATGTACTTAAGGTATGAACACAGTTTCCATTCTTTTAATTTCAGTGTACAAGAGCAGAAGAATATATACAGTGCTACAGAAGCAGAATTGTAGGTTATTTCAATACTTGGTCTCATGGAAGATGTAGATAAGGCACACAGGGATATATATATATATATATATATATATATATATATAAAACAGGAATAAAGACCATTTACAAAGAATACCACAAAACCATGAATTTGACATATTCATATTGCCCTGCTTTATAATTTAAAATTTTATTTACAATACATTTATTCATTTAGAAAATTAAAATTCTATATGGATCAAAATTATTAAAAAGCAAATTGTTCCCTCATTGTCCTGTTAATAAAGCCCTTCTAATGCTAAAAAAATCCAAACAACAAATTAAATAATTGAGAACCCTGAACTTATTAAACAGATTTTGATATTTGCAGGAGAGAAAGAAGTGAGAAGGATTCAGAAAAGTAGTACAAATGGGGCAGCCCTCTGTTGCTGTTGTAGATGTATTTTCATAGGTAAGCCAGGTATAGCTGAGCATCAGATACAGTTTGACATAAAGAGAGTGAAAATCTAATAAATCACGGGGAACAAGAAAAGGACTCATTAAGTGCACCACTTCCTTTATTCCACTCCTCAAATGAACCTTTTCATGCTTAGCACTCTTTCCCCATTACCCCCTTTCTTTGTTCCCAAAAATACTTATTCTTTTATTTGCCTAGTTCCTTGTTCACTTCCAGTATAATTGTGCTTGATACCTATATCCCATTAAATAAAATACGAGAAAATAATGCACATACACCAAAACCATGTTAATTCAACATATAAGTCACATCTAATCAAGCAGCCATTTGCTTAAATTTTTTTCAATATGTTCTTGAGTTAGGATCACACCCTCTTGTATTATGCATCTGTAGAATCATATAGCACAATGAATTACAGATCTCTTTTTAGAATATAATCTAATTATAGAAGAAATGCATTGACTTATTCAAGAATAATTTTTTTTCTACTTACAGTTCAACTAACTCCAGAAATGTTCTGTACATTTTCAATTAAACATTATGAATGTTCTCACTCGCTGGGTAGACCACACACTTGGGAAGAATTAGTCTTTATCTCAACTTCTAAAACTTACATTACATTAGCTCTTCATTTTTAAACAGATCTAGTTATTGCTTTGTCATCTACTACAGATTCAGCTCATCAATGAATTTAACATATATTTTATTCCTATGTGGGGACCGTACACGCATAACCTTCCTTAAATTAGAATACAGCATTTTTGTCTTCTGCTTTGTCAGTAAATAAAAACATACAGGGATTTTTTTTTCCAAGTTTATTTCAAACCAAGCATCTATTTTTCTATTTCCCGTACTTTACAATGCTTCAATGCAAAGTACATCCTGCAAGAGAGACTTAAAAAAATAAATATTCCACATTAGCCAATACACAACCAGCTTTTCTGTCTTTCAAATTTGTTGGCAATTTTAGTATTATTTAATTATTTTTTCAGTTAACGAATTTTCAACTGAACTATCTAATGCAATAAGAAATATCCAGAATAATTAATAGAAGAATATTCTAGGCAGGAAAGTAAGCCATGTGCTCTGCATTATGCACCTATTTTACCACTTTATTCAAATAGAAAAGTCAGCTTATCTTACCCCTAAACACTGCTTTCTAGCAGACTTTGGTTACAAATAATCCTACAGGGAAATACCATACCAGTTCTTCAGCATTACCTTTTCAGGTTTGTTACCCTCAAATGTTTAGGCCGCACGTTTTTCTGGAGAAATTTAGCTACCCTGTGTTGCCTCTAGGACAGGAGCCTGCCCAGACAAGCAAGTGGCAAGAGATCTTTGCAAAAATAACTATAGCTGAGCTAGCTTTGAGCAACAAGTCACCATGCCCAGAGGTGTTTTAAAGATGTGCAGATGTGGCATTTATGGGCGTGGTTTAGTGGTGGATTTGGCACCCCTATGTTGCGGTGGCCCAGTCCACCTTTGGGATGAAGATCCAGCAAGGCATCCAGTGGGTGGACTTTCCTGCCCATGACAGTGATGAGGAGGGCGGTTCTGAAGACCAAACCACGCCCTAGAGATGCCACTCCGCAAACTCTCCTCCCCCTCGCTCATGTTTATGTTAATAAGTTCCAGAAGTTTCTGTACGGTTCAGTTCCCCATTGGTCCATTTGAATTTGTTCTTCCCTTATCCCCTCATCATTGGTTAGCTGTCACCCTATATCACTTTCCTATTGGTTTGTTCCCTTGTTCCTCCCCTTTTCCCTAGCTGTATAAAATCCCCTGCAACCGTTACTCCGGGCTCTCTTTGTTGCTCTCCCTCCTTGTTACCTTGTTCTCCTGTCCCCCGGGGCAGGGAATAAAGACTTGGACTGTTGCAACAGAGAGTCCCTCTCTCCTCTTTTGCCTCTGCCCGCTCGCAACAATATCAACGGCTGCTGCCGGCTCCACTGTGAGCCCATAGGCAGACCAAGGAGCTGCGCTCAGATTGCTGCTTTTGCTCGCACGCTGACGAGTCGCCTCCGATAGGTCGCCTGCTTGGCCACCGGGCGGTCAAGCGGTCAGCGACACCCCTAGGTTAATGGTTGGACTCCGTGAGCTTAGAGGTCTTTTCCATCCTAAAGAATTCTATGATTCTAAGTCAGCATGGGTACTGACAGACTCCTAGGTAGTCCTTTTCAGGCTCACAGTGAAGCATTAATCTAACATCTGTGAAGGCTTTTCAACTTAGAGATGTCTTCCATAGTATCAGAGGAGAGACTTCATGGGTCCCAGCTTAAAATTCTCTTGGCTTGTCCCCAGTCACTGTTGCAATTGTAATATGGTCACAAAATACCTAATCATAACTCTATGACTTTCTGACCACATATTAACTAATTTTTGAATGTTACGAAATATGAATTCAAATGACACACTTTGAAAAGGTAAACAACATGTTGTTTATCTTCTCAAAGTCTGCGTCATCTGAAAGTAAAAGTAAATCATTTTACTTTTTCTCAAGTAAAAGCACACTGATTTCTTTCAGAAGTTGGAATAATTGCCATAAAATTGCCCTTAAAGACTCTAGAGTGATTTGAATTCCTTATTTAATCATATTATTTCTATGCCAGTTTCGCAGGGAATCTCATCAGATCAATACAATTTGCATACTGTACAGTAAACTACTTTTTAAAAAACCACTCATTTTTTCAAAGAAACAAGAGTAAAATGTAGAAAAAATTACAGAACATTCCCCCCCCCCAGCAAAAAAAACAAAAA